>CM040190.1:93287379-93389879 GCA_022606455.1 Callitettix versicolor
GGTGGTGGTATAATCAGATTTTTAAAAAAATGTTAGATAAAGAAAAAGTGTATTTTTGAAATTAATTCAATCACGTCAGCGAGACAGCTGCGTGCAGCGATTATTGTTTTCTATTGTTTAATTATCAACGGACACAAACGAAATATAAAGAAAAGTACGTTCAAAATTAGTTGAAATTGTAATTTAAAGTCTGTCAGGGTTCATTTTTGAATTGTTAACTTAATTTGAAAGTTTCAAATGCTAATATATGCAGATTTTAATACTGATTGTGGTGGTATAATCAATTTTTTAAAAAAAAATGTAAGATAAGGAAATTTTTTTATTCATTTAATCACGTCAGCGAGACAGCTGCGTGCTGCGATTGTTATTTTTTATTGTTTTATTATCAACGGACAAACGAAAACTAAAGAAAAGTACGTTCAAAATTAGTTGAAATAAAAAAAAATGTAATTTAAAGTCTGTCAGAGTTCGTTTTCGTATTGTTAATGTAATTGTTCATTAATTATGAACATGTAATTGTAATTGTTCGTATTGTTAATGTAATTTGAAAGTTTCAAATGCTAATATATGCAGATTTTAATGCTGATTGTGGTGGTATAATCAAAATTATAAAAAAAATGTTAGAAAAGGAAATTTTTTTATTCATTTAATCACGTCAGCGAGACAGCTGCGTGCCGCGATTGTTATTTTTATTGTTTTATTATCAACGGACAAACGAAAACTAAAGAAAAGTACTTTCAAAATTAGTTGAAATAAAAAAAATGTAATTTAAAGTCTGTCAGGGTTCGTTTTCGTATTGTTAATGTAATTGTTCATTAATTATGAACATGTAATTGTAATTGTTCGTATTGTTAATGTATTTTGAAAGTTTCAAATGCTTATATATGCAGATTTTAATGCTGATTATGGTGGTATATTCGGAATTTAAAAAAATGTTAGATAAAGAAAAACAAATGTTGAGAAATTCATTTAATGACGTCATCGAGACAGCTGCGTACCGCGATTATTGTTTTCTATTGTTTAATTATCAACGGACACAAAAGAAATCTAAAGAAAAATACTGTTTTTGAATGATTGCAGAACATTACGAATAGACTGTTTTAAAATATTCGCTGTAGTCAGTTGTGTTGTTGACATGATGGAAGCAACATTTCAACAATAATTTTATATTCGCTGTATTCACGTAATCAGCATTATTAGTATTTTATTTTTTTAATTAGAACAATAATTAATTAGAAAATTAAACATTTCTAGCATATGCAGATTTTAACAATGTTATGGTAGATCCAAATTTTCAAAACAACGTTTAAAACAAAACGAAAATATATAATTTTTGAAGTTTGTAAACGCAGCTGACGTTTTGAAACTGTTTTGAACGGACCTGACTGAGTACCGAACTTGTTCACTTAATTAAAGAAGTCGAATTTGGTGCCATGTTTGAATCAGATCAGACATCCATTGTTATCGTTAGAGTATTGTAACAAATATAGTTTGTTGAATTTTTAACGATCTTAAAAAAAAACAATTTTGGCTAGAAATTAAAATCGGCACTCATTTCAAGCTTTAGGGTCAGGGTGGCACTATGATGGCAGCTCGAATAGCTTTTTTTTTTTTGTTGTTTAACATCTGACTATTGTGCACACTTGGGCTAATGCAGACGGTGGGATGATTTATAGCGTATGAAAATGCCAAGCCCTCGCCGGGAATCGAACCCGGATCCTCGGGGTGAAAGCCTAGTACGCTATCCACTAGACCACCAAGGCGGCTTTCGAATAGCTCATTTTCCTACAGCAATTCTCTAAAAAGAGAACCTTATAATATTGTTATCACTTAAAAAAACCGCTGATGTAATACGAGAATTTTTCTTTATCTTATTGCTTTTAAATTATCATTTAATTATCATAATCAGCATTAAAATCGGTATATATTAGCATTTTATTTTAAATTTAAACTTTTGAAAAAGAACACTGACCGTTTAAAAAAATCTAATTTCAAAAGATTTCGGGGAATTCAAAACGTTGATTAACGCAGTTGTTAACGCTGCTCACTGTGGTAAAATCAGATTTTAAAAAATTGTAAAACAAAAAAGTTGCTAATTTTTAAAGATGTTAAATCGCCGCTATTTTGAAACAGTTACAACATTTTTGATGGTTAACGAACTAGCCTAAGCTGTCCCCAAAATTAATTTTTGTACCAAGTTTCAATCAAGTCGGACCATAACTGCGAACACACACACACACACACACACACACACACACACACACACACACACAAACAAACATTTTAACGATCCATCAAAATGTGATCAAAACGTCAGAATGTGCTCGTTTCAGGGTAACGGGTCTGGGTACAGGCATGATGGCTGTTCCAGTAGATCATGTTTTTTAATGGAAATACGTAAATAACTTATAGTAGACAAATCATTTACTTTCTCTTAAGAAAATATCATCCTTCTCTACATTTCTTCAGACCATAACTGCGAACACGAACACACACACACACACACACACACACACACACACACACACACACACACACACACACACACACACACACACACACACACACACACACACCAACATTTTAACGATCCATCAAAATGTGATCCAAACGTCAGAATAAGTTCTCGTTTCAGGGTAACGGGTCTGGGTACAGGCATGATGGCTGTTCCAGTAGATCATGTTTTTAATGGAAATATTAATAACTTATAGTAGACAAATCATTTACTTTCTCTTAAGAAAATATCATCCTTCTCTACATTTCTTCAGACCATAACTGCGAACACGAACACACAGACACACACACACACACACACACACACACACACACACTCACACACACACACCAACATTTTAACGATCCATCAAAATGTGATCCAAACGTCAGAATAAGTTCTCGTTTCAGAGTAACGGGTCTGGGTGTTGGCATGATGGCTGTTCCAGTAGATCATGTTTTTAATGGAAATACGTTAATAACTTATAGTAGACAAATCATTTACTTTCTCTTAAGCAAATACCATCCTTCTCTACATTTCTAAAAAACACACAGCCTACAAACAATATCGTTAAAATAAATATCGTTAGTTATAAAATCATGTTCCATTTTGTCGAGAACTATAACAAAGTTCCTGTTAGTAATAACTATTTTTCATCATTACGAGAACAAAACCGACACTTTGTAGTTGATTTCAAAGCGGAGTAATGGAACATACTTTTGCCGCTGGCGTTTTTGCCGTTACGTCTGCATTAGCTTTGCCTGCTTACTGGCCGGAAAGTGAGGTAGTTCTGCTGTAAACTTTGGATGCAGCATGCAGGAGTCACCCCCCGCCCGTGGAAGCCGCAACCACTGAAGTGAATCCTACGTCTTCGGTTTGATTTATCAGCTGCATTCTGCGAGGATTTATTGCCGTTCGTAACTTCGCTGCGCTACCGCAGGACCTGTTTTTCCTGCTTGTCAATAGATTTAAGATTTATTTATTGGTAAATGGATATTGTATATTATAACGCAGTAAAAACTTTTGCCGTGAATTCTGTCGGATTTTATTGCGATAATTTATCAAGTTTCAATTGTTACAGCGGTGTGGTCGAGGCGGTAAGACACCGTTCAGTCTTCTGCGACTGTACTGCGTACCTCAAGGTCGTAGGTTCTAAGACTGCAGTTACTGCCGTTGCTTTAAATTCTATTAAAACCGATCTCTCATTTGTCTAACTGGTATAAAGTATGGATCTTAACTATAACTATAGTAGAAAAAACCGGTTTTCGACGTGTACCCTTTGGAATTTTCTAATTCGTGAATGAAAGTAACATAACCTATAAAATAACAAACAAATAAATAATGTTATCCGCTGTCAGCTGTTTGGTAATGATAGTTTAATCCTTGAAATCAGCCTTTTACATTACATGTTACACTCGGTATGAACCTGTCTGGATGACGTAATAGAAGCAAATTTCTAAAAAAAAATTTATTTATTCGTTTTTTTGGAACTCTCATTTCACCTTATAATCAGCACTAAAACCCGCTCTCTCTCTCTCTCTCTCTCTCTCTCTCTCTCTCTCTCTCTCTCTCTCTCTCTCTCTCTCACACACACACACACACACACACACACACACACACACACACACACACACACACACACTATACGAAAATGAACCGTGACCGCCGTGAGATTCATTTTCGTAAATTATAACGCCGATGGCGGAATCAGATTTCCAAAAATTGATATAAGATGTAAAAGGTTTTTTTAAAGATTCTAAATAGCCACTAATTTGAAACTGTTTCAACTGATTATGCTGGGTTCAATTCTGAAAGGACTGTACTTGAACACGCATTTTCACGCTATTATCGAAATATATTTTTGTGCCGCTTAAATTAGATCTTATCAACATTTTGAACGTAATCGCTCAAGAAATCTGTTAATTTTTTAATATATATATATATATATATATATATATATATATATGTGTGTGTGTGTGTGTGTGTGTGTGTGTGTGTGTGTTTGTGTGTTTGTATTTGTATCAGTTGGAATTCTAAGAAATTTTAAGACGTCAGCGAGAAATCTGCGTGCGGCGGCCATTTTCCTTGTCATATTATGGTTTTTAGCAAAATTCCATTTGAAATTAACCTGTTGGAGCTGACATCATGACAATATCCAGAGGCGAGACCTTGAATTTAACTCTAGATCAGTTTTTAAACGGGTGGTTAGTAATTTTACAGACATTTTTGTGTTAGCACGCTCACGTTCGTAATTGTAGTCCAATTTGATTCAAACGCTGTACAACAATCGAATTTGGTTGTAATTAGACAATCACGTTAACCAGAACAACCAATTGAACAGTTTAAAAATTACGGGCGTTTCGAATATTTCAAAATTTATAAATATTTTCCGTTAGACAATCTCGTTAACCAGAAAAATTAAACAATTTATAAATATTTTCCGTTAGACAATCACGTTAACCAGATAAATTAATTAAACAATTTATATATATTTTCCGTTAGACAATCTCGTTAACCAGAAAAATTAATTAAACAATTTATATATATTTTCCGTTAGACAATCACGTTAAGCAGATAAATTAATTAAACAATTTATATATATTTTCCGTTAGACAATCACGTTAACCAGATAAATTAATTAAACAATTTATATATATTTTCCGTTAGACAATCTCGTTAACCAGATAAATTAATTAAACAATTTATATATATTTTCCGTTAGACAATCTCGTTAACCAGAAAAATTAATTAAACAATTTATATATGTTTTCCGTTAGACAATCTCGTTAACCAGAAAAATTAATTAAACAATTTATATATATTTTCCGTTAGACAATCACGTTAACCAAATAAATTAATTAAACATTTATATATATTTTCCGTTAGACAATCTCGTTAACCAGAAAAATTAAACAATTTATAAATATTTTCGGTTAGACAATCACGTTAACCAGATAAATTAATTAAACAATTTATATATATTTTCCGTTAGACAATTACGTTAACCAGATAAATTAATTAAACAATTTATATATATTTTCCGTTAGACAATCTCGTTAATCAGAAAAATTAATTAAACAATTTATAAATATTTTCCGTTAGACAATCTCGTTAACCAGAAAAATTAATTAAACAATTTATAAATATTTTCCGTTAGACAATCACGTTAACCAAATAAATTAATTAAACAATTTATATATATTTTCCGTTAGACAATCTCGTTAACCAGATAAATTAATTAAACAATTTATAAATATTTTCTGTTAGTCAATCACGTTAATCAGAAAAATTAATGAAACAATTTATAAATATTTTCCGTTAGACAATCACGTTAACCAGATAAATTAATTAAACAATTTATAAATATTTTCCGTTAGACAATTACGTTAACCAGATAAATTAATTAAACAATTTATAAATATTTTCCGTTAGACAATCACGTTAATCAGATAAATTAATTAAACAATTTATAAATATTTTCCGTTAGACAATCACGTAACCAGATAAATTAATTAAACAATTTATAAATATTTTCCGTTAGACAATCACGTTAACCAGATAAATTAATGAAACAATTTATAAATATTTTCGGTTAGACAATCACGTAACCAGATAAATTAATTAAACAATTTATAAATATTTTCTGTTAGTCAATCACGTTAATTGGATAAATTAATTAAACAATTTATAAATATTTTCCGTTAGACAATCACGTTAACCAAATAAATTAATTAAACAATTTATAAATATTTTCCGTTAGACAATCACGTTAACCAGATAAATTAATTAAACAATTTATAAATATTTTCCGTTAGACAATCACGTTAACCAGATAAATTAATTAAACAATTTATAAATATTTTCTGTTAGACAATCACGTTAACCAGATAAATTAATTAAACAATTTATAAATATTTTCCGTTAGACAATCACGTTAACCAGATAAATTAATTAAACAATTTATAAATATTTTCGGTTAGACAATCACGTAACCAGATAAATTAATTAAACAATTTATAAATATTTTCGGTTAGACAATCACGTTAACCAGATAAATTAATTAAACAATTTATACATATTTTCTGTTAGACAATCACGTTAACCAAATAAATTAATTAAACAATTTATAAATATTTTCCGTTAGACAATCACGTTAACCAAATAAATTAATTAAACAATTTATAAATATTTTCCGTTAGACAATCACGTTAACCAAATAAATTAATTAAACAATTTATAAATATTTTCCGTTAGACAATCACGTAACCAGATAAATTAATTAAACAATTTATATATATTTTCCGTTAGACAATCTCGTTAACCAGAAAAATTAATTAAACAATTTATAAATATTTTCCGTTAGACAATCACGTTAACCAAATAAATTAATTAAACAATTTATAAATATTTTCCGTTAGACAATCACGTTAACCAGATAAATTAATTAAACAATTTATAAATATTTTCCGTTAGACAATCACGTTAAGCAGATAAATTAATTAAACAATTTATAAATATTTTTGGTTAGACAATCACGTTAAGCAGATAAATTAATTAAACAATTTATAAATATTTTCCGTTAGACAATCACGTTAAGCAGATAAATTAATTAAACAATTTATAAATATTTTCCGTTAGACAATCACGTTAACCAGATAAATTAATTAAACAATTTATAAATATTTTCCGTTAGACAATCACGTTAACCAGATAAATTAATTAAACAATTTATAAATATTTTCCGTTAGACAATCACGTTAACCAGATAAATTAATTAAACAATTTATAAATATTTTCCGTTAGACAATCACGGTTAGACAATCACGTTAACCAGATAAATTAATTAAACAATTTATAAATATTTTCCGTTAGACAATCACGTTAACCAGATAAATTAATTAAACAATTTATAAATATTTTCCGTTAGACAATCACGTTAACCAGATAAATTAATTAAACAATTTATAAATATTTTCTGTTAGACAATCACGTTAGACAGATAAATTAATTAAACAATTTATAAATATTTTCCGTTAGACAATCACGTTAACCAGATAAATTAATTAAACAATTTATAAATATATTTTCCGTTAGACAATCACGTTAACCAGATAAATTAATTAAACAATTTATAAATATTTTCCGTTAGACAATCACGTTAACCAGATAAATTAATTAAACAATTTATAAATATTTTCCGTTAGACAATCACGTTAACCAGATAAATTAATTAAACAATTTATAAATATTTTCCGTTAGACAATCACGTTAACCAGATAAATTAATTAAACAATTTATAAATATTTTCCGTTAGACAATCACGTTAACCAGATAAATTAATTAAACAATTTATAAATATTTTCCGTTAGACAATCACGTTAACCAGATAAATTAATTAAACAATTTATAAATATCCGTTTTCACGTTAGACAATCACGTTAATTTTCCAGATAAATTAATTAAACAATTTATAAATATTTTCCGTTAGACAATCACGTTAAGCAGATAAATTAATTAAACAATTTATAAATATTTTCCGTTAGACAATCACGTTAACCAGATAAATTAATTAAACAATTTATAAATATTTTCCGTTAGACAATCACGTTAACCAGATAAATTAATTAAACAATTTATAAATATTTTCCGTTAGACAATCACGTTAATCAGATAAATTAATTAAACAATTTATAAATATTTTCCGTTAGACAATCACGTTAACCAGATAAATTAATTAAACAATTTATAAATATTTTCCGTTAGACAATCACGTTAACCAGATAAATTAATTAAACAATTTATAAATATTTTCCGTTAGACAATCACGTTAACAGATAAATTAATTAAACAATTTATAAATATTTTCCGTTATAAATTAACAATCACGTTAAGCAGATAATTAAAATTTATAAATATTTTCCGTTAATCACGTTAAGCAGATAAATTAATTAAACAATTTATAAATATTTTCCGTTAGACAATCACGTTAACCAGATAAATTAATTAAACAATTTATAAATATTTTCCGTTAGACAATCACGTAACCAGATAAATTAATTAAACAATTTATAAATATTTTCCGTTAGACAATCACGTTAACCAAATAAATTAATTAAACAATTTATAAATATTTTCCGTTAGACAATCACGTTAATCAGATAAATTAATTAAACAATTTATAAATATTTTCCGTTAGACAATCACGTTAAGCAGATAAATTAATTAAACAATTTATAAATATTTTCCGTTAGACAATCACGTTAATCAGATAAATTAATTAAACAATTTATAAATATTTTCTGTTAGTCAATCACGTTAATCAGATAAATTAATTAAATATTTATAAATATTTTCTGTTAGTCAATCACGTTAATCAGATAAATTAATTAAACAATTTATAAATATTTTCTGTTAGTCAATCACGTTAATCAGATAAATTAATTAAATATTTATAAATATTTTCTGTTAGTCAATCACGTTAATCAGATAAATTAATTAAACAGTTAAAAATTACGGGCATTTCGAATATTTAAATATGTATAAATATTTTCCCATACACATTTTTGAAAATCTGATTTCAGCTTCGTAAAAATGCCTTTAAGTAGCTTTTTGAAATTTCCAAATTTTTGCTGTCTGGCTTTATTTTCATATTTTCTGTGCAATTCGAACATTTAAAATGCCAATATACGCAGTGTTCAATGAAGGTGAAATTAAAAGTTTAAAAAAGAGGCAATTTCTAGAAATTCGCTTCTATCAAGTAAGCTGTGGTTCTATTTATTAAATTGCGTTATCAACAACAAACCATTTTCTTCGTGTAATATTTAAAAAAAATTATTTAAACGATTTACTAAATGAAATGCAGTTAAAATAAATTGAATATTTAACACATTTAAAAAACAGTACAATTACTGTATGCAGCGGGCTGTATTGAAGCAGATTAAAACAATAACCGGTTAACACCAGAGGTGAATTTATTGTGATGAAGTTATTAGAGCCGAGTTGTGATCAAGTTATGTCTGATCAAATTACAGAAAATCGATTCGCTCCGAGGTGACGGGGGGGGGTGGAGGTAATATTGTTTTGCTTGTGTTTACAATAGCTCTGATAGAGTTGTCTCAAGGCCACGGACCACCCACAAACCTGTCTACAGACCAATCTGGGTGGCCAGAAACCGACCCCGCTCCGGCCGAAACAACCTTCATTAAATTTTCATATTATGTAATTCGGCTGGAAGGGTTATACAATAATTTTACTTTCTAGAGTTTAAATATCCAGAGAGAGTATTCGACCGGTAAAATAGACATCAGTTTTAATGATTGGATTTTTTTTTTTTTTTGGAAATCTATGTAGTTGAAACTGTTCATGAAACTTACAGTAATATTGTTTTTAATAATTTTTTGTACAAATATTGCAGCTATTAATAATTTGATAATAATGTTAAATGTAACGCGAAAGAAAATATTTTAAATGCAATTTATGTAAAATTAAAAGCACGCAAATAATTAAAACAATCGCGGCACGCAGCTGTCTCGCTGACTTGATGGTGGCGAATTAAAAAAGGGTTTTGAAACTTTTAAAAATATAATTTCATTTAAATTTTAACTTTCGTATTTTCACTCGTTTGAAATTATAATTTAGGAACATTCGATCGCCAACTGCGATCATTAATATAAAATTTGAAGAGCAAAATAAAAAAAAACATGATTTTTTACAGATTTGAAATTTTTTACGGAATGTGCTTAGTAATAATAAATCCGTACGATCTAATAAGAAAATCGATTGTGTGCCAAGTGTGAATCAAATATTATTTAATTAAGTTGTAGTACTGGTTTCCGTGTTAACAGTTTAGAAATATTTTTTTTTTTAATAAATTATCCGTGTGGTTGTGTTATCAGTTTCCTTTGACACACACACACACGCGCGCGCACACACACACACACACGCGCGCGCACACACACACACACACACACACACACACACACACACACACACATTCCTTCACGGATACAAAAATATGAATAACATTTTAAACCAGTGTGCATATGTTTAACACAAATTTTTTTAGAAGAAACATTGTTCCAACATTTCGCCATAATTGAATCTGGCATCTTAAATGTTATTCTCGCTCGAAGTCCAAAGTTGAACTGAAGGAAACTTCCACCTCCCAGCTCTTTATATAAACTTCGGATGACGCAAGTAGTAAGTGGCCTAACCAACTGACGTAGACTGACCCGCCGTTAAAGCCCGTTAGCCTGCTGGAAAGGCTTAAATAAATACACACCTACACTTACAACCAACACTTACACTAACAGATACACGTAACACATGTACTTCACACTTACACATATGAAAGAGTCATTCAGTTCGATTTCAGACTTGCAGTCAGAATAGCCTCGAAGATGCCAGATACGACACTGGCAAAAAGTCGGAATAATGTTTCTTTTAGAAAGAATTATACACACACACACACACACACCAAATAATTTAAAGAGATCACAGGATATCGGTTTTTTATTCAAGTTATGAAGATATATTAACCAATGAAATCAGTTAGTAAGTATACAGAACTAAAAGTGAATACTGTTCAAGATAAGCTTTGGCGAGACGCGTGAATAGAAAAAAAGTTCGCCGAACGAGAAAATGTAACGGAAATATGAAACGGAAACGAGCAAACGAATTTCTTCTCTCCATATATGTCTCTTTTTCTTCCTCCTTTCCGATAACAGTACACTCGTATTATATGAAAACGTTGTGTTGTTTTAGTTTATTTTAATTTCTTTAATTGAAGAACACATGCCCGTTGTAACCGTTCATAATACTTTCGAAATTACTACAAACGTTTATAATAATTGTTTTTAATGTTACTAGATTTTATCAGCGTAACCTGAAACTTATTATATCCTATCAGCTGTTTAGTGAAATCAGCTGATCGTTACGAATTAATATAAAACAGCTGATCTTTTACTATAACTACAGTAAATAATATCTAAGCCAGGTTTACGTATTGATTTATTTAAACAAAACAAGAACTTGAAAACGTATCGTCAAACTAATTATATATTCAGCAAAGATATCATTAAAAAAACCTTCGCTTCTGTCGGTAACTCCCCGAGTTCCACACGTGTACTTTTTATTATGAATTTTGTCTAATCTATTTTAAGAGGCCAGCGACTGTACCGCGTGGGTCTTGTACGATTCATCCTTCTTATAATTATAGTTCTTTCCTTGATCTAGACCCTAATAACTCCCACTTACAACCTGACCTCCGGTGGAGAACTCCATCTTCGAAAATCCATGCCTTCAATCGGTCATGATCTGTACGGCAACGTTATCGTGAAATTAGGTAGGCCTGTCCACGTGAAAATTACGGTAGTTCGTTCGGAATTTTAGATAATGGTTACTCAGCTAATAGAAAATTATAAATGTGATTTAGTTATGCCACATTATTAATTTTAAATTTACTTAGTGTAATTATTTACAACAGTTTTTTTTTTATCTCAGTCTACACGGACTTCAATGTAAGTGTTCTTCCTATAGGTTAATTTTACCACGTTTCATTATAGAAGTCCCTCGCAGGGGGGTGCAGATCAGCTGCACTATTGAAAGTATTTAGACGTCCCTCGCGTTACCCGAGTCTAAAACATACTTACACTTACAACTTTAACGCTATACACTCACACTTACATTTAGGGAGGCGATAATAGCCTCAATGTGCTTTTTGCCTTAAAATAATAACGAAAAATCATTAGAAAAGTCTTTAATCTAGCATAACAATAAAAGTTATGAAAATAATTATCAACTGTGGATCCTTTGCGGCCTTTAGCAGTTAACAAAAAGAAACGAATAACATATAACAATATACAGCATGCATTTTGAAAGCGCAATCCACGCGAAAAAAATAAATTCTATAAATAAAATAAATCAAATATCAGGAATGGTATTTAATTACTATTACACACTAATCAATACTATTATTATTATTAATTTCAATACTTATATATTAAGATTACCGTACATTATGTAGGCCTACTGTTTTCTTATTATTTTGAATTTCTGTTAAAATAAATGTTGCAGTATGGCCATATTAGTAGGATGAACAGCAGTAGACTTACTAGGCGGATCTTTGCTTTCTTCAGAGATCGGAAAACGAAGAGTAATTGGTTCAGGCGGGTCCAGGAAGACTTAACTGAGCTGGCGATATCAGATGAGATGATTGACGATGTACTTAAACTGCGAAAACTTTTACATAATGAAAACCTAAGGTTCCAAGAAAAACCAACATCTAAAAGGGGCGGGGCAGTCTCGGATGAAAGAAGGAAGGCAGCCTCGGATAGAATGAAGCAGTATTGGATACAGCGGAGGGCAGCTAACGCACATCAAAGTAATTGATTTGGCGTACCCCAAAGTGGGTGATCCGGATGAAAGAAGAAACGTTGCAGTATGGCCATATTAGTAGGATGAACAGCAGTAGACTTACTAGACGGATCTTTGCTTTCTTCAGAGATCGGAAAACGAAGAGTAATTGGTTCAGGCGGGTCCAGGAAGACTTAACTGAGCTGGCGATATCGGATGAGATGATTGACGATGTACTTAAGTTGCGAAAACTTTTACATAATGAAAACCTAAGGTTCCAAGAAAAACCAACATCTAAAAGGGGCGGGGCAGTCTCGGATGAAAGAAGGAAGGCAGCCTCGGATAGAATGAAGCAGTATTGGATACAGCGGAGGGCAGCTAACGCACATCAAAGTAATTGATTTGGCGTACCCCAAAGTGGGTGATCCGGATGAAAGAAGAAACGTTGCAGTTATGGTCTATTTAATACTTTACCTATTAATAAAGCAATGTCATTGACTACGTTTAAGTTATTTAATGCAAAAGGCCTTACTTTGTTTTACTTTCGTATTTTGTAACCTATAAAATTAATTTCCGAATTAACGTTATACCTTGCAGAAATATTTACAAATGAGACGTACTATAGCCGAATTTTACGTTACATACCAAATGGCTATAGTATTTACTGTGTACTAAAAACAGATTCTTTTATTTAATAATACTTATTAGAACTGTTCTAGATTGTCTTACCGATTACACTTTCGAAACTGATTCGGTCAATAATTATTTAATTCTTGGAAACAGTAATAATTTCAAGAATGTTTTTTTAGCAATCAGCTGTTTTTGGTACACACACAATTATTTCTGTCAACAATGCCTGCATTGTGCTGCACTCTCACTGACATGCTCGTGGGATTTTGTTTGCAGACCTTTTTGTCTGATTTAAATCGTACTTATTATATTTTAAAACCTTAAAATGAAAGAAAATGAGACGTGAGAGTTCACTGGTGTTCTGACGAACAAGTAGGTACCCTGCATATGCAGTCTGAATAATACAGGTACACACGAATTATTTTTGGTACACACGTGATCGGAACGCTTAGCTTAATGAAATGTGAAAGATTTTAACAAATTCCTGTTGGAAGCGATTTTTGACTGTCATTTTGAAACTGTTGGACAATGTTTGCGCTTTCCTAACTGTTTCAAGCCAACAGATTTAATCAAATGGGACCAAAATTGATAGATGAGAACACGGACACACACGCGCGCGCGCTTATTTATACAGGTGTCAAAAAAATCCTATACATGATCGGAATTGTATACGACAAATTAATGAAAAATATTATGTAACGTTTTCTGGAATTCGGTTTAGTTTATAAACAATTCATTCTTTCTTTTGTTTACAACGACTCCAGAAACATTTACAAACATATTGAGTTTAAATTCGGTGTTAGGCCTTTAGTAAACATTCAAAGTCTTTATTTATATATATATATATATTAAAATAGGGACCGTTTACGTGTTTTAAAGTCAAATATCTTCTAAACCGTGAATTTTACACAAACAAATTAGCCTATAAGGCACAAATTATTTTTAATTTTTAATTATAAAAAATAATTTTATAATATTCTTTAAGTGTATCAGAACTGAATGATATTTTAGGCTAATTTCGGGTGTTGTAAACAATAAATGCTTAAAATCCGACCCTATATAGTCAGTTATCGATATATACTTATATATATATATATATATATATATATATATATATATATATATGTGTGTGTTTTTTTTTTTTTTTTGGTGTTTAACGTCCGACTATTGTGCACACTTGGGCTAATGCAGACGATGGGATGATTTATAGCGTATGAAAATGCCAAGCCCTCGCCGGGAATCGAACCCGGATCCTCGGGGTGAAAGCCTAGTACGCTATCCACTAGACCACTGAGGCGGCTCATATATATATATATATATATATATATATGTGTGTGTGTGTGTGTGTGTAATTATGTATTTCTTTAACGATTCCTCAAAAAGTGATTTAAAGGTCAGGGTCAGGGTGATTTAAAGGTCCCAGATCCCGGGTCTGGGTTTTACCATAATTGCTGCTGTAATATCTCATTTTCCAGTGAATATTCACTAAAAAAAATGGAGACGTAATCAATAAAGAAAAGTTTCGAGAAAGAACTCGAGTAGCGTTTTGTGATTCAAGGAGGTGAATGTATGTATAGGATTACGTGAATAGAAACGAAATATATAGATGACAGATAGCACAGACAGTAGAGCAAACGTGCCTAAGTATCCAGTCTGGGGATCTGTTACTGCGACTCCATGTAATACAATCATTCGTAGCATGTCGAAAACCTTTGTAAAATACCTTGTGTTTAGTTTAACGTAGATAAGACCCGAGAGGACTTTAGGGATCTGTCTATCGTTCGCCGGGTCTGCTATAAATAGGTGGATTAACAAGCAACACCAGGTAAGATGGGATAACCTTTATGGGCTTTCCCATAGCAAGCGCCTCTTGAGTAAGTACGAGGTTTGTCCAATAAATACGCGAACTAAGGTCATAAAAACTTTATTTTACAAAATTTCATCTACATTGATTTTGTCCCCTTCAAAATACTCTCCATTCACTGCTATGCACTTATCCCATCTTCTTTTCCACTCTTCAAAGCACCCTCGGAAGTCAGGATTTTCAGTCTCCTCGTCGTTTCTTGTTTTATTGTGTCCACATCTTCCCAATGCTGTCCCCTCATCACATTTTTGCATTTAGGGAATAGAAAAAAGTCGCAGGGGGCGAGGTCCGGTGAATAAGGGGATGATCAAGGATAGTGATTGGATTTTTAGCCAGAAACTGGCGAACAATCAAAGCCGAATGTGCGGGTGCATTGTCTTGATGAAGAATCTATCCATCTTTTTGAGTCAAATGTGGTCGCACACGACGCACTCGATCTCTCAAACGCTTGAGAACACGTGAGGCCAGTGGACGTGGCTTAACTCGCCGTAATGGCCACCATATTCGACCAGTTCGCGTATTTATTGGACAAACCTCGTAGAAGAGCGGCAGACGTATTGAGCATAGCACAACTCAGGAAAATCATTTGGCTCATTATTGGGCTCTGTTATTTGAGAGTACACATTAACAGGATAAGTGTGTAAAGTCTGAGCCCGATATCAACAGACGCACGTGTCTCCACTCCAAATTGATTGGTTTATAAAATTACCCATCATGCACTACTCTGTGTCCATTGGATGCTAACTGATATAAGTACGACTAGTATCTGTTCAAAATTAACTTTCTGATTGCTATGTGTTAAGTGTTCAGTTCTTATGTTAATGTAATTGTAGTAATTTAATTATTTGAATTATAAATTTTTGGTCATTACTGCAACTTGTTATCGGAATTTATTATTTATCAGGTAATTAAAATATAGGAAGAGATAAGTGATATCACATTAGGACTACACTAATTTAATAGTTGTGTTCGACTTACAATAAGTTCAGAGAGTACACATATCTGTGCGTTGTCAATCCCGATTGTTTACATTGGGCTCAGACGAAGCATGAACAGAGTATACGAACGAGAAATCGTGTATAGGTTTTACAACAAAGAGGAGGAAACTGCATAACACCTAATTTATGTTTTTTTATATATATTTCAAGGCGAAAATCACATTAAGGTTATTATAACCTCCCTAAATGTAAGCGTCAGTGTAAAGTGTTGAAGACGTAAGTGCAAGTGTGTGTTAGACTCGGGTACCGCGAGGGACGTCTAAATCCTCTCAATAGGTGCAGCTAGTTTGCACCTCCTGCGGGGTAATTTATGTTTTGTGATACTCTTTGTAGCAGAAGGTGAAGGTTTTTTTATTTCTAGAACGTCCAGCAGAATTAGCTAGTCGTGGATTGTTAGAACTTATTAAGAGCACCAATCTGCTGTACTAGAAACTTAATAGAGATGATACTATCTGTGAAATATTGTTATATGTGAAAACTGATCTGCTACTTTTCAATATCTGTTAAATTAAACTGTGAATAACTGTGAACTCTGAAATAATGTCTGACTGGCCAGTTATGTAGCTATTGCTTCTTCATATAGGCTAATATAAATCAGAAAAAACAAACAAACAAAATCAGGTATTTTATCTACACAAATACACAATTCTTCTTCTACACAACAATACTTGTGCAAAACACATTCGTTATACTAAATAAATAATACCAACAACAAGCTAAATCTGGCGGGAAACAACTGTGCGCGCGCAGTTAGCAATATCAATATTTATCTCATCTCAGTAATTCCGCACTGACAAAAGTGTGAACTGTGAAAATTTCACAGTGTGTAGATAGGTAGGCCCAAACTGTGAACTCATTGTGCATGCGCAGGTGAAAGCGACGCGATCTTAGCGGAAATAAAAGAAACTAAGGGGCACGGATTGGTTGAACAGATTTCGGAATTTCAGTTCACAGTTAGTAACAGTTAAACTCGGTAATGAGGAGGCAGACCGACTGGCTGGACTTGGATCTGCATCTGAGTTTATCATACCTGAGCCGGCTTTAGGGATTTCTCTATCGTTGGCCAGGTCCGCTATTAATGGGTGGATTACATGTCAACACCAGGTAAGATGGGACAACCTTCATGGGCAATCCCATAGTAAACGTCTCTTAAGCAAAGTTCTTCCGAATCAAAGGGGCAGCAGATGTCCTAGGCAGAGCACAACTCAGGAGGATCATAACAGGGCACTGTGATCAGAGGGTGCACATGAACAGGATAAGTGTCTACCACGGAGAAATCGTGTATAGATTGTGCAGGAAGGAGGAGGAAACTGCAGGTCACATAATTTATGATTGTGAGGCTCTTGCTAGTAGGAGGCGGGGGTTTTTGGTATCCAAGACCTTAGGGATCTTCTGCAGAATGAGCTAGACAGTGGGTTGTTGGAACTTATTAGGGGCACCAATCTGCTGAACTAGGTATTTTAAGAGGTAAGTTGCACAATAGGTCAGTTGATCGCAGTGCCTGGTGTTGAACAAATCCCTTCCTCTAGTATATAATCTAATCTAATCTAACAGTTAAACTCAGCCATTCACTATTAGATAAATACGTGAAATTTGACTATCTGTGAAAAAGTAGCAGTTCTGTGATATCGTTAACATCTCTAGTACTTAAGAGGTTTAGTTGCACATCAAGTCAGTCGATCGCAGTGCCTGTGGGATGCAGACTAGCTGCACCTATTGATAGGATTTAGACGTCTCTCGCGGTACCCGAGTCTAACACACACTTACAGTCACAACATTATACTTACGACTTTAACATTTTACACTCACACTTACATTTAGGGAGGCGATAATAATAGCCTCGATGTGCTTTTCGTCTTAAAATAAGAATTTAAAAAATTTAATATGGCGGCCTTTGATTTGCCAATGACGGATGTTACCAGTTTTGGTCAAACACATTAGTTGTTTGTTTTTAAATTTAGTACGAAGGTACCTTGCATAAAGCCCGGCCGACGTATACGTAAGATTTTCTCTCATTCACTTCCGTTTCAAAATGACAGCCACCTGAGTTACCGTAAAATTTCTGTTCGTAGACCGATGTTTCTGATATTGTTCCTGAAATTTATATTTTTAAAAGAATGTCTTTTTACTAGCTTTGAATATTTTAAACACTGTTATTTACATTTGTGCGAATTTGAATCAGAAAATAAGCAATCGATCTTGAAATAAGCAATCGATTTTGAAATAAGCATTTGATTTTGAAATAAGCAATTGATTTTGAAATAAGCAATCGATCTTGAAATAAACAATCGATCTTGAAATAAGCAATCGATCTTGAAATAAGCAATCAATCTTGAAACAAGCAATCGATCTTGAAATAAGCAATCGATCTTGAAATGAGCAATCGATCTTGAAATAAGCAATCAATCTTGAAACAAGCAATCGATCTTGAAATAAGCAATTGATTTTGAAATAAGCAATTGATTTTGAAATAAGCAATTGATTTTGAAATACACCGCAGGGGGTACAGACTAGCAGCACCTATTGAGAGGATTTAGACGTCCCTCGCGGTAACCGAGTCTAACACACACTTACGACTTTAACACTTACACTTTACACTCACACTTACATTTAGGGAGGCGATAATAGCCTCAATATGCTTTTCGCCTTGAAATAAAAAAAAATGCAGTGCCTGAAGTTTAATAATACTTTCTTCTAATCTAATCTAACTGTAGATAAACAGAAGAGAGAATTTCAAGTGTAGAAGAGAGTTGTATTACGAAACGGGCACAGTTACCTCCAGTAATATTGAGTAACATGTAACGAAGTAGGTAAAACTTCAGGTTACTTTCTGCAGCTGTGCTATAAGCGTAATAATGGGCTGCAACCGACAAAGCCCGAGCCTCTGTCACTAAGAGATTAAGTTATTTATAAACTAATACAAAACCGGTTAACGTGGACTGCGATCACTGGTTAGATAAAAAGCGCTATCTGTGATGTTACCGAAGAGTTTCTTATGTAATGATTATATTTGGATGCGCCCAGTACATCGCGTGTGATAAGAATATTAATCGTAAAGTTTTACCTGCGATCTCTTACCTTTCCTACGAGTTTCAGGAATCAGCCACCCATCTGTTGGCCATCTGCCTATAATCACGGTACAGGGTGTATTTACATAATACACGGGCACAGTCAAGCTTCTAATTTCAAACAACTATTAGCCGTATTAAGTATAACGGAACTTTTCTTTTTAAAGGTTGTAGACCAAGAATGTTCGAGCGAACATTAAAATAGCCCTGCATCAAGATGTTTGTCTGTAACGCGTCTCTAAATAATGCGTTCCAAAGTTGAAAAAAAAAACACCCCTTAGGAAGTATGCAATCTCTGTCTCCACTAAATCAAAAACTAAAATAATAATAATTAAAAATACAATACTCTTGGTTAAAACAATATTATTTTAACAGGTCAATATATAGGACACCGAGAATGAAAAAGTTGACAGATAATTTGTTTTTCTCTTCGGCGAATCGGTATTAAATTATTTAAATTCTATTAATAGTTTAATTTGTGTTATATAAAAAAACAAGTTACTTTTAAGTTTATTTTTATATAATATTTACAAAAATTCAGTAAATAACAAAGTTATCTTCCTTTTTTGTTATTTTAAGGCGAAAAACACATTGATGCTATTATCGCCTCCCTAAATGTAAGTGTAAGTGTACATGAGTGTTAGACTCGAGGGTACGGCGAGGGACGTCTAAATCCCCTCAATAGGTGCTGCTAGCCTGCACCCCCCTGAGGGGAAGTTATCTTCCTACTTCATTCCTAAGTTCAATGTTAATTCAAACTTTTCAAAATTCTTAAATTTAATTTTTAAATATATTTATTTTTTGCTCAAGTAGGCGTAATACTATTGACAACTAGGATCTGCGTTGACGGAAAGAGTAAAGCTTACGGCAGTAACTAAAGTTTCGTACCTATGACCTTGAAGCGAGCTAGTTTAAAAACGCAGCAGACTGGTGTTTTGGTGGCCACCTCGATTACCAAGCAATTCATGTTCATTGCTCATATATGCCTCTCAAAATTTCTTTGATTTTTTTCTCTAAAATCTTAAACTCTGAACTAAATGTTATCAGTTAAAGCTTATTTAAAACTTTTAAAATATCTTTCACTTTCACCCAAACCTGTCAACCTTTCTTCATTATTTTATCAAAACTTAGTTTTTTAATGTTAATCTGAAATTTTATCTAATAATAATTCAAAATTTTCTTCAATATTTCTAAAAAAGTTGTTAAACTTTTATTAAAAGTTGATCAAAATATTCCTACATTCACTTAATGCTCATCCAAACCTTACAACCTTTCTTTAATACTGCACTCATCAAAACCTTTCAACATTTATTCAATGCTCATGTAACCTTTCAATCTTTCACTTAAAGTTAATCAGAACATTATAACATTCCTTTAATATTTATCGAAGCCACTAAACATTAATCCAAAGCCTACCAACCTTTACACATTCACTTGACACTAATCCGAAACTTTCAACCTCGTAATACTTATAAAAACCACTTAAACTTTTACTCAATTCTCATCCAACTTTCCAATCTTCTTTAGCAACTCAAAATAAAAATCTGTTTTTAAAACAATAACTAATTTTTATTTTTTATGATTATTTAAGAACTTCAGACATAATGAAGTTGTCCTTCCTAATTCACACCGAAAGTCAGTGTTGATCCATACTTTTCAAACTGTCAGAAATATTCATTTTAAAAAAATATTTGTTTATTATTATTTTGCTCAAGTAAGACTAATGAAAATCTACGTTAACAGAAAGGTAGAGGGATCGGGAGCAGTAACTAGAGTCTCGAACCTCCGAGGTTGAGGTGCGCAAGTTCAAAAACGCACAAGTCTGACTGGTGCCTTAGCCTCCTCAACTACCGAGCCCTTATTAATGTTCATCATTCATGCCTTTCACTAATGTCTTCAATATTTTTCCGAAACTTTCAAACTATAATCAGGGTTTGTTTAAAACTTTCAACCTTTTTTCCATTTTTATGCGACCCAATCAACCCTTTAATATTTTATCCAAACCAATTTTTTTAAGTGTTAATCTAAACATTTCAAATTTGATCTAATAGTAATTCAAAATATCTTCAATTTTTGTAAAAAAATTAAAATGTATTCAATGCTCATGCAAACCATATCAACTTCACTTAATGTTTTCGAAAACATTTTAACATTTCTTTAATATTTATCGGTACAACTAAACATTCATCCTAAGTCCTACTAAAGCTTGACACCTCTCGTAAAATATTTATAAAACCTACTTGAACTTTTTTTCCATGCTCGTCCAGCTTTTAAATCTTTCTTTAGTAACTCATTGTTCAAAATATGTTAATAAATATTTCTGTAAACAAAGTTGCTTTCTTCAGTGTTATAAAACTCTTTGTTATGTGGTATTAATTGTGAGTTACTGGCTCTACTGGAAATATCTATTTACATTTTTAATTACATTAAATTAACAAATATTCCACTTCACAATATGCCAATGAAATGTTACAAAGCACAGTTGGTTACAAAGTATTATACTACCGAGCCCTTATTAATGTTCATCATTCATATAAGTCTTTCACTAATGTCTTCAATATTTTTCCGAAACTTTCAAACTATAATCAGGGTTTATTTAAAACTTTCAACCTTTTTTCCACTTTTATGCGACCCAATCAACCCTTTAATATTTTATCCAAACCAATTTTTTCTAAGCGTTCATCTAAACATTTCAAATTTGATCTAATAATAATTCAAAATATCTTCAATTTTTGTAAAAAAATTAAAATGTATTCAATGCTCATGCAAACCATATCAACTTCACTTAATGTTTTCGAAAACATTTTAACATTTCTTTAATATTTATCGGTACAACTAAACATTCATCCTAAGTCCTACTAAAGTTTGACACCTCTCGTAAAATATTTATAAAACCTACTTGAACTTTTTTTCCATGCTCGTCCAGCTTTTAAATCTTTCTTTAGTAACTTTATGTTTATAAATATTTCTGTAAACAAAGTTGCTTTCTTCAGTGTTATAAAACACTCTTTGTTATGTGGTATTCATTGTGCCAGTTACTGGCTCTCTGGAAATATATATTTACATTTTTAATTACATTAAATTAACAAATATTCCACTTCACAATATGCCAATGAAATGTTACAAAGCACAGTTGGTTACAAAGTATTATAGTTAAGCTAGTGTTATTGAATTTAATTAATCACATAGTATCGGTACAACTAAACATTCATCCTAAGTCCTACTAAAGCTTGACACCTCTCGTAAAATATTTATAAAACCTACTTGAACTTTTTTTCCATGCTCGTCCAGCTTTTAAATCTTTCTTTAGTAACTTTATGTTAATAAATATTTCTGTAAACAAAGTTGCTTTCTTCAGTGTTATAAAACACTCTTTGTTATGTGGTATTCATTGTGCCAGTTACTGGCTCTACTGGAAATATCTATTTACATTTTTAATTACATTAAATTAACAAATATTCAACTTCACAATATGCCAATGAAATGTTACAAAGCACAGTTGGTTACAAAGTATTATACTACCGAGCCCTTATTAATGTTCATCATTCATATAAGTCTTTCACTAATGTCTTCAATATTTTTTCGAAACTTTCAAACTATAATCAGGGTTTGTTTAAAACTTTCAACCTTTTTTCCACTTTTATGCGACCCAATCAACCCTTTAATATTTTATCAAAACTATTTTTTTCTAAGCGTTCATCTAAACATTTCAAATTTGATCTAATAATAATTCAAAATATCTTCAATGTTTGTAAAAAAATTAAAATGTATTAATTGCTCATGCAAACCATTTCAACTTCACTTAATGTTTTCGAAAACATTTGAACATTTCTTTAATATTTATCGGTACAACTAAACATTCACCCTAAGTCCTACTAAAGCTTGACACCTCTCGTAAAATATTTATAAAACCTACTTGAACTTTTTTTCCATGCTCGTCCAGCTTTTAAATCTTTCTTTAGTAACTTTATGTTAATAAATATTTCTGTAAACAAAGTTGCTTTCTTCAGTGTTATAAAACTCTTTGTTATGTGGTATTAATTGTGCCAGTTACTGGCTCTACTGGAAATATCTATTTACATTTTTAATTACATTAAATTAACAAATATTCCACTTCACAATATGCCAATGAAATGTTACAAAGCACAGTTGGTTACAAAGTATTATAGTTAAGCTAGTGTTATTGAATTTAATTAATCACATAGTTGCTTATTAAGACTGACATAATGGCGGGGTTACTCCAGGTAACACGACCTTACCGAAGTTGTTTGTTGTGTATTGTGCTGCACTCTATGTTATACAAGTCATATTTCATGGCGGTTTTATAAGACAATAGCGCGCACCGTGTTTATCATCCAGCATTCTTTACAATTCGCTACAATAGTGATTAATGGTGTTCAGGCTTTTGTATTTTAACTGCTATGTATTACTGAGCCACTACCCTTTTGTTGGGCAAAGTATTGTAGCAGGCTAAATTTTTTATAATTTTTTACAAAGTTAAATTACACCTTACTTCTGTAACAACAGAATTAATGTTAAATATTATCTCTTTGGGGAAAAATACAACGAAAAAATATTAGAGGCGCGTGTACGATAACTGAAGGGTCCTGGCGTGTTTTGAATTAATTAAAAACGCATTTTGAAACTGTGGGTAAATGACGTTGATAAGGTAATTAATGCACGAGTTATGGCTTTTGTTTATTTTTTTATTTATTTATTATTGTTTATTATTATTGCATATTATTTTTATTTTATTTATTTTTTTTTTTTTAACGTCCGACTATTATGCACACTTGGGCTAATGCAAACGATGGGATGATTTATAGCGTATGAAAATTCCAAGCCCTGGCCTGGAATCGAACCTGGGTCCTCGGGATGAAAGCCCAGTACTTTATCAACTAGGACACCGAGGCGGCTTTCGTTTAAATGATTTATACTCTTTAAATGTTATGATAAAACACACGCATATGCAAAATTGTTTGCATGATATCGAATTTCTATTGAAAAATGAACTTTTGGACCATCATGGTAAAACCTAAAACAGTGTCCTTGAAATGAGACCGAACCAGGAAACTCTGAATATTTTCTTGAAGGTTTGTTAAAATTAATAAAGGGCTTATTCAAACTTAGCACACAAATTGCTTTGGTAATACCTTGGACAAGTTTGTTACGCTACAAAATCACGTTAACAGTTTCAAAAATACTCCGTTCCAAAAATTTTAGAAAAATGTGACTTCTTTTATCTTAAATTTTGTGTGTAATGGTAACTTTAATAAATTGCATACTAAATAAAATTTTAATCGTTGTATTGCAATTAAAATTTAAAAAATGTAATATAGGCTGTATGTAATATAGTTCTATCTATATATATATATATATATATATATATATATATATATATATATATATATATATATATAGAGAGAGAGAGAGAGAGAGAGAGAGAGAGATCTAATAACAGCTGTTGTTAGATTTTTGAAACCAGTATCTCTAATTTTTTTAGGTAGTTTCTTTCCGGATTTTTCAAGGTTAACAATTGTTAATGGTTAAACAATACCATTAATGAAAATATTTAGTGATAAAAAAATAATCAATTAAATTCAAAATTTCCAATTTATTGAGTGAATTATGAAACAATGTATTTTAAACTATTACTTTCAACCATTATGAACGCTAATATTACTTTTTTTTAAATAAAGGGGAAATATTGCAGATTTCAGTCGTTAAAATTGACATTGTTGGCTTGATTATTTCATTTTGAGACCCAGCGTGTCCTCTTGAACCAACATTCACTTTATGCGGAGCAGCTTTGAAGTTGCTACTCTCCCGCGGGCCATTCATTAACGGTTTGCAACTTTGTATTGGTCCGTGGATTAAAGGTAGCAAAGACATCGCAAATGATAACAAATTTTATTTGTCAACTTATCGCTTGTATCGGCTAACCAAAAAGTAATGATATCATTACGTATTATAAATAAAACGAAAACACCGATAAAACATGGTACTATTTGTAAAAAAATGTCCTTAAAGACTGTAATTGAACATGTATTATTCAAAAAAGAAAGACAAATTTAGTTGGACAAAAGTGTTATTTAAATAAAACTCTAATTAAATTTTATTACGTTCAAGTTAATATATTGACGCGTGCGCGCGGTCGTGTGCGTGCGCGCGAGGTTCTGTTTTATCACTTTCATCGAATTTTGTCCTTTGTTACTCATATATGGTACAAAATTTGATTTTGGTAATAAAGCTTTGATTTTGATAACGTAGCGAAATCCGTTCAATAATTCCAAATTTCAAAGTAATTCATAACTTTTCGACTGTACTTGTTTGAAAATTTAATGTAACCATTGTAATCAGCGTTAAAATTTCCATAAATTAGCATTACAAACGATTTTCACAATAAAATATTTTTTCGGATTTTAACGCTGATTACGATGGTGAAATAATTTTTCAAAAAAAGTGTACATTATTATTGTTAGAAGTTCGCTGCCAACACGACAGCGAGACAGTTGCGTGCCGCTATTAATTTACGTTTTTATTTCATTAAATCTCAGCTTATTTACGTTGATTTCACGAATTTAAATGAGTTTTTATTTAACGAAAGTTTATTACTTGGTGACTACTGAAAGTTCAGACTTTAATGCTCTTCTAGCTTTAAAGTTACCCTTTCAGTTAAGGTTTGTGGAGAACATTAAATGAATGCCGGCGAATACAAAATGCAAACACAAAACCCATTTACAGTTAATAAACTTGTCTGTACTGGTAATGTGTGAGTTTTAAGTACAGAACAGACCAACGTTTATATATATATATATATATATATATATATATATATATATATATATATATATATATATATACTATTTAATTATACTAATAAATTCAGTCGTTTGTTTTCTTAAACACATAGGCCTTATGTATTAGCAGTAAAAATAACCTCTGTTGAAATACATGGTTACATGTAAACAGATGTTTTTGTAACTTAAAAATCTATTCATCAAATAACAGCTGTTTTGCGAAATCAGCTGTTTAAGTTAACATTAACCTACCTCTACCCATTACTGCTGCATGTTAAACCTTATATTTCATGTCACGTATATTACGTACATCCGTCCGTCGTAAGGGTTTCCGGAAGAAACGCATCTGGCATTTTCGAGGTGGTTCTCGCTCCAAATCTAAAGTGAGACTGAAGAAGCTAACGCTTGCTTGTTCCTTTTATAACCTTCGAATGACGCAAATAGAAAATAGGCTGGCACGTATTGTTTGACGTATACCGTCCCGCCGTTAATTGACGTTAGATCAGCTGATTTCAATAGGTCAGTCAAGTTGACGATGACCTATGTAAGATTGTATTTACAAGGTCAAAATTGAGAGCAGTTCTCCAAAATGTAGGTTATGGATGTATTTTTTCTAATAATAATTGTCTACTGGTTTTCTATCGTCGGTACGTAGAAACTGCATTGAAAAACGGTCTAAACAACAGTTTCATGGAAAATTATTGTTTTTACGTTTCAGCAAATTTCATTGTGTGTGTGTGTGTGTGTGTGTGTGTGTGTGTGTGCGCGCGCGCGCGTGTGTGTTTTAGCACGTTTTCGTTTAAAATTTTAGTCAGATTTGATTCAAACTTGACAAAAAATCTATTTGCCTAGAAAAGTTTATTAACAATCAAAATTTGTTTAATATTTGCAAGATGGCGGCTATTTCAGATCATTAAATTTGAAATTTTTAAAGAATTCATAACTTTTTTGTATTTATTTTACTTTTAATCCGATTTCACCATCGTAATCAGTGTTATAAATTTTCAAGGAGGTCAGCGCTTAAGAATGTTCAATATAGTTTGAAATTAGAAACTGCGTGTGTGTGTGTGTGTGTGTGTGTGTGTGTGCGCGCGTGCGCATGCGTGTGTTGATTTAGTAAGATGCAATTGTTATTTTGTATAAAAGGCATTCAAAATATACTAAAAAAAAATTATTATTATATATATTTATTTTTTTCAGGTTTAGAATCACTACAAAGGTTTGAGAAACTACCTCATTACTCAGAAGTAAATCCTGGCGAGGACATCAGGTTAGACTGTCAGATATTCAACAAGAGAGGTACATGTGCCTGGCAGAAAGATAACAAGGTATGTTAATGAAAAATACTTTTTTTTGATTTGTGAACAACTGGCTGAAAAATAATTCAGCACAAATATTTTTGTTTAAATTTTACTTTGTCATTCTTTTGCGAAAAAAACAAACGACATTACAAACAGACAACATTTTATTGAAATAAATATTACTATTGAAATGTCAGTACTGTTTGTGACAAAGAAAATGTTTCAAAGGAATTTTCTGCTGTTCTTATACGAAACGATTCGTCAAAAGGAAAACGATACTATTTCATGTTTGTATATTCCCGTAGCTGCGTTGTTTCGGTTTTTATAGTAACCCGAAAGTACCAAAACTATGTGTAACAAAAAAAACAATGTTTACTTATTTACAATATGCGTGCTTTTAAAATTAAATTTCAATTGTTCCAAACACGTTTTCCACGCGTAGCGTCTGTTTCGCAGTGTCAGTGAAATTCAAAAATACATTTTTGAGCATACAAATTCAGTATTTACAGTTTTTTGTAAATTTTTTAAAATGTTTTGAAAATATGAAAAGGTTTTTTAATTAAAAAATACTGTAGCAATACAGCGCAGTATTGCAGTCACCTGATTTCCATCTCTGAAAATACAATTTGTAAGGGGAAAGTGCAGCATGCATCACAAATTCGACTTACGATTTAAACAGCGCTATCTTTGTATTAAACCTGAAAACTACTAGTAGTTAAACAGAACAGTGAACTTCGCAGTATATTCGTAATTAATATTCTACGACGCGATCGTAAGCTTGTCCGTAATATTTTCGAATAATATTACGACAACTTTATTGAAAATTTTATATTCTCTTTCCATGAAGTGATTATGATAGGTCTTGCCGTTCAGCCAGTATAGCCAGCAACTACACTGCCATTGTTAGAGCCCGCCATCTTGAAACGGAAACGAATGGGAAACAATCTTGCATATACGTCGTTAGTGTATTATACACTGTACTTTCGTACCAAATTTCAAAACATTTGGTCAGCCAAAAAGTTTTGCCCAAAACGGCATAAAATCAACAAACCAAATGACACGGTCTAGTTTAAACCAAGCACCTATTGAGAGGATTTAGATATCCCTCGCGGTACCCGAGTGTAACAAACGCTTACGCTTACAACACTACACTTACTTTAACACTTTACACTCACACTTACATTTAAGAAGGCGATAATAGCCTTAATGTGCTTTTCGCCTTAAAATAACAAAAAATAAATAAACGGAGACCTCGTTTTGCTCGATCTATAAAATTAATTAACTCTCCAATTCTTGTGAATCCATATTTACTTGTTTTTAAATTAATCTTGTATTAGAATCTAGCATTGGTTCTACATATTTATAATTGGCTTTGTTCTCTCTAGCTCGTGGGGATCTACGTAAAGAAGTACGAATGGGCAGGCAATCAAGAAGCCGGTGACTGCAGCCTGTGGATCAGGGCTGCTACCCTGGAGTTCGACGACGGAGAGTGGTCTTGTCAAGTCACCGCCTCCGACTTCACCACTCAGGATGCCTTGACGTCCAAACCAGTCCGCCTGGTTGTAAGAGGTAAGACGGCTTCTAAAAGAAAACAAACCAAGTTTTTTAATTATTTTACGAAACTTTTTAACACAAAATGCTGGAACATAACTAGCATGTAACTGTAAAGTTTGGCGTTAGAAATTTAAAAATCTGAACGAATTAGTCAGTTTAGAAGCGGCAAACTGCAATAGAATTTAACTGCAAAATGTTTTTTATAAAATCCTTTATAAGTACGATAGAACAAAAAACGTGCGAAAAGTTATGTAAACAAAACATTAAAAATACCAACCGTTGCAGTAAGTTAACAGTAAAACAAGTTTAAATTTAAAGCAGTTTTCCAATGTCATTGGCTTAGACACTGTTCAAGCTTTTCCATATTCGTTAGGCGAAATTAAGTATTGTGAAAGGAAGTTGGTATACAAATTAAGGACGAAGGCCGCAAAAAATCCTTAAAGTTTTTCAAACAGATAACCTACGTTGCTTCGCTACCAACCTTTCTTTACGTTGTAGTCACAGATCAGTTTAAAGCAGTATAACCGAGGAAGTTTGTTTTTTATTTTTATTATTAAAGGATTAATTAGTATTATGAGCTATTTTCCGTCTAGTGGTCTTTACTCACCTCTTAAAGGCTACCGCGGTTTCGAAACTTTACTGTTTCATCTTCAAGCCGTAATACAAAATGTCGTTTTTTTGTGTTTAACGTCCAACTATTTGTGCACACTTGGCTAATTCAGACGATGAGATGAGTTATAGCGTATGAAAATGCCAAGCACTGGCCGGGAATCGAACCCGGGTCCTCGGGGTGAAATCCCAGTACGCTATCAACTAGACCACCGAGGCGGCAACAAAATGTCAAACTCTTCTGTCGACAAACAAAACATTGAAAACACACGTCACAAACACTAACACAATTACACGATTAAAATACACACGATGGGATTTGGTTTGGCCAAACGATACGTGCAACTCGTGTCGTTATGCCTTTTTGTCGCTATCAGTCCGGAATGTAACGACACGAGTTGCACGTATCGTTTGGCCAAACCAAATTTTATCGTGTGTATTTTAATCGTGTAATTAGCGTTTATAACCTGTATTTTCAATGTTTTGTTTGACTTTGTGACGACCACGACAGAGGATTTGACATTTTGTATTACGGCCTGAAGATGAAACAGTAAGGTTTCGAAACCGCGATAGCCTTTACGAGGTGAGTAAATAGACCACTAGACGGAAAAATAGGTCGTAATCCTAATTATTTAAATATGTGGTCCGGTCGCTATGTTACAATAACGAAATTAAAGTATTAAGTGGCGTCTGCCTATAATTCTTACAGTAAAATCTTTGTTGTTATCGTCGTTTTTATATTAATTAAGCCCCTGCAGGAGGGTGCAGACTAGCTGCACCTATTGAGAGGATTTAGACGTCCCTCGCGGTACCCGAGTCTAACACACATTTACACTTACAACACTACACTTACGGCTTAAACACTTTACACTCACACTTACGTTTATGGAGGCGATAATAGCCTCAATGTGCTTTTCGCCTTAATATATATATATATAATTAAGCAAATATTACCAAGAGTTCTTTTAAAATTAGAGCGTTCCGTGATGGCAAATTTTTCCCTATGAAAAACATATACCCATACTCCGCGATAAGAAGTAGTCACTTCAATTAGAGCTTTCCGTGACGGCAAACTGAATTTTTCCCCCTTGCAACACATTACACAAAGCGTTCGTCGATTCAGTCGTACTGCACCACAAAAGTGGCTAAAGGGTATTTCTATACTTTTTTAATAAGTAATTTAGTTGATTCCGTATGAATGCTAAACAAGTCGAGTGTTGATCATTGTAAAGTGTAACAATGCATCTTTGTAGTCGACTTATCGTTAACAATACTTGACAACGGAATCTGTAACTGCTGACTTCTGAACCAACGTCTCTACCATTCATCTAACGTCGCATCATTAACGACTCTCGATAATCATCTCGGTAATTAATATTTTAACCTTTTTTATAATAAGTTAAGTTGATTGAACTATATCAGTAACCATCTTAGTTCTCGTATGCAGTATGAAAAAACCATTCCGATGATATACATTATTTATTGTATTTATTTCGTTTTTTGTAATTAATCAGTTCGAGAATCAGTTTGAAATGAAAAGAATTGTTTATAAGATATTGAAGATGTTATTAACAAAACCTTCAAACATGTCCTAAAGTTTTCAATAAATATTAACATTTGGACATTAATTAACCTTTATATTATTATTAACTTTTTATTATTAAAATAGAAGCCCAACTTGGTGGTTGTTTATTATAAAAATCGGCACCCAAAGTGGTAGTTAAGTTTATTATAAAGTCAAGTCTAAATTTGAAATTAAAATCTCGATAGATATGTTTTTTTGTAAAATGTACATAAAAAAATTAAATTTACTACAATATGTGTTTTATATTGATATTTTTTAGGCAATTTTAATTTAAATAGCGCTGTGTTTGTGTGTTACCACTCTAACGTTCAATCACGGTTCGATTCAGTTCAAACTTAATATCTTATAAGGTCGGTGGTCGATGTGGCTAAAGCACCGGTCGTTCTGCTGCGTCTCTGAACTGCGCACTTAAAGGTTCTTAGTTCTAACCACAATCACTCCCGTTGCTTTTCCCTTACCGTTAACGCTGATCCCTCGTCTTCATTAGTTTAACTGGTGTAAAGTATGGACGTTAAGCAACAAAAAGAAAAAGGCAATATAGGTTATACAAATTCGTTCAAAAGTTTCAAAATGACGGTCTTTTTTATCTTAACAATTTTTATAAAATTATTCATTTTACCAAGAAATGCATTGAGCACAAACCTGTCTTTCACCAAGTGGTCCTTTCTAAATATCTTGGGTATTTCTAAATATCTTGGGCATGGCATCACTAAATTTACGTGGAAGCTGCATGAAAAAGAAAAAACAAATGAGCTGAAACTAAAATACAGAAAGATTTATTGGTTAATGTGTCGTAGATCTTCGTTATCAGTATACAAGAAGTTATCTTCTTTATCAGCAGGTCCTTAAACCAGTATGGACTTACGGTATTCCATTGTGGGGTTGTGCCAGTCAAAGTAACAGAAATTATTCAAAGTGTTCAAAATAAAGTACTTCGTGGAATCGTTGATGCTTCTTGGTACATCCGAAATGACAACTTACTTAAAGATCTTCAGGTTCCAACTTTCGATAAAGTCAGAACATTCGACGAACAAATGCTAAATCAACACATAGTGTCGAAGCCCTCCAGCTACTCAACAACGATGGTTTAGTCGGAAGATTGAAAACGTAACACCACTTGAACTGGTGTAGTTATTAAGTCACATTATTAAAGAGACTAATAACTCTAGACTAAGTAGTTGTCAGTGAATGAAACTTAGTAATTACTCTATTAATTAGATAAGAAAGGAATAGCTTATTAGCGTCCTAACTAGATTGCTAAGTAATTTGTAAAAAAAACTTAGAAAATCTAATTTGGTCATTGTATTTTTTTTTTGTGTTTAACGTCCGACTATTGTGCACGCTTAGGCTAATGCAGACGATGGGATGATTTATAGCGTATGAAAATGCCAAGCCCTGGCCGGGAATCGAACCCGGGTCCTCGGGGTGAAAGCCCAGTACGTTATCAACTAGGCCACCGAGGCGGCTTCGGTCTTTCAACCGAATTTCAAATCTTCATAACCATTTTGAACTTCCATTGAAAATACGATTCAGATTGAAAATTCAGATTCCATTAAAAATACAATAATGTACATGAAAACGGTCATGTTTATTTTCATATTTGTTACAAAGCGGGACTGGCCGACAGAAGTGACTACTTTTGTTATGCCTGACTGTACACTTTTTCACTATTATGATTTAATTATGTTTATAAAAATTTAGATGCACGCAGGAAAGGGCAGCTCTTGAAAATTATTTTCGTATTAAAATTCGCGTGTGTTTAGGTACACAACTTAAAAATTAACTGAAAATATCACATTCTATGAATTTGAGTATCTTAGGTTATATAAGGGACTTTAATAATTAATCAGTTTATAACCCTACTTTTGATAGCCCTACTGTCTAAGTATAATAATAAGTATAATAATTGTGATACTGGCATTCAAAAATTGGTATAGATCATGTACATTAAATAATTAACTACACAAATTTAGAAAATACACATTTTAAAAATTAACAAAAACAATGAACATAACCTCAATTGAAAAGATATTAAAATTATTGTGCAAAATCAGCTGTTCAAAAATAGTCACTTCTAGTATAGATATATACAAGAACAATGTATGCTGTTAGGTATGCATTACGGATTCAAGCGTGACGCGAAAGCAAATGTTTATTATACCCATGTTTTTTCAACAGCGACTGTACAAGTTTTCACTTTAAAAATACATTTTATTAATCATTAAAATTAGAGCGTTCCGTGACGGCAAATTTTTCTTCGTGCAAAACATATACACTAAGAAGTAAACTCCGCGATAAGAAGTAGTCACTTCAATTAGAGCGTTCCGTGACGGCAAACTGAATTTTTCCCCGTGCAAAATTTATCCATACCCTGTGATAAGTAGTCACTTCAAAAATTAAAGTGCTAAAATTCACACTTTTTATGATAGTGAAATTTTCTTTTCAAAAAAGTAAAAACAAATATTGTTAGACATTCGGTATTGTCACTCAAAAAGGAGTGATTATATTTCGTTGTTTTGTCTAATAATGTGTTCTTTGCATAAATTTGTGTGCGTGCGTGTGTGTTTTATTTTTTAAATTTGAGGTTTTAACTATACGGTGGTAAAAATCATTATGGATTATTACTTTTACTAAAAGTCGAATTACTTTTAGGTTAAAGTCGAAATCGGTATGGAGTAACAAAGCTGTATAGTGGATTAAAATTAATTTTAAAGTTAAATGAACACAAGCTTTTTTAAATACATTTAACTAACTGTAGACATCACGTTTAAAACAATGAACGTCAGTGTTTTACAAAAAACATTTGTTCCTCCAAGACCTTTTGATTGTCTCTAATAAATCACTGCGCAGCAGTAACAGCGACCGTGCTTCCATTATCTGTACACTACAGCCTTACGTGTCCTTGAGCACGTAATGTTTAACTAGCTACAGTATTTATTTCTGTACCTTCCCGCTAGGAGCGCCACACGCACACTGGCTACAATTATTTTTCTCGTGAGAGCATTAGTTGTTGTTATTTGATGTTGTAAATTATTTGAGCGCGTGTGAGGATATCCAGCTGTTTGTAAAAAAACTCGAACATAATTTGTAAAATAAATTTAGTTCATTATTGTTTTTCTAGCCTACATTGTTAATTACGTAACTTGTACCGTCGTAATTAAAAATAATTTTCGTGTTCATTAAAAAAAATATTTAATAGAGTAAAACGGAAACAATTTAGATTTTAAAAACAAACAGCATTGGTCCGTTTTTACCAGATTAAGTGTATTATTATTATTAAAATGTATCATGTTTTAGGGCTGGTTGTGATGTATTTTGCGCGATACGTGCTCAATGTCGTACTGCATATATTATAATTAGCGCGTTGCGTGCTATTGTATACGTAAAAATATAATAGTGACTACTTCTAAACAGCTGATTTCGTAAAACAGCTGTTGCTTCCATATCACTTCAATTGAGGTTATGTTTAAAATTAAATTTCTAAATAAAATGAACAGCAAAATTATTTAAAAAAATATGTTTTAAATGAAGACAAAGATTAAGATAAAATGATCGAGAAATACTACGACGATTAGAAAATAAAATAAAACGAAAACATGAAATTAACGATGTAAAATGTTACAATTAATAAAAGAGTAATGACTGAAGAGCAACATCAACTAATTAATAACAAAAACGAGGAATCGAGAAAAACACGATACATGGATTATATTTTTGGTTCGGTAACAGAAATTTATTGTGTACTTTAAAAATTGCCTTTCTAAAATTATAATGTAAAAAATAAAGTATGAAACGACACAGTTGGACTGAAGACCATCGTTGTAAAAAAAACAAATCGATAAAGAATTTCTAGAGAGTTAGGATACATCTGTGTGTGTGTGTGTGTGTGTGTGTGTGTGTGTGTGTGTGTGTGTGTGTGTGCGTGCCTGCCTGCGTGTCAGTGTGTGTGTGCGCGCGCGCGTGTGTATGTGCGCATGTGTGTGTGTGTGTGTGTGTGTGTGTGTGTGCACGCGTGTGCGTGTCAGTGTGTGTGCGTGTATGTGTGCGCGTATGTCAGTGTGCCTGCCTGCGTGTGCGCGTCAGTGTGTGTTTTGTGTGTGTGTGTGCGCGCGTGTGTGTGTGTGCGTGCCTGCCTGAGTGTCAGTGTGTGTGTGTGTGTGTGTGTGTGTGTGTGTGTGTGTGTGTGTGTGTGTGTGTGTGTGTGTGTGTGTGTGTGTGTGTGTGTGTGTGTGAGTGCGCGCGTGCGTGTGTGTGTGTTTATGTGAGTGTGTGTGTGTGTGCGTGTGTGTGTGTGTGTGTGTGTGTGTGTGAGAGAGAGAGAGAGAGAGAGAGAGCGCTTAAACATTCGCATTTTTGTGATCAGGGTAAAAATTGGCACAAAAATCAGTTTTACGCACGTGGAACTAATTCATACGCAGCAAAATCCGCCAAACAATTTCAGATCTTTTTTAAAAAAATAACGTCTTACATAATTTTTAAAACATGACTTCACGATCGTTAATTAACGTTCTAATATTGCAAAAAAAACATTAAAAATTTTCGAAACAAATTAAAATCACTTAAGTGAATCTGACGGCGGTCAGGGTTTCCTTTTCGTAATTCCAACCTAATTTAAAATGTTTAAAATGTCAATAAGAAAATATTTTTGGAAATTTGATTTGGAAAATCAGACAGCTGTGAATAACACTTTTTTAAAAACACACTAATATTAAAATTCATTTTTTTGACAAGTGTAATTGCCGTAATTTTTTACAGATTTTTTTCTTTCGCTAAATAAGTATCGTTTTAACAGCAGACTTTAAATCCAGTTACAGAAATTGAATGCGGGTAATGAAGTCTCTCTAATTATTGAAGTTCATTCTCTGAAGGGTTAACTCGCAATGGGGTGGGGGGATGATTTAAGTCTGGCTTTTATGAAAGAAGGATTATAAACCTCGTCCCGTCACGGATTCGAGAATCGCCCCTATTCTTGAAATTGTGAGTTAATGAGAATCGGCTTCGAGCGCGAACGAGGCGGTTTTAATGAAATCAAAGCGGTGAAGAGGCGCATACAGAACCGCTTCCTCGGCTTAAAAGCTATTTAATACTTGGATTGTTTTAAAAAGGATTAATAGAATTTTATTGCTATAATTTAATTGGTTTTACGTTTTTTTAAAATAAAAGCACGGTAAATTAAATTAACCGTAAAGTGAGTGGTTTTTAATTCAAGTCCCTGATTATTTTTTGTTTAGAATTTTATTCATTAAATTTGTTTGTAAATAATTAAATATTTTTAAAAACAATATAATTCTATTCCGTGTAGTGAAGAACAACAGAATTTTTGTTCAATATTTCACCGTCACAACCAACATTCATGTCATTAAATTTTCTAATAACATTTTTAAAAAACAAAAAATAATCCTGATCACCGTTAGGTAAGTTTTCGTATTTTCAGCTGAATTTGAAATACTGACTTTTAACACGAATGACGAAATCAAAAATGTGTGAGTAAAAAACGTTATGCATCCTTATAAGGGCAGCAGCTTTGAATGTAAACGTACTTGAAATTGAGCCATAATTATAAAAAGCGTGCTCGATATTGGCGCCTAAAGCTCAAGTAATTGGACTATCTGCCGCTACGAACGCTGCATGGACAGGTGGTGGAGACGTTTGAAAAAATAAACAGTACTATTACCGACTTAACTGTAGTTGAACACTTTGCCGCAAGATGCCACAAGCAACGAGTACTCGCATATCTCTCATAAGGGTTATCATTAAATGGCCGCCGTTTTGAAACAATTAAGCGGAATTTGTTGCTTCTACGTGTTCAAACTATAACAAAATTCGATTTTTCGGTCCAGTTTGAATCAAATGGGATAAAAATTACAAATGCTAGTGTCCTTACCACACACACACACACACACACACACACACACACACACCGCAGGGTGGTGCAGACTAGCTGCACCTATTGAGAGGATTTGGACGTTCCTCGCGGCACCCGAGTCTAACACATACTTACGTTTACAACACTACACTTGCGACTTTAACACTTTACACTCACACTTACATTTAGGGAGGCGATAATAGTGTTAATGTGCTTTTCGTCTTAAAATAACAAAACACAACACACACACACACACACACACACACACACACACACACACACACACACACACACACACACACACCTACACACACACACACACACACACACACACACACACACACACACACACACACACACACACACACACACACACACACACACACACACACACACACACACACACACACACACACACACACACACACACATCTACACACACACATACACACACACACACACACACACACACACACACACACACACACATACATACATACATACACACACACATACATACATACATACATACATACATACATACATACATACACACACACACACACACACACACACACATACACACACACACACACACACACACACACACACACACACACACACACACACACACATCTACACACACACCCACAGACACACACACACACACACACACACACACACACACACACACACACACACACACACACACACACACACACACACCTAAACAAAGTATGTATCACTATTTATATACATCAATATTTGCGTTTAATTCAAAGTCCCTGATTAAAGCTTACCAGTTTGGCCGCTCCACAGTCCATTCTCCATTGTTCCCTAAAAACGAAATGCCGTTTCTGAATTGCTTCAGTATCGTTATTTTTATGAGCTACTCGTATCTTATATATTTGTCTGTTATGTTTCAGTGACTCCACAGAAGCCGAGGGTGGAATTCCGAACTAGTCACGTTCTTCCAGGACATAACCTGACGATAAGAGCGAACGAGAAAGCAACAGTGAAATGCTTAAGTAGATACGGAAACCCTCCTGCCAAATTAAAATGGTTTCTAGGTAAGTGCTTCTTGTCTGGAAGAGATAACAGTTATCCTTTTTTTGTAAAAGAATGTAGTAAAATAAAATTTAAAATATTATTGTTAATCGTGTTTTAAGACTTCATGTTATATTATTTAATTTTATTAACTTAATTAATTATTCTTAACTTGTGATTTTCGAAATAAATCTCGCAAATATTTCAATGAAAGTATAACAATAATTCAAAAAAATATAATAATTAAAATAATAATTTCTCTTAAGTTATCACAGTTTATTAATTTATATCTGTTGTTTAAAAACACAAAAATTACAGTTCTTTTATGAAATTAATTCTTTTGTTATTAATTTAGAAATGTTCTTTGAAAATGTTCTCTTTACGAAAACGCACGCTAAAATCTTCCGTTAACACAATCCGTTCATATTACCTTTTATTTAGGTTAAATGATTTGAAGTTAAATTAAATTTATTAATATTCTTGAAACGAAATTATGTTATGTATACATTTCTTGTTAGGTTTTAATCTCATTCATTTAATTAGTATTTATGTTGCTTTTAAATTTAAAAAAAAGTTAAACTCAATTGTATTTCTTGTTACTCGTTTTTTAGCCTATTTCAAAATCAGCTAATTTATTCTTAAACTATACTTGACTTTTTTCGTTTGTGACAATATATCGGCCTTCTGTATTTCATTGCTCTTTACATAAATCACAATTTCAATGATCTATCTATGGGCTATACGTAACTGATGTAAAATATCAATTTTATTCATTAGTCAGCTGTTACAGTCATACTTTTAGATATCCTAAACAAAAACTATGTAATTACAATTTTTGTGTTTACCTTAATTACATCACGTATTTAATGATAAAGCTTTTTTAAACAATTCTGGAAAATTATCTTTTCTTCTATTCTTTATTTGTTTCACCCAACTTTGGGGTACACTAAATCAATCACTTTTTAATGTTCTGTGTCTTCCTCGTAGCCCAGTATTGCTTCATTCGTTGTGATCTTGCTTTCCTTTCTTCGTCAGAGATTTGGACCGTTCGCTTGGATTTGACTTTGCCTTGGAACCGTTGCTTCTTGTCCTTGGTTATTGTTTTGGCTGTTCTGTCCATGAGCATAGTGTCAGTGATTTGTAGTTCTGTTATGTCTTTCTCCGTTTCTCTAAACCAAAGTGGTTTGGCTCTTTTATTGCGAAAGTAGTCAAATATTTTTTGGTTAGTCTATTTTTGTCCATTCGGAGGATAAAATTATCTTTTATTATTTTATATTTTAAACAAAATATTCGAACAGGATGCTATAACTTTAATCTTGTAACGGGTTAACCTTTAAGTATAATTACTGCATGTTTATTTGTCCGGAAAAAGAATCCACCCTACTACGTGCACTGACGCGTCATTTTGCAAAAATACAGTCGAGATACTGGGTCTGGTTTTTAAGGCGATAATTGCCTAATTACCTCATTAATTATTATTGCACACAGCTGTATATGAGCAGGCCCTCTACAGTCTGACTACATTAATGTTATCGCTCGATCTGTGGTTTTCATAGATCATTCAATTATATATTGTTTGAATGAACATAACCTCAACACTACGTTTTTCATTGATCTTTACAATACGTATTAAAATACTTTAACGAAGCATGGGTATTGAGTCAGCATGGGTAAATACTATCAGACTGTAGGTCTATATCTAATATCACATAATTATGTAAAAACAATATTATATGACCTTCATTATTTCTGCTAGGAATGCTATTATTTGTTTGAGTAAAATCATTCGCTCTATCCTAGATTTGCCAGTTTTTCGTTTTTGCCAGTCCTATTAATATAAGATTGTATCGTCTGGAATTATAGAGTGAAACAATTGGTTTTGATAATGAACTTAATCCGAAACGAGTCAAGAAATTAAAAATTCTGTGGCTTGGAAAATACGAATGAATATACTCAACAAAATAAGAAATAATATTTTCGTTCAGAATTTTAATAGAGGTATTGTTCACTTTTTGGACTTTAATTTATAAACACAATGGAATTGTTTAAGCGATTTTTTATGTTTTCAAAAGTTCCTGTAAATTCTATTTAAATAGAGAATAGTTGGTCGTGCAAGGGATCAGGTAACAGGAAGTATCTTTTTACTGCTACCTTTTTGTCGCTTTTGTATTCAATAGATCCTATTGTTGGCTGTAAGGAAGTATTACAAAAGATGTCGATGGGTCAAGAGCGTTTTGTGTGAAAACGATCACATTAAAATGGAACCTCGGGCACGACAGGCTATAGAAATAATAGTGTACACAGAGTCTAACAGACCACCCGTGCGTTATGCTTCGACAAAACACACTGAGTGGTGAAGTTTAATAAAAGTAATTTGCATTGTTAACGAATTTCCTTTGAAAAGGTAAGGTATTGGAGCGGCCATCATGGTAAGATCCAGGCCAGGGCTTTGAAATGGGCACCGATCCTGACCTGTCCAATTTGATTCAAACCTAGCAAAAAAGTACGAAATTATTTATTTAGGAAATTTGATTTCGATGACAGCGCTCTTAGCGTCAACAATACTAAGTTTGCATCTAGTTCAGTAGTTTGTCGTTCAAGTAGTTCAGCTAGTTCGCGTGTCATTTAGTTCGTCAGCAAATTGTTACCAGTGTTAGTTTATTTAGTCGAGCTTGACGTTGTGAAAAATTCTTATCATGTACACTAATTCTCGAGTCAACACTCCTTTTTCTCTGCAAATACCGTTCGTTCAAGCATAAATGAGGTTTCTTTAGAAAGATTTTTTAACCGGTTTCTGACATTGCCAAACGGTTTTGCGCCACAACTTAGTGTTTGTGGCGCAAAACGGCATCATGGTGCGCATGCGCGACATCATAAATTAGACAATATTTTGTATGAAGCTAACTTATTAATTAGGAATAGACTGTCCCATTAAAAATGCCACTTTTTTGCACAACATGCTTAGAACAATTTTAATATTTACTTAAAATTTCCTTAAACGTATAGATTATTTGGCGCTACTGACAGTCCCTTATCCCTGTCAAGCCCGGACAAGCATTTTGAATACCATTCGAAATGGACAAGCAATGGACAAGCATTTCGAACTTATGTACTGGTCACTGTTTTACAAAAATACATTTGTGATTTCTCCTTACAATGTACATGTATCTATTGTTAATATGGATATCACAAAATACGTAGTACAATTAAAATGTCAAAATACAGTTAGAGGATATCAAACATGCCTATTCAATTGACTAGAAGACCTGTCAATTAGTCAAACACACACACACACACACACACAGACTTCATTATGTTAATGAACAATTAAACAGTTGTTATATTTATATATCGTAACATATTCCACACACACACACGCGCGCACGCACACACATACATACATACACACACACACACACACACACACACACACACACACACACACACACACCTAAACAAAGTATGTATCACTATTTATATACATCAATATTTGCGTTTAATTCTAAGTCCCTGATTAAAGCTTACCAGTTTGGCCGCTCCACAGTCCATTCTCCATTGTTCCCTAAAAAGGAAAAGCCTTTTCTGAATTGCTTCAGTATCGTTATTTTGTTGGATATACACGTTTCCATAGTCCATTGAGCATGAGTTCGCCAGTTTTTTTTCGTCTTAAAATAACAAAGCAAAACACACACACACACACACACACACACACACACACACACACACACACACACACACACACACACACACACACACACACACACACACACACACACACACACACACACACATATATATATATATATATATATATATATATCACACACACACACACACACACACACACACACACACACACACACACACACACACACACACACACACACACACACACACACACACACACACACACACACACACACACACACATATATATATATATATATATATATATATATATATATATATATATATATCACACACACACACACACACACACACACACACACACACACACACACACACACACACACACACACACACACACACACACACACACACACACACACACACACACACACACACACACACACACACACACACACACACACGCCTTTGTTATATTAATTCTATGAAAATGTTGTAGGCCTTTATGTAAATACGCCTGGTATTTAGCAATACCAAGGCATCAATGTGCCTGACACTGTAACAGGATAACAGACGCAACCTATTAAAATTGCGTTTGTTATCACCATAAACAAGTCACAGGAACAAACACTAGAAAGAGCAGGATTTACTAAATGCTGTCTTTATTTACGGGCAATTATATGTAGCCTTTTCAAGGGTAACTAAATAAACTATGTTTGTATCCATTAAAGAAAATTGCTATTAAAAATCAATTATCTGTATTGACATGTATATACTACAAGGACTCATAAATTTGTGATCATTATTTCAAACCGATCGCTTTTCGATTTATTTTTAAAACATTTTCTCCCTTCCTTCCAACTACCTCCCTCACACCAACGCCTACTCTTATTCAAAAGGCTGTGTGTACTTAAAACTTCCATAGTGCGAAATTTCGCACGGGCCTCCTGGTTTGACTTATTTATAATTCCGAAATTAGTTTATAATATGTTCTAAAATAAAGTTTAAATTTAATAACTGTGTCTACATAGGCATACAATACAATAAGTTGTAATATTAAATATTAGTTTAATCGGTTAATAAATTTGGTTCAAAAAATTGAGCTAGTTCGTTCATTGAACTAGAATTTGAATTGGTTCGTCTAAGTGAAAGAACTAGGTACAATTAGTTTGTTGTGAACTGTTCCGCCCGTGTCTCATTCCATTCATTCGCGAACTATTGCAGAGTTGAACTATAGGTCAGCCGCTTAGAAAATGGCCCGCTTAGAACACCGTGGGACAGAGATTTTTTTTTTTTTTTTTTTGGTGTTTAACGTCCGACTATTGTGCTCACTTGGGCTAATGCAGACGATGGGATGATTTATAGCGTATGTAAATACCAAGCCCTCGCCGGGAATCGAACCCGGGTTCTCGGGGTGAAAGCCTAGTACGCTGTCCACGTGGGACAGAGAGAAATAATGTGCGAGGGAGAGGTTAATTCCCCAGATAGCTCCCGCTCTTTGTCTTCATTATCGGTGAGTAGTAACAGTTTGTAGACTCAGATTGGCAGAATCCGTGTCACTGAACTTTTCGAGGGAGGTGGTGGGGAATTCTTCTACATGCGCGAGAAATTCTAAGTGGGTGGACTATAGTGAACGAAATCAACTACTGAACTAATCGAACTAAACACTAGTAGAATAAACTAATGTGTGGGCATAGTATCGAAGACATTATGCACGCAGAAGCGGCAGTATTACTTGGATAACGTGATAGTGTTTTTGCTCATGCTGCATATTGTTACAGTTGATGTATCGTAGTTTCAGAAGAAGCCGTTAGGATCGCTAATTGAGAGAACGAATTACACGAAGTACATACTTCACCATTAACTAGCACGCAGAGTAGTTCATTTAAAAGATTAGCTCATTTTGAGCCGTTCATTTGTGCACCACCCACCTCTAGTCCCGAGGTACCTTTAGGGAGAAAATCGCATGATTCTTCCTCCTTCTTGCTCTATGTTTACAGTTCATTACATCATGTATATAGTCTTAAACGTTGTGTATTTTCTGTTTGACCCGAAGGTGATATCGACATATCGGCTAAAAGCAAGCAAAGTAACAATACAGAAACGGATAACACGAGGACGTGGGTTGCGAGTTCAGTGTTGGATATACTGTTGGACAAGTCTCAACATGCACAGAGTCTGCGATGCGTTGCTTCTGCACGAATCCTACCCAGCCAAATCTCAGTCCACAGAAGTCCGGCTGGATATTACATGTAAGTGTGTGTGTGTGTGTGTGTGTGTGTGTGTGTGTGTGTGTGTGTGTGTGTGTGAAACTGCACAAAATATATTTTGTCAATAGCCTGGACAAGTTCGTTACCCAACATATATTACATTCAAAAATTTCAAAATGGCGGCCATTTCAAATCTTACGAAATGCTTAACTTTTTTATCTCAAAATTAAAAAAGAAATCTGACTTCACGATCGTAATGACAATCTGCATTAGTTTGTCAGCTGACATGGTTCATTTTCATATTTTCAGTGTAATTTATAATTTTCTTTCCTCAATTAACGCCGATTTTAATACTGATTACAATGAGGAAATCAGATTTTTACATGACTGTAATGAAAAAAGTATAAATTTGCTTCTATTATTAGTTGTGCACCACGATTATTATTGTTTGGTAATAAACAAAATCTATTACTTTAGATCCACCTGAAACGCGCCTTCTTGGGACGCCCGGTTCAGACATCGAGGAAGGAGTGGACACGGTGGTGTTACGATGCGTCACCGACGCTAATCCAGCGCCAACAATTGTCTGGAGGAGAGCGGGGAAATCTGACATCTCAAGCCTGGAAGAGTCGCTGCAATTTAGGCCGGTGACGCGGAGGGACTCCGGGACTTACACGTGCCAGGCAAGGAACAGTGTGGGTGTAAGCGATCCCCTTACTGTGCAGCTAGATGTCAAGTGTAAGTATATTACTGAATGTGTTAAGTTTAAAATTGAGTGTCAAAGAGAAACATGGACGCTTCTGAAAAAGTGTTGTTAAAGCAAGGGTTATCTCCTTATTATTTTAAGACATAATGTTATTCAATAAATTACACCAAGCTAATAAATGTAATGTAAGCCTGTCTAATAAGATCAACATTTTCTTTGATTTATTGTACTTATCAACTCTTTGAATGGGTAATTTTGAGGTTTTTAAACTGCACTTAGTGAGTGCTGCATAAAACATAAAGTTTAAAAGTTCATTGTAATAAAACGCGCCGAAATGATTGCACCCTGCTACAAAAATATGTTGCTGTCCGAGGATAGACGTTTCAGAAACGCCACGGTTCTTTTACGTTTTTGGAACAATCAAGGAAATTAAAACGTAACGTAAATTAAAACAATAATACTGATTTTTATTGATGAATAAAGTATCGTTTTACTGATTAATTCAACGAAATGACACCAAATGCCGAGCGGAGTTGCGTTGAGCGGAGTGGACTACTCATTGAAAACCTAACCGGGGCTTGGTGGTCGAAGTGGCTAAAGCATAGGTTAGTCTACTGCGTCACTGAACTGCGCAACTAGAGTTCTTAGTTCGAGCCGCAGTTGCTCACGTTGTTTTCACTGATGCCTAGTCCTTATTAGTCTAACGGGCATAAAGTATAGACGCCAAGAGAAAATTACATAAAAACCTAACCAATTGTTTACAATACAAATGCGGTCACTGAGAGCAAAACGGAGCTGAGGGAGTAAAGAGGCGTCGCATGGTTCCCCAGCCGCCTCGGTGGCCTAGTTGATAGCGTACTAGGCTTTCACCCCGAGGACCCGGGTTCGATTCCCGGCCAGGGCTTGACATTTTCATTAAAAAAATACATGGTTCTACTTACATTAAAAAAAGGTTTAGAATGCTTGGTCCATTCCACTCAGCGACACAGCTTCGCATTTAGTGGCCACGCATTAAGTGGATCAGCATCCGGTCAGTCTGCTGCGTTTTAGAACTTGCACAAGTCAAGGTCGCAGATTCGATACTGAAGTTACTGCCGTAAGCGTATCGTCTTCCAGTTAACGCTCATGCTCCGTCTTCATCTAACTGGCATAAAGTATTGACGTTAAGGAAACAAATATATTTAGAACCAAATGTTATTTTAAACTGGACTTTTTAAAAATATCTGTTAGATAATTCTTTAGAAGTTATATGTATTTTAAATGTTAAAGATATGATATATCTTTTAAAAAATATCTATATTTACACTGTTACTTACAGTGGCGGATCGTCTATAGGCACTGTGGATCTGCAGCACCCCCAATTCCACTTGATATTATCGATACAATTTAATATAATGAGTCCTTTTTTCTTTATGCCTGTAAAACATTTAATCATTAAACTTAATATCAGCAGCATCACCCAGTGAAAGACAAAAAACTTTGTATGGAACTGTTCGTTTCGCAGTTCCAGCGGCGAGGTGTTTGTCTATTGTGCGCATGCGCATGTAATAAGGGAAAAAAGAAAAAACTGGTGATTTATTCGGCGTGTGTTGTGCTTATAAACTTATACAAAATCCTTGAATGTGAAAGTGTCTATAATTAGATTATTATCCTGCCTACAGATGTTATATTTGATTCACTTTTTTCTTTTTAGAATAAAAAACAATCTAAGAAGCACTGTGAATTTGGAAAGACTAAATGCGCATGCAATGGAGAAAAGTTTCGCTAGTTGTCACCCAAAAAACAAAGAGAGAATTAATGATCTCAAATTTAAAAAAATAAATAAATCATTTTTAAGTGAACAGATTACGCTTGAACTGTAACAATTTAGGTTAGAGTAAGTAAAAAAATTTTAGGATTATGACCTATTCTTCCCGTCAGTGGTCTATCCACTCACCTCATAAAGGCTACCGTGGTTTCGAAACTCTATCGTTTCATCTTCAGGCCGTTATACAAAATGTTAAATCCCTCTGTCGAGTTCGTCACAAAGTCAAACAAAACATTAAAACATACATCACAAACACTGAGCACAATTACACATTTAAAATATTCATCATGAAATTCGGCTTGGCCAAGCTACACACGCGACTCGTACGTCGTTACATTCCGGACTCAACGTGTGATACAACGTTTAATACTTTGTATAACAGCCTGAAGATGAAACGATAGAGTTTCGAAACCGCGGTGGGCTTTATGAGGTGAATGGATAGACCACTGACGGGAAGAAGTGGTCATAATCCTAATCATTTGAATATGTGGTCCGGTGGCTATGTTACAATAATGAAAAAAAATGTTTGCTTTTATTCTTTTAGGATTTTATCAAGTTTCTGAAATTTTGTTTGTTTGTTTCCTTTTACACAATTTTAAAACAAAGGCTGAACATTTTCTGGATCATCTGTCCCACTGCAAGCCGCCACTGGACGTGTATGTTTTCCGACCGGAATAGAGGTAAAAATTAATTTCTTTTCTTTACAGACGGTCCAGTCATAAAGACAGTCGGTCCCGATAGACTGACCACTGCCACTCTGTTCTCTCAAGTCTCTTTCATCTGTGAGGCAGAGAGCCACCCATTGCCGACGTACCATTGGCTGCAGAAACTGTCACCGTCTCCGGACTCCGATGCCGTCATAAGAGGTTCCGAATCTAAACTCATCATTAGAAACGTAACTTACGATCATCAAGGGGAATATGTATGCAGAGTGAGCAACATGATTGGAGGAAACGAGAGGGTTGTGCAGAGCGAAGCTATCTCACTGCAAGTAGTTGGTAAGCCTGTTCTCCTTTAAAGTACCTAAATTTGTTTTGCGCTAAGCGTTTACAGTGTAATCCACCAATCTTCTGCAGGTTATCCTCTCATCTCCAATATTTTCCTTCTACCTAGCCATGGTAAAACTAATATTATATTTCTATACGTTCTTCATATGTGATATTTACAATGCAAGAAATCGTGAATTATTAATTAATAATTTTATATTTTGCACTGTTAAAAATTAATAGCAATATATGGTTTGACAATTTTAAACAAATATTTACAGAGTAACTTACAAGAGTATATTTTTTTATAGAATACAAAAAATCTGGAAAATGTATTTGCATAGATAAATTAATAGCGAAATTTCATAAAAAAAGAACTATTGGCTTGGCCATCATAGTAATACCCACTGCCTTAAAATAAGCACCGATTCTGACCTCTAGGTATTTGTTGCAGGTGTCGAAAATAAACATGTGATAGCATTTTTTCGTGCACAATTTTTGGCTCGATTTATTTCAAATTTAGCGTCAAAATCGATTTGTGTAATACCTTTGGCAAGTCTTTTACTAAGTGGCATCTGTTAAAACATTTCAAAATGGCGGTGTCGCCAAATCTTTAAAAATCTTAACTTCTTTATTTTCAACATTTAAAAAAATCTGATTTAACCATCGCAAACTGAGTTGAAATCTGCATTAAGTGGCATTTTAAATTGTTTAATTTGCATTTAAAATAAAAAAATAAACCTGATGGTGGAGATGGTTTATTTTCAATATATTTTGAAATTTTAAAATAAAAAAATGCAGATTTTTAAGCTAAGATAAAATTAAGGAAAATGGCTTATCTTACGTCATCAGCGTGACAACTATGTGCGGTGATTATTAAGGCACATAATATGAAAAGGGTTGCAGACTAGGTGCACCTTTTGAGAGGATTTAGACGTTCCTCGCGGTACCCGAGTCTAGCAAACACTTATACTTACAACACTACATTTACAACTTTAACACTTTACACTCACACTTACATTTAGGGAGGCGATAATAGCATCAATGTGCTCTTCGCCTTAAAATAACAAAAACAAACTCACTAATACAAATGTCACATAACACCTTATGAGTAAATTGTTTATATTTTTTATTTTATTTTACATTATACATTTACAAATAAATTTACTTGTTCAGGACCTCCACAAGTTCTGCGGGAAGGAGGGAATGACGCTACGGTGGAAGTCGTAACGACAAGAGGATTAGACGCTGTGCTGAGGATGACGGTGTGCGCAGATCCTAGACCACGGACAGCTTCCTGGGAGTGGGGAAGCTTACACCTGGAGACTGGCAAAGGGCAAGGGAGATATCGCGCCGAGGAGTTGATTCAGGTTTGCGTTTTACATTTACGTTACAAACGAAATGCAGCAGAGTTATGAAAATGTGTTTAAAGTTAAAAGTCTAATTTTGTTTTTTATCTGCAGCAAAATTTACCAGTTGAATTTCCTTTTCAGACTGCTCGCGAGGACTGCTTCGAAGCCAAACTGCACGTCGGAGAGGTGGAGTTGGAAGACTCCCGCAGTTACTTCTTAGTGGTGGAGAACGAGCGGGGCGTTGACAGACATGCTGTCCGTCTTGCTGTCCGTGGTTCGTATACCGGCAAGTTACCCTTTCCTATCCATTCCACTCACATTAGTCACTAGGTGCCGCACTAACCCGACAAAGCTTTTCTGCTTCAGCTTCACACAGGGTGGTTCTTATATCTGCGATCAGTAAAACTTTACATGTATGCTTACATTTTCAACAGCGAATGTCAAAAAAAAAAATTAAACAGTTGCCATACGAAGGTACAATATCGATAAGTTCCTTAGAATTTTGTAATGTTGATTTTTTTTTTCCGGCGATAAACCGTTAAGGTTATCATCGCCGTTTTTGTAATGTTGAAGCAAAGCAAAACTGTACATATTAACCTAAACGTATAAATTCAAAATGTTGTCAAAGAAGCATTTTTCAGTAGTGGTTCATTAATATATCGCCGCCTCGGTGGCCTAGTTGATAGCGTACTAGGCTTTCACCTATCCCCCCCCCTTCAAAAGCCGGATGGCTTTCGGGGGGAGGACCCGGGTTCGATTCCCGGCCAGGGCTTGGCATTTTCATACGCTATAAATCATCCCATCGTCTGTATTAGCCCAAGTGTGCACAATAGTTGAACGTTAAACACCAATAAAAAAAAATCAATATATTTATTTATTTAAATAGAAATGTAGTCTGGCAATATAAGAACCATCCTCTTATCGTACTTTATTTATATGAAATATGTTATTTAAGTATTTACACAAAATAGTATAATAATAATGTAAAGTAAACGATATATTTTAGTTTAAATTAACTTTCCCCTTTAAAAATTACATAAGGCTATATTTTTAAATTAATAATTTTAGAGATTTCCTGTAGGAATTTAGCTACTGAATATATAGCCAGGAAATATAGGTCATCCTTTGTGTTTGCCCTCACCTTTTTGCAATTTTAGGATTGCATTTGATTCCATCTTGGATAGTAGCTTGAGTCACGCAGAAAACAATCTGTCATACAGTTTCAAAATGGCGGCCAATTGAAATTGTAAAAGAACATTTCATATTTTTTTTGTTATAAATATTTTATTTCGTCAACGTATTCAGCGTTAATTGCAAATATATCAGTTATAATCCCGATTACGAATGAGTAATAACATTTTCAAAAAATGTGCAATATGAAATAAAATATTTTTGCAAATTCGCTCCCTTCACGTCAGGGAGGTGAATAAACACGAAATTTTATTTATTTATTAATTTTAATAACATGAAAATAATATTTTCATGAATAAAATACGAATGAAATAAAATATTATTAAAATAATATTTTAAACAGATTTGTAAATACTTAAAATATTTTTGTCCCCAAATGATTCGTCCAAGCTATGTACGTGCTTGACATTATGTACCCTAATAGTTACTGAACGAAATGTTTGACATTTTATTAAACAATGGGAAATATTGTTTAATTTTTCCCATTTATAATATAATTTAATTGTTTAAATTAAGTATATGCTTAAGTGGTCACGCAATCAAAATCCTGAACAGTGTTGCATGGCACAAGTTTGCACTGTTTTTTTCAAAACGGTTAACTTATATTTATGATCAAACTTAATACTTGTAATAAGTATATTTCTGTAGCTAATTTTCTTATTGCGTATTCAGCTATTGCAGCAGTCACATGGTGAGATTACCTGTGACCTTGAAATGAACACCTGTATACTTTGTATTTTTTTAATATCTGTACTTTACGCCAGTTAAACTAATAACGAGTGGAATGAGCGTTAACGTAAGGAATAAAGCAATGGCAGTAACTACTAATCGAACCCACAATATTGAAATTTGCAGTTCAGAGACGCAGCAAACTGACCGGTGCTTTAGCCACATCGACAATTAAGGCTATTTTGATTTTAAATAACAAACTTGCAGAAGGTATTATTTTAAAATTGATGTTGTGCTAAGTTTCAATTAAATGAAACACACACACGCGCGTACACACACACACCCTCATTAAGCTGGGCGGCCATTAAATGCAGAGCGGAATGTAAATGAACAGCAACCGGAAGCAGAGTACAGTCAGTTTAAAAAAAAACGCGTTTCTATCTCTCAAATCTTAATATTTAGGCCTACTGTAACGGATTCTATGTTTACAAACCGTAACCTAAGCAACGGTAGTCTAGGTAACGACAAATAATAGTTTTGTAGGCGTGGTCAACTTGATGGAGGAAGCAGTGTCAGCTTGAAAACCGAACCTAGAGAGAGTCGAAGCGCCGTTCTGCATTCCGTTTGCCACCCGACCATAGTTTAACTGGCGCAAAGTATGTGTGTACATTTAACAATAAAAAATAAAACTGTTTATTTCATTTTTCAGAACCTGTTCCCATGATGGTGTTAGCGAGCGTGGCAGCTGGTTGTCTGGTGGTGTTTATATTCTGTGTTCTTTTCGCAGTGTATTGCGTAAGAACTGAAAAGTGTTGTTTTGCGAGTGAGTATTGTTGTTATTTTACTTAAAACGTGTACAAAATATTTTGATTATAGTTTTCATTAAAATAATTTTCAAAAATATGGTTTTTTATGTAGGTACTTTTATTATTAAATAAGATGTAATAATTACCATAAATATATTAATTTTTTTTAGAGCCAATAATAAACATTGAACTATTAAATTATTAAAAAATAAATAAATACTTGCCCAAAATTGAAACAGTTTAGTGTCCTTTTAGTTTTAGTTTTAAGACGTTGTGTTAAGTTCAAATTAATCTCTCATTGTTACATGTTTTAGTAAATTAATGTTGTTTTATAATGTATAAACAATAAAATGTAAATTGGTTTAGGATTATTAATACGGTTATTTCTATGTATTTCAGGAAGGGGAGATTTCAGACCAACCGACCTTGAAAGGTAAGATTATTGTTCAGTGTGATTGGTTATTTTCAAAATAAGGTTGGTGTGAACTAATGTAATGATTGCATATATTTTAAGGCGAAAAGCACATTGAGGCTGTTATCGCCTCCCTAAATGTAAGTGTGAGTGTAAAGTGTTACAGTCGTAAGTGTATGTTTGTGTTAGACTCGGGTACAGCGAGAGACGTCTAAATCCTTTCAATAAGTGCAGCTAGTCTGCACCTCTTGCGGGGTATTTTTATTATAGTGACGAATATAAAATGTACAAGTTTGAGTCTTATGTTAATAGTTGGAGATTGAACATATTTAACAATTTAAAGATGAAATTATCTGTGTTGTAATTAAGTAATTTAAAAATGTTTGTACTAATTACAAATTAATTACATTTTGACTGGAGAACCATTATCTGAGAAAGTTGACACAATCAATGTCTTAACCGTAAGTGAACTTACAACTTTCGGTGGGTTGCTTGTACAGTCGACCTTGGATATAACGCCCTCGGTTAGAACGTTAACTCGGTTATAGCGCTATTTTCATAATGTCCCCAATATTCTATATTAAGTACACGTGTATTTTAGGCTCGGTTACAACGCTGTCACGCTGCTGTTATAGTCCAGCTACTTAGTAAACGGCCTGTGGGAGAATTTCTCGTACATGTGGGAAAATTCCCCTCCATCAGTTCAGTGACAGAGTCTGCCAATCGGAGTCTATAAACTGTTGCTACTCAGAGATAGTCAAGGAAAGGGAGGAGCTATGGTGACAGAGAGGGGCATGACCTCTCACTCGCACATTTTTTTCTCTCGGTCCCACTGGTGTTCTTAACCGTTTTCTAAGCTGCTGACATATAGTCAGTCTCACTTGAAATACAATGTGTGTTCTATTTTTAGAATAAAGGTTGCGAATAGAAAGGGACCCTTCTTAGAATTTTGTTGCTGGCTAAACAAACAATGTAAATCGTTCCCGCAAAAGCTTTCTCTCTCTCTCTCTCACTCACTATACGCCTTAGGGGGGAGAACTTCAATCACACGAATCCTCACAACAATGGACGCACTGTTTTATGAAGATGCATACTAGACTGTACAGTACTTATTTTCAATTAGTTTATAACTAAAATGTATTTCAAAATTGTGTAATAAATTGTAATTAAATAGCCATTAATTAATTATGCATACAGTACAAAGTATGCTTTTCTTTCACTACATACAGTATTGCCGTTTACAAACCCGTTTACTGTAAACTCGGTTACAACGCGGTCTCGTTTACAGCGCTCATATTCGTTTTGTCCCTTCAACCGCGTTAAATCCGAGGTCGACTGTATAACCGACGTAACCACTGGAAGGAGTACTTATTGTTCAGTAATTAGCACAAGAAACAAATGTTCAATACTTTGGACAATAGTATGCAATACAAATATTTACAGATACCTTAAAGTGAGCACGATTGTTGATGAATTCAAAACAGTAGCAACGAAGCATGAAAAACTACTTCAAACCCATTCTAATGTTAGTACTCAGCACGTGCTAGCACAAAGAAATTCAGAACGGAGTCTGCGTTCCAAACATTTCGACTGCAGTAGTAGCATTTCGACCTAACACACAGTGGTCAATTTTCAGTTGTAACTACTATATAAGTTTGTACTACATAGTTGTAAATAAAATTATAAAAAGAATATTTCGTTCGTAATAAAAATTCTATAGTATTTTCAATGTTTTTTACCACAGTGAAAAGAGTGACATGAATAGCACGCTGGGGCGGAAGACGCCTAGAATAGACGCTTCTGTGTTGCACGGCCCGGGAGAAGCGATGTACTGTTCCACCCCCACGCGGCGGCCCCCGCACACCATCATGGCCGGTGGGTCTCCGGAGGCGATGAAGGTGAGACTCGCAGCAATGGTTCTCCAGCCCCCCACCAGAGTGTAGCAGTGTGGCAACGGTATTTCCTGCTGATATGAATGAGCTTGCGCAGGGCAAATCCACCGCAAATAGCTCACTCTAACTCACACACGTCACGTGATCATTGTGTGTTGTTGCACTTGCGAGTGTTTTTTGTTTTGTTTTTGTAGTGACGTTAAACTGCACTGCTTGCATTTTCGATCTCAAAAAAAAAATATTTGAAAGAAACTGACTTCAATGTGAAGCTTTTCAAATCTCTTTTGTTGTTATCAAGACTTTGATTCGATAGTGGACACATTTTTAGTTCGACTTTAGGTTTTTTATGTATTGTACAATAATTTTGATTTTGTGAAGACTTGTATTATTTGACTTTTAGAATAACGTTTTTGTTTAGAATTATGTTTTCTTTTATAAATCCTGTTTGTCAGGACTATTTTTTTTTTGTTTTTGTACTAAACACATTTGTGATTTTTTTTGCTAGTCAATTCCAAAGAAAAGACAATAACTATGAAAATTTTAATGTCTCAATTAATGTAACACTGTACCAACATACTTTTGAAACTTTTCCTCAACGATAAAGAGCTTCTTTTTAAACTTTTAGAAACATGTAACCATTGTGTATATTGTGTAATATAAATTATAATGTAGTTGCTTGAGCCGCATAGTTGTGTTCATCAGGTGTATTTTTTGTCAGCAACTTTGTTTTATATAGTTTATGTGCAGCTGTAAACATCTGTATGTTTCAATAGTATTGCTGAATAAGGTAGAATAAATGAAATATTAGTATTTATCGATTCAGAAATATAAAACAAGTGTAAACAGGCCAATATAATTTTTAAATATTTACGCAGTGTAGGTTGTTTTTTTTTACAAACAATGATTTGCATATTTTATCTTATGGCTTACCGTAATATTCAATTCACCATCGTTTACTCGCGTAAAATATTTTTTTTAAATTACTTATGATTTTAGTCTGTTTTTACGAAACTATTTTGGAACGAATTTTGCTGCCATTGATAATTCTGCATCGTCGTTGACTTCATTTAGTGACTCCTGAGCAACTTCCATTCGCCGCTGTTTTTGTTCAAAATTCAACAATTTCGGAACGAATTTTGCTGCCACGCGTTTCATACACAAAACATTGGAAACAATGTCATGACATGATCCAATCGATATGCCAACATCATCAGCGACCTCTATAATTGTGATTCGGCGATTGTTCATAACCATTTCTTTCACTTTTTCCACGTTTCATCGGTTGTTGGGGCGTCCAGGACGTTCGTCATCTTCAACGTCTTCACGGCCTTCTTGGAAAGGCTTATACCACTCGTAAACTCTTGCTTTACTCATAGCAGATTCACCATAGGCCTTTGTTAACATTTCACACACATTGTTACACTTTATTCCATTTTTACGCAAAATTTGATACAAATTCTTTGATCCATTTCTTTTAACAAACGAAAATCGCCGAGCTCATAAAAACACGTCTAACCTTATTGGCTGTCACAGACAAAGTCAACAATGAAAACAGATGAAAGTTTTATCATACTTCAAGGGCATGTGTACCAATATAATAAAAAAATGTTTTACAATCGGACTCTCCAAGCCCGCGGAATTTAAAAATTCTCGTTACTTTCTGAACACACCTCGTATATTGTGACGTTTGCAAGAAACGGTCTAGATTTGTTGCACAGACTATCACATATTGGTCATGCACTTTATTACATTCTAATAGACATTACCTACTACGTATTATTTTGTTCGTTCTTGGAGGAAAAAATTTGTTAAAACAACGTCTGTTTAAAGAAATAGGTTCGCCATGCAACAACCGTGCCAGTTAGATATTTGAGTATTTTTTTATAAATTTTTGTTATCGTTTTAGCAATCAAAAACACGTTATCTACTTCCGCTCGGTGTAGCAGTTTTGAGGTTATGTTTTCGATTTTTTCGTTTTCGCGCTTTTGGGATGTGATAAATCGTTTTAGCGAAAAAAGATATGGAAAACAACCAACACTGCATATTAATCAGTTTTTAGTTCATTTTTCATTATATTTATTTTGTTAATTAATTATTATTATTTTTTGTAAAAACGAAAAAATAAATATTTTTTTATAATTAGCTATAAATGAAAATGTAGACAGGTAGAAATTGATTTCCTACCTGTTCGTTTTTATAATAACATATTTAAACAAACTTTACTAATATCGATTTGGATAATTTCAGTTATGTGAGCTATTTGTTGATCAGTTATTGAACTATCACGAAGAGAAGAGAATATTGTAAACACTTAAAACTTTAAACAGATCTACAACTTACAGTTGAAAACGTTTGACGTAACTGCTGAATTACATGACAAATAACTACATTTTTTAGTAAAATTTATTATTTTTTTCAAAAGCTATATACACAGTGAACATTATGGTTTTCGTGCAAGGTGTAATTGAAGAACAATATGAACACATTTTGTGTTTAATAACTGTTTAAGGCAGCTGTTTTCAGAGCATGTTGTGCGTTTTTTTGTATTTCTGTCACATTTTGTATTTTATAATCACATTGCCAAGCACATTGTATTGTACTTAGATTGTATTGCATCCATTCTTCCTAGAGCACTGCACGTGTTTTGACACTAGCGCACTATAATACGTTTTAGATGTATTTAATAATTCTAGTAATTTTCGTTTTTTACATTTAAATATGCAATTAAAAGATGCAAAATAAAGAATATTTTTCATAAGTAAAAATTACAGTAAAATCATATTGAATAATATTGTATGTTTTATATTTAAAAAAAAATAATAAAAATGCTTTACAGTACTTAGGATATTTTTACGAAAATATGATTTAGTTTAAATTTTCAAATTAATGAATTAATAAATTAGTACTTAACAAATTTTAAAAAAAAATAAAAATTATCGTTAACTTGTTTGCATCTCTCATTTTATATAGATTTGTTTTAAAATTTAAAAAAGTATTCAATTATGTCATAATGCATTTAACAAAAAAAAGATATAAGTTGTTTAAGGAAAATATAAAATTCTATATTTCGGAAACTTGTAAATTATCACTCTCCTTATCTGTCATGGGTTAAATAATTTTCTTCTAAAAAAACATTGATGGTCACTTCCTTGTTTTCTTTGTCTTTTCCTTCCAGAATTTCCATTTGCACTTCAATTCATCCGCGTGAGTTATTTAAGGACATAAAGTCTAGAGGAATTGTTTATATTGTATTGTAAGAAACAGTGGCTAGGGAAACAGGTTAAAATAAATTCTTATATTGATTTCGACCTCTTGGGAGACAGCGCCACCACACACACAGCGGAAGCGGCAGCGGCAGGAGTTCATCCAAGAAGAAGAGAGAGAAGAAGGTGAAGGAAACGAATCTGTTCTCGGACCTCCAGACGCCGAGCGTTAGCAATAACGGCGCTACGATGACCACTCTTCCCAGTCGGATGACCTTCTACAACAAAGCGTTTCCCACTGAAGACTTCACAACTGCCTCTTATTTCTGCCCCAAGCCCGAACACATACACTTTGACCTGAACAGACCGTACTCTAGGAATGGCTACGATTTTAATTCAGTGTCGGGAAGATCTAGTTACGATTATAATTCGCCCGTGACGCAAAGAAATTATGATGTTTATTTTTCAAGAACAATGCCCAGCCGCCATTCCAACAGTTATCAACCGAGAAGTTTTGAAAAGGCGGAGATTTAACAATGATTCATATCAGTTATAATCGAGTACAAACTGTTTAAGATAACAGAATGCATTTGTAACAGTAATCTATAAAATTAGTTATTTATAATTACTTTAAAAATATTTTTTATTTGTAAAATATAATTTTGTTGAAAGTTATTCACGTATTTAATCGGTTACAGATTTGTTGATGCTGAAATGTATTGCAAGGATTTTGTACGCGTATTTTTTTCTATTAACTTGGCACAAAAATCAGTATTGCTTGGAAAAGTTCGTTTCGCAGATAAATCCGTTTAAAATTATAAAAATCATTCTTCATATTCGTAAATTTTTGACAAACCATCTTTATCAGCGTGAACATCTGCGTAAAAATTATTGCTAGTAATTTGCTAGCATTTATAGAAATTAACCTCTATGTACAGTCATGTGCGATCTGATCTCATGAAAAATAATGGCGGGAATATGACATGAAAAATAGATTGTTTTCAGTAATAACAAAATTTCCAAAACAAACTTGTTTCAGTTTATCGTGTAACACGTTTAGGCTACCCGAAAACGATTTCTATCGCTTGTATAATTTCTGTATTATTAGTTGGAAACAGTGGTTACGTTAATCAAAATCAATTTCGAAAGTCAGGTCTGTTTGTTATACAAATTTGTTTGAATTTTGTATTTTTCGAAGTCATCGCATCTTTTTAATCAGCGAAAGATGGACCTAATAATACGAAACTTAAAACTACTCTAAATCTATTAAATCAAGAACAATATTTTTGTTTATTTTAGAAAATCGCGAGAACGTTTGTACAAGTCTCTGAAAAAAAAAAATTCTTATTTATTACTTAGATTCTTCTGCTTTTCTATGTGAGGGGTTATTTTCTACTATAACGCTATAATACATTTTCCACTTTTCTACTTTGCAAAGTCCTTCATTGTTACGTATGCAATAATTTAATACATTAAAAACAAACACGTTTACTGTGTTTTTACAACAATGTGGATTTTCTGTGACTGTCAAATTTCAATTATGATTATTTTAAGTTTAAATTTATAATTGTTTTTAAAATAATTCATTTAAGTTATAAAATATTTTAATTGTTATAAATATTTATTTATTAATAACGTAATAAATGTTGTTTTTCAATTTTATATTTCATGTTATTAGATTTGTTATATGGTAGAGAAATACACAGTAGTCTCTAATATAAAAGCAGAACGGGATTTTCGTTTTTGAACTTTTCTCAAAGCATTGCGGTGATTTTTGGCAAGAAATTTTAATTTAATATTTGCGCGTGTGTAGGTTGTTCGCGATGTGGGCAGGGATGCATTTAAAACCGGGTATTAGAAGACATAAATACTCAGTTTTTATAATTTGAAAATTATGTAATTAATAAAATGTTTTAAAGTAACACTTGGAAATACTTTAATTGTCAGTTGAAATATTTACATTTTAAGTATGTTATTCGTATATAAAGATTATTTATTTAATTGTAAACTTAAAATATTACATTTTGTAACTGTTGTGCCGTTGCATTTAATGATAGCGATGTTGCGAACAAGTTGAATTTGAGTTTTGGTTGTCTTGTTTATTGATTGTTAGGTACTTAAACAATTTTATTAGTGTTATTGATATGATGAATATATAACGTTTCCAATTTGTCGACGCAAAACTAAATTGTAATAACGCAAAAAACTTTTCTGTTTAATGTTTTTCGTTTTGTAAAAAAAATCTGTTAAATATTAATTTGTTATACACTTAACCCTCTTATGTTATCCTTTGAGAAACGGTACAGTTTTGTTATTTTTTTAATAATTATTTTTACTTCAAAAAGGAACAAAACACATCACATTGTCTTACTGCTTCGTGTAATTAGTAAACTGTAATTTTACATTACGGTAATATTTGTGCATATACATTTTGTCAAAACTTTACATACACAAAGTTTTTATTTGTAAACTGTTACTTTTTTGCGTTTATATAGTTTTATAATACACATAATTTGTACACGACTTTAGCATTTAATACATTTTGTTAAGTATAAATATTTAATTACTTTATTATTGATTACGTACGACCAGTATTGTTTAATTCCAATATTGTCTTCTAAAGACTTATCAAACAATCGTAATAAATACATATGTGAGCGTATTTTGATTATTTCTAGTAAATTCTGAAAATGTCAAATTTACTTTTTCCTGAAAAAAAAATTTTGATTCAATAATTACAAAATATCTTTAGAGAGTTTTTTTTAATTTAAGTTCGTGTATTTGAAGAGCAGTAAAGGGATCAACTTAAATTGAAAAAATGGCGGAACAAAACTATTATAATATTAATTTATAATACAACGAAATTTTTCATATTAGGAATTTTTATTAAACACTTCATTTTTCCTCAGCGTTGGAATTTATATTTGACAAATTAAAATAAACATTAAAAAGAAAAAGTTATTAAAAAAAACGTATGTTGGAGGAATTTATTTAAGTTAATCCTGTCTATGGAAATTTATAATTGTAAAATTTGTATTTTTGATAATGAAAAATAAATGTATATGTATTTCTTTCTTATTTGACACTTTAAATTTGATTTTGATAATTATCACACGCAAAAAAAAATCTTTAATTTAAGAATAGCAGTTTGTTTTCAAAATAAAATATGTCAATAAACGTAACAATTACAATTTATTGTATAAAACGCAATCGAAACTATGTAAATAATACAGCGTTAAATGTGTAACCAAAAATAAAACGCACCACGCGTTTTTAAGACTTTGGGATTCATAAGTTTTGTAAATATATGTGTAACATACATGTCCATTATGATATAACATTTATACATAATGAAAACTCAATGATGTGTGAACAATGTAAAATATTTCAGAAGCCAGTGTGTGTAAATTATGTTTTCCTTAATTGTAATCGTTGTAAATATTAATAAAGAAAAACATTTTTAGAAACTTTACTTTCCTGTGTGACTATATTTTCCATGCGTTCCAAACAAAGTTATTTAAAACCTTTTCCTTCAATTTCCTTATTGATCCTTATTATTTCCTTCAATTACTGGGATATCTTAGTACATTTTATCCCGGTATAAAAAAAAACCAATTCGTAATGAATATGGAATTTAAATCCGTGACTGGCAGTGATTTTTGATTGTAATGCAACACAATCACAACTTATGTATCCGAGGCAAACAATGTCTGTAAATCAAGTTATGTTTTACTTTGTTCTGTCTGTGTATTTCTACTTAAAGTACAAGAAACTAAATGTTCTGTACACACGCGAGGAATGAGTTACAGTTTAGCCAATTATTTTGGCGACTAAATTCAAAGTTTCATGTAAAACTGTCGTTTCTGTTTTTAAAATTATTAACAATTAAGTTGTTTTCTTTTGACCAGCACTCATTCATCTTTTGATTCGGTATTCGTCAGTTGTTGTGTAGTTTTCTTGGTTACTTTCGGTTCTTTGATCAATGTGTTATGTTTTCATTTTTATTATTCAGGATATCAGCTTTTAGTATTTGTTCTAATTTTTTAGTGTTCTAGTTGTTACGTTCGATATCAGAACAAGCGTTGACCTGTGCTCTCCAAGTGTCTTGCATTGTTCCAATACACAAAAATATACTAAGTGCCCGAATAAACAGTGAAAATAACATAAAATCATTATTTATTAAATCTATGGAATATAAATTAAGATTTTCCAATAATACCTTGACTTATAATAACCTTGAGCCTATAATACATAGAGATCTCACTGCATAGGAAATTGTGTGATTGAAAATGAAGAACGCTATCTGTTAGACGAAAAAGGAACTATGTACTCTTAGGTTAGCTTTTGATTCAACAATTAGGTTATTCGTTAATGTATGAGTCACTAATGATATTAATTAGACATCTTAATCGAGTGTGAGAAAAATGCACGTCACTACAGCAATTTATATGCAAGGATGGGCAAGTGGTAGGTTTTCTAAACGAGCTCAGAGCACTCTAATGTCGCGTTTTAGTACTACCTGCACGTTACCTTTTATTCTGTCATCCTGATTTTTAAATTGGGTGGTAAGTCAATTTTTAAATTGAGTTATATACTCAAGGATAACAATAAAATAGTTTTTTGTTTTTGGTGTTTAACATCCGACTATTGTGCACACTTGGGCTAATGCAGACGATGGGGTGATTTATAGCGCATGAAAATGGCCGGGAATCGAAAGCCTAGTACGATATCAACTAGACCACCGAGGCGGCCCAACAGTAAAATAAATTAGGTATAAAATTTATAAGCCGGAGATTACAAAAAACTTCAAATAAAACATTGACTATTATAACTATTTACTCGTTACTATAAAACTTAGTTAACAGCCCTGTAACAGAAGATATGTTGTGATATCAAGGAAACTACGTAAATAAAATTAGGCATACAGCAATATTAGACAACTCGATTATATTTGGCCATCAGTCATATTCCATTATTTATTTTGCAATATAAACACTGTGAATAGGTAACCGAGATTTACTTTCATTCAACACAAATGATTGATGATGTCGGAGCATAACTAACCATTGAACTTTGCCGTGAATGATTCATCGTGTCAATTAATTAACATTCGTATAATGGTGGCCTTGTAACCACAGCTACCTAAATATTATTACAAGCTTTTACCGATTGATTAAAGTAGACGTGTTCTTCTCGGGTGTAAAAGTACGTGTTACTCTAATCCTTTGAAACAATATTTTAATCGATACAAGGTGTATTAATCTACCGCAATCAATATCTATAATCTTCTTTATTTGTTTCATCCAACTTTGGGGTACACTAAATCAATCACTTTTTAATGTTCTGTGCCTTGCTCGTAGCCCAGTATTGCTTCATTCATTGTGATCTTGCTTTTCTTTCTTCGTCAGAGATTTGGATCGTTCGCTTGGATTTGACTTTGCCTTGGAACCGTTTCTTTTCCTTGGTTATTGTTTTGGCTGATAAAATCAATATCTATAATATTAAGAGTATGATTTTTTTATTCAACAATACAACTAAGTACAACTTATCCAGTAGTTACAATTGCAAATATGTCACTGTCACATTATTAGTTATATATTTTTTTTTTTTTGTGTTTAACGTCCGACTTTTGTGCACACTTGGGTTAATGCAGACGATGGGATGATTTATAGCGTATGAAAATGCCAAGCCCAGGCCGAGAATCGAACTCGGGTCCTCGGGGTGAAAGCCCAGTAGTACGCTATCAACTAGGCCACCGAGGAGGCTAGTATTAGTTAGAAATCATTTCTATGAATGACTCCGAACACGATGGTAATTTATAATCACTGCACCAGTTCTTCTGGTCTTGTCCTCTTCAGTCTCCGCTCCACATTCCTGCCCGCAATCATCTCCAGCACTTCTGTGATAACATGATTGTGAAGCCTACGTTCATGCTTCACAGCTATGGATCTTAGCACTTACCTTACTGTGTCCATCTTCATGGATATTATCATTCTTAACATACCCCAACAATCCCACGCAGTACCTTATTTTGGAAAGATTGTATTAAGGTTAGTTTTCTTGGTGCAACCCCAAAGTTGCAATCCGTACATCCAGGCTGGTCTCAAAACCTGCTTGTATAAGAGCAGTTTGTGTTGGCAAATATAGTTTATACTAACGCCCTTGTAGCCGATACATTTTTTTCAGTTGACTTTTCTCATTTTGACTTGCGTTTTTCAATTCAACTTGGCGTCTAAAATCATTCCAAAGTATTTTGCCTGAACTATTAAGGTACAGTTTATTGAAATAGGCACAAGACGTTTTTATAAGTTTTTGCTAAAGTTTAAAAAAAAAACTTCTTGTCGATTTGTGGTAACAGGATTCGTCTGCATTAACCTATTGGTAATCATAACGTGTTCATTGCGGAACCATAATTAGACAGCCATCACGCCATCGCACTAACAAACTTCAACCTGCAGTCTTCACATGGTTCAGCGTTCAGCACGTAGGACAGGTTTTTGCTAAGTAGTGTTTCTGAAATAATTTTTAATAGGACTAAAATTAAAAAGCTCGATATTATTAATTTAATAAATCCATTAATGTTCAATTAATTTAGTTTTCTGAATATAATAAAGTATCGACTAACCTAAGGGAAACTACTAATTGGTTGTAAAATCAACTTGAATAATGAGTTGATACCTACCTTTTTAAATAAGTTTATATCCAATAATTTAGTTTGTAAAGGGCTTTATAATAATTTATTTACAGTGCCATTAATGGGTAGATTTTAGTAGTTCTATTATTTAAACGAAACAGTATATTTTACTTAAATGTATATTTTTTGTGTTATAATATTTTTTGTATGATTTAAATAAACAACAATAGAAGTTTATAGTTTTATTTCAAAGTAGTAGTTCAGACAAGATTGATGTAGCTTTAAGTTTAGTTATGTTTTGTTTTTCTTTGGCTGAAAATTGGTTATATTTATAATTATAAATGTTAATTATTTTTTTCTTATTTTATGAAAACAGAATTAATTACTTTATACTTATTCGCTACTGTTTCTATTTAAAATATCAAAACTGGAAGTTCAAAACAAGAATTTAAATGTTGAAATGCAATCACGTTGATTTCTTTATGTTACCCTGAACATAAACACCCACTGACATTGTCTTGGCCTAAATCAGCAGTAAGTAACAAAATATGAAAAGTAACACAACGTGGCGCTTAACCAATTGCTACGTTTAATTCGATACAAAACTAGTTATGCCTCACACGCCTTCTCTTCTGTATCTGGCAAACAATTAAAGGCTCGTCAAAATTTTATTTCGGGCACTGAAAATTCTTAAGCGCTGATTTTTGAAAATTCTTAAGCTCTGATTTTCGAAAATTCTTAAGCTCTGATTTTCGGAAATTCCTAAGCTCTGATTTTCGAAAATTCTTAAGATCTGATTTTCGAAAATTCTTAATCGCTGATTTTTGAAAATTCTTAAGCGCTAATTTTTGAAAATTCTTAAGCGCTGATTTTTGAAAATTCTTAAGCGCTGATTTTTGGAAATTCTTAAGCGCTGATTTTCGAAAATTCTTAAGCTCTGATTTTCGGAAATTCTTAAGCGCTGACTTTTGAAAATTCTTAAGCGCTGATTTTTGAAAATTCTTAAGCTCTGATTTTCGGAAATTCCTAAGCTCTGATTTTTGGAAATTCTTAAGCTCTGATTTTCGAAAATTCTTAATCGCTGATTTTTGAAAATTCTTAAGCGCTAATTTTTGAAAATTCTTAAGCGCTGATTTTTGAAAATTCATTAGCTCTGATTTTCGGAAATTCTTAAGCGCTGATTTTTGAAAATTCGTAAGCTCTGATTTTTGAAAATTCCTAAGCGCTGGTTTTCAAAAATTCTTAAGCGCTGATTTTTGAAAATTTTTTAAAGCTGATTACAACGGTGATATCAGATTAAAAATTACATTAATACAAACAAGTTATGAATTCTTTACGAAGATTAACCCTAAAGGTTTGAAATAGCCGCCATTTTGTAACTAATAAACTAATTTTGATGGTTAATAAATCTTTCTAATCAAATAGATTTTGTGCCAAGTTTGAATCAAATCGGACAACAATTGTGAATGAAAGCGTGATAACACACACACATACTCTCTCTCTCTCTCTCTCTCTCTCTCTCTCTCTCTCTCTCTTACACTCTCTCTCTCTCTCTCTCTCTCTCTCTCTCTCTCTCTCTCTCTCTCTCTCTCTCTCTCTCTCACACACACACACAAACACACACACACAAACTATAAATTTTAACAACCTCAAAACGTTACCTATGGGTTACGATTGCGCACATTTCAAGGTCCCGGGTGAGGATCTTTTCATGATTGTTAGTTTAATTGGTCATTTGTAAAAGTAAATTTTCCAATAAGCTAAAAGAAAAGGAAAATTTTATAAACGAAGCTACTATTCATTCTTTATATATATATACGTTCACATGTACTTTCGACGTTTATTTGTTTTATTTTAGGAAAGAAATGTTTAACATAATTTATAGAATGTTACATTAGATCACGTTAAAGGGTAAATGTAGAACAATTCCTTGTCAAAGTTTCCTCTTTATCTTTTTTCGTTCCGACATTTTCATTCGAGAACTGAAAAGTAAATACGGTAAAAGAAAAGAAGTCGTTTTATAAACGAGACAACTATTCATTCCTTATTACATTTATGTTCACATGTGTTTCAAAGTGCTATAGAGTTTTGACATTTATTTTATTTTACAAAAGAATATGTTTTTATACAGTTAATGAATGTTGTAGTAATACGTACAGTACTGCGGGATTTATTTGTTCTACCTATTACTACAATGCATACACTGCACTCTGTCGGGAAGACAGGTGAATCATTTTGCAAGTTCTGCCTCTACACAGAGCAAAATGAAGTGTAATAAGATTATTCATATCTGTTGCTACTCTAATACAAATAAATACACAATTCTCTTTTAAAGTAAACAATTAATGTGTTATTTTTATGTGTTCATCGTACTTATTTTAATCGTGAAATTGTGTTCAGTGTTTGTGACGTATGTCTTTAATGTTTTGTCTGACTTTGTGATGACCTCGACAGAGGGATTTAACATTTTGTATCACGGCCTGAAGATGAAACAATAGAGTTTCGAAACCGCAGTAGCCTTTACGAGTTGAGTAAATAGACTACTGACGGGAATAATAGGTCATAATCCTAATTGCTGTATAATAAGATTATCCATATCCGTTGCTACTCTAATACAAATAAATAAAAATTCTCTTTCAATGTAAACAATTAATGTGTTATTTTGACGTGTTCATCGTACGTATTTTAATCGTGTAATTGTGTTCAGTGTTTGTGACGTATATCTTTAATGTTTTGTCTGACTTTGTGACGACCTTGACAGAGGGATTTAACATTTTGTATCACGGCCTGAAGATGAAACAATAGAGTTTCGAAACCGCGGTAGCCTTTACGAGTTGAGTAGATAGACTACTGACGGGAAGAATAGGTCATAATCCTAATTACTGTATAATAAGATTATCCATATCTGTTGCTACTCTAATACAAATAAATACACAATTCTCTTTTAATGTAAACAATTAATGTGTTATTTTTATGTGTTCATCATACTTATTTTAATCGTGAAATTGTGTTCAGTGTTTGTGAAGTATGTCTTTAATGTTTTGTGTGACTTTGTGATGACCTCGACAGAGGGATTTAACATTTTGTATCACGGCCTGAAGATGAAACAATAGAGTTTCGAAACCGCGGTAGCCTTTACGAGTTGAGTAGATAGACTACTGACGGGAAGAATAGGTCATAATCCTAATTACTGTATAATAAGATTATCCATATCTGTTGCTACTCTAATACAAATAAATACACAATTCTCTTTTAATGTAAACAATTAATGTGTTATTTTTATGTGTTCATCGTACTTATTTTAATCGTGAAATTGTGTTCAGTGTTTGTGACGTATGTCTTTAATGTTTTGTGTGACTTTGTGATGACCTCGACAGAGAATTTAACATTTAGTCAAACCGTTATTACGTCGTAAATCTCATATTACGGCCAGAAGATGAAACAATAGAGTTTCGAAACCGCGGTAGCCTTTACGAGTTGAGTAGATAGACTACTGACGGGAAGAATAGGTCATAATCCTAATTACTGTATAATAAGATTATCCATATCCGTTGCTACTCTAATACAAATAAATACACAATTCTCTTTTAATGTAAACAATTAATGTGTTATTTTTAAGTGTTTATCGTACGTATTTTAATCGTGAAATTGTGTTCAGTGTTTGTGACGTATGTCTTTAATGTTTTGTTTGACTTTGTGACGACCTCGACAGAGGGATTTAACATTTTGTATCACGGCCTGAAAATGAAACAATAGAGTTTCGAAACCGCGGTAGCCTTTACGAGTTGAGTAGATAGACTACTGACGGGAAGAATAGGTCATTATCCTAATTACTGTATAATAAGATTATCCATATCTGTTGCTACTCTAATACAAATAAATACACAATTCTCTTTCAATGTAAACAATTAATGTGTTATTTTGACGTGTTCATCGTACGTATTTTAATCGTGTAATTGTGTTCAGTGTTTGTGACGTTATATCTTTAATGTTTTGTTTGACTTTGTGACGACCTCGACAGAGGTATTTAACATTTTGTATCACGGCCTGAAGATGAAACAATAGAGTTCGAAACCTTTTCAATAGACCACTGACGGGAAGAACATGTCATAATTCTAATTACTGTTATTTTAAGTTTCTGATTAAATAGTACTACCTAATAAAACAACCTTTACTTGAATAGGGTGTAAGTTTTATCGTTTAAATATTACAGTACCTTGTGCCCATTTTTTATGTCCTTAATGCAATAAAAACTTATCCATTTTATTAACAATATGTGTAAAAATTGCACAAAGCGTTTTATATTTTAATTACGCCAGTGTTTTTAATTAACAGTTGTTTGTATTAGGGAAGTCAACTTTATACCTTTTTTTTCAAAAAAAAAGATTTAAATGATTGGTTTTTATAAATATCGGTCTAGTAGTTTACGATGATTGCAAAATCTACGCCACATTTAGGTCACTTTCTTTGTGTTTCTTATTTACCTAATATAAAAAAAACCTTTAGCTTTTCTCTTTCGAAAAATTTCCGAGTTAAAAATTAATATATGTTATTTTCTATCAGGAGAAACAAAATTTAAAAAAATGTTCAAATCAATTTTAGCAATTCAGTTAGCAAACAGAACTTGACGAACGCTTAAGCAGCAAACAAAATACAAAATCCTTCATTGTAAGTCCGGATGTTTCCGGTTATCTCGACTAGTTAAACTTTATTAAAGTTATCACAGTTTTCAATACGCGCAAACGCCAACGAACCAAGTCTACAAAATGGAAATTCTACTCCATTAAGGGGGAAGGGTCGACTCAACTGATAGATGACGCTTGAAAGGACTCACTTGAGAGGTAAAGTTTGGAGTTGGCGAAACGTATGGAAAATCGTTAACACACTAAGTCGACAGCGTATCCTTAGCTTCTGTTTGCGAAAAATTTAATAATTTTCCAAAATAGAAGTAAAAAAAACCTGCATTGTCTAATAAATTGCAGGTGAATCACAATTATTTAATTTATTACAACCAAATAAAAATTATGTAAAGGCGATAACTCGAAAAATATTGGAAATTTTGAAAAACCAACAGCGTAGATAGATTTTAAATTGAATTATGCAGCAAATAAATGTATCATATATTGGAAAAATCAACGAAAGGAAACTGGAAAATTTATTTATGGTTTATACAGTTAGTGATTACTCAAAAACTAGAAGAGATAATGAAAAGGTAAAAACAGTACGTGCAAATATGGACTTTGTTTTTTAATAACATTTCTATTTAAAAATAGTAATATTATACGTAGAATTCGAAATCAGTGTCAAATGAAGTGCTTGCAAAGGTGCAAAATGGGAAATGTTACAATGAAGTTGTTTAAACAATTAAGGTTCATAACTCGATAAGCGTTAGAGATGTCACGTGATTCTTTTGTAGATCGATTTAAAATTAAATACTAATTAATGGTTTATTCAGTTAATTATTACTCACAAACCACAAGAGATGCAATGGTAAAAACAGCGCTTACAAATTTGAACTTTATTTTCTAATAAAATCGCTATTTCAAAATAGTGATATTATACGTAAGCTGCGAAAATCAGCGTAAAAAAAAAGGCTTGCAAGCTGCAAACTGGGAAATGTTAAAATTATGAGCTTTTTAAGCAATAAATATATCGATTACCGTTAGATATATCGAGGTAAATCTTACTTAGATCGATTTAAAATTTAATTCCACATCTAATTACGGCATCTCACAGAACGAAATATCACAAAAATGTTGTTTTTTAAATTTGATATTAAGGTATCTAGTATAAAGTCCGAAAGACTTACGTGTCAGATTTTTTCCCATTAATTTCCGTTTCAAGATGGCTGGCTTTGATTTAACAATGATAATGTAGTTGATATTTCCTGTAATACTGGCTGAACGGCAAGACATATCATAATTTTAACAGATCTAAGGGGAAATAGCATGCAATTTGCAATAATTTTGAACCATTAATGTTTATGCTAAATATTACGGTTACCAGTTAAATTGGTGAAAAGGTTACGAGCGCTGTCGTGAAGCGGTGGCCAGACAATTAACTTATAATATACTGTGATACGTATTGTTTTTTGAACCACTAGTTATCTAGTAACTAATCTAAGTTTAAGATCCCGCAGGGGGGTGCAGACTAGCTGCACCTATTGAGAGGATTTAGACGTCCCTCGCGGTACCCGAGTCTAACATACACTTACAACACTACACTTACGACTTTAACACTTTACACTCACATTTAGGGAGACGATGTGGCTCAATGTGTTTTTCGCCTTAAAATTAAAAAAAAATATCTAAATTTATGAAATTACCTTAATTATTTCAGTGATCTGTTACTGTAGAGACGTGTTACGTTAAAACTACATTTAATAAAAGTTATTTGTGATTTGTCTAATCACGATAAACAAAAACTGAGAATATTTTAGATTTTAAGGTATTTCAATATTTTAAGACAACTTTTTTAATTTCCGTTTTACTTATTAGATACATTATTAAAAAAAAAATTAAACTTGTGTAAATAGGGAAGTTGCCGATAGAAACGAAGCTTTTTTTAATAATATCTTTGCTTAATATATAATTGTTGGAAGATTTGTTTACAAATATCTTGCTTTTTAAATAAATAAATAATTTCTAGCAGTTATGGTAAAAGATCAGTTGTTTTTTATTAATTCGTAAAGATCAGCTGATTTCATTTAACAGCTGATTAGTTTCAGGTTATATAGTTATGAACTAGCAATAATAATAACAATTATAATAAACGTTTATATTAATTTAGAATAAACGGTTAAAATATGCACGTGTTCTTTATTTGAAACTAAGGGAAAATACCGAAACAAAAGCAACACAAAGTGTTCATATCAAGCGTGTATTGTTATCGAAAAGGAGGAAGGAAAAAAGAGTAATAAATTGTCATTCGTTTCATATTTCCGTTACATTCTTCCATTAATTGTTAATACATACAATTATTAGAGTTGGGAACTCACATTACGCCTGGAAGGAAACTCACATTGGTAAGGAAAAATACCGAAACCAAAACAACACAAATTGTTCATCTAACAAGCGTGTACTGTTATCGAAAAGGAGGAAGAAAAAAAAGAGTAATAAATGGTCATTCGTTTCATATTTCCATTAAATTCTTCCATTAATTGTTAATACATACAATTATTAGAGTTGGGAACTCACATTACGCCTGGAAAGAAACTCACATTGGTAAGGAAAAATACCGAAACCAAAACAACACAAAGTGTTCATCTAACAAGCGTGTACTATTATCGAAAAGGAGGAAGAAAAAAAAGAGTAATAAATGGTCATTCGTTTCATATTTCCGTTACATTCTTCCATTAATTGTTAATACATACAATTATTAGAGTTGGGAACTCACATTACGCCTGGAAAGAAACTCACATTGGTAAGGAAAAATATCGAAACCAAAACAACACAAAGTGTTCATCTAACAAGCGTGTACTGTTATCGAAAAGGAGGAAGAAAAAAAAGAGTAATAAATGGTCATTCGTTTCATATTTCCGTTACATTATTCCGTTCGGCAGAACTAATCTTAAATTTTCGCTTCAAAAATAGAACTCTACTATAATAAGTTCGGATTAATGTGAAGAAGCAGACGGCGTTGTTGTTAACAACAATACTTCCTTTACAAGCCGACATTGAAGTAGATGTTGCTATTGTTTGATTTAACAATACTGGTACCAGTTCACAGTCTACCGGTTACAATTATTAGACTTGGGAACTCATATTACACCTTAAAAAACAATTTGAGATTTGAACAAGCATTAAGCTTAGTTTAAGGATGACAGTGTTATTATCCGGTAAGGAAAACTAATATTGTTTAAAAACAGTTGGTACCAACCTAAATTTTATATATTTAGGCCGGAGCGACTATTTTTAAAAATAGAAAAGAACTGTTTGACTCTTCATCAAACACAAAATACAAAAATAGTTGTAAAAAACACAAAATGAATTGACGAACGTGTTTTCAAGGACAGCGCTAAAAGAGGGATGAGGAGGGTCTTTGATGTTCACTGCGTGACCCATCTCGTTGATATAAAAATAAAACTTCCGAGGGCTGGAAAAGGTCGACCTTTCAACAGTCTAAACCCACTTAATTAACTTTGGTTTTGTAGTTATGTACTGCATGCATGCTTACTTCAACAACTCTTCATCGGTGATAAAGCCGGTTAAATAGCTTAGTCTCCATAAATAATGTTTGAAAACTGATGCACTTCTATTTACTTTAGTAGTAACCGTTTTTGTGAATTACATAGTTAAATAACAGCCGCTACACAGACAGTTACTTGTCTCTGTGCTCAAATAAGCAATTAATGATGTTTTCCTTTTTATACATGTTTAATACTTTTTTAAAAATTAGAAATAAAAAATATCTATAAAAATATGAATACGAATAATTTCTTAACGAATACAGAAAAAATGTACTTGAGTAGTGGTAAGGCAAAGGACCTTAAAATTAGTACTGATCCTGGCACTTAAATAATATTTTCAGGGTAGTTAAAACACACACACACACACACACACACACACACACACACACACACACACACACACACACACACACACACACACACACACACACAAACACACACACACACACACACACACACACACACACACACACACACACACACACACACACACACACACACACACACACACACACACACACACACACACACACACACACACACACACACACACACACACACACACACACACACACACACACACACACACACACACACACACACACACACACACACACACACACACACACACACACACACACACACACACACACACACACACACACACACACACACACACACACACACACACACACACACACACACACACACACACACACACACACACACACACACACACACACACACACACACACACACACACACACACACACACACACACACACACACACACACACACACACACACACACACACACACACACACACACACACACACACACACACAAACACACACACACACACACACGCACGCACACACACACACACACACACACACACACAAAAACACACACACAAAACACACACACACAAATACACACACACAAACACACACAAACACACACACACACATACACACACAAACACACAACACACACACACACAACACACACACACACACACACACACACACACACACACAAACACACACACACAAACACACACACACACACACAAACACACACACACACACACACACACACACACACACACTCACACACACACACACACAAACACACAATTAAATATTGATGTTCACGTAAGATTAGTTATCTAAACTTATGATTGCTACTGCCGTATTGTTCTTGAACAAAGTAATCAGCTGATGAAGTACTGTACTGTACCTAGCTAACGTCTTCATAAGGCCTTGTTCTTAGGAGTAAGACCAATTAAATTTAGTATTATAAAATTTTTCATAAATTATAACTGTAAGCATTCCGTTCGATTTTGTTCTAAAAATAAGGACCTGCGTCGTTGAAACTACATATTTGGAGTACCTACAGGTACGCCAGAACACCAGGGAACTCTCATGCTTCATACGTTTCCATTTTAAGGCTTTACAATTAAAATAAAACCGACTTAAAACCGATAAAAGTTCTGTAAACAAAATTTCATGTGCCGTGTAAAGTGACCCCGTGAGACAATGAAGGTTACAGAAATAATTGTGTGTGTACCAAAACAGCTGATAGCTAAAAAACATTGTTGAAGTTATTATCGTTTCCAAGACTTAAATAATTATTGACCGAATCAGTTTTGGATGTAGAATCGGTAAGGCCAATTCTAATATGTAAATAATGTTATTAAAAGAATTTGATTTTATTAAACAGCAAATACTGTAGCCTAATTTAGGTATGTAATGTAAAATCCGGTTATAGTAGATTTCATTTGTAAATATTTCAATAAGATACAACGTAGATTTCAGTCATTAATTTTATAGGTTATAATTTTAAATACAAAAGTAGAAAAAAGTAAGACCTGTTATATTTAATAATAATGAATGACACTGCTTTATTAACAGATAGTATAAGTATTAAATATAACAATAATGTCTATTTTAACAGAAGTTTTTATTGACAAGAAATAGTAGGCCTATAAGATTGAAGAAAAACTGACTGAGGATTCTGCTCTCACTTCGAACTTTGTTTATAAGGAGGTGCTATAACACTTTTAAACTTTTTTATGTACGTAGTTGTATATTATTCGTTTCTTTTTCCAATCAACTGCGAAAGGTATAATATTATTAACTTTAAAAGTAATATCGTAAATTGAAATTGTTTGTACAAATGCGTTTTTAAATTAAATATTTTATTAGCCAATTTTTATTTAAAAATGAGTTATAACAGCAGCCATTAAGGTAAAACCAAGACCCAAGTAATTGAAATGCAATTTTATTATTTTAAATGAAATTAAAAATTTTAAAATGCTAATACAGGCTGGTTTTAATGAGGTTTGTGATGGTGAAAAGCATAGTTTCGAAAAAAATTTAAGTATCTTTTGAAATGTTACTCATTTCACCAGCGAGACAGTTGCGTGCGCTGTTATTAGTGTAGCTGTTTATAACATCGAGATAGTACGTAGATATGTGTGTTGTAAATTTAGGTCACACATGGAGAGAGTTAACTAATGACCAAAAGAAATTTAGAAATAGTTTTTTTCAGAAAGTATAAGACTTTTAGTGATATATATCAAAAATTTTAAAATATTTCAGTCTAGACATTTTATATCGTTTGGGTTTCGCTTATGCAAATATTACACATGATGTTCAATATTTGTTTCGTAGATTCGCTTCCAATAGAGACATCTGTGCCGCTAATTCAATTCACAATGAAATTTATAAATTATTTTCGCAGCCACGTTTAACCGTTAAAAGTAATAATCCGACATTTAGTTAACAGGTATTTTGTTCAGATTAAATTTGTCTCCCATGGTTGGGGGGGGATAGAGCAGCTCCCGCGAGTATTAAGGCTGCAATGCGCCGCGCACCGCCGTATCTCTAGAGCTCTATCTCTTGCCACTCCATTGATTTCTTTCGGCACCACCTGCCCACGAGCCGTATTTATTTTATACGATAAATAAAATATCTCTCGGAAAATACTCTAATCCTATTCACGGGGAACAGATTTATTTAAAGTTATACTGTAATAGCAACGTATGTTAGTCTGACGTAGAAGTTGAATCCTTTTATTTGCGTTAGGTAAACTATTTTAAACGCGGCACGCAACTGTCTCGCTGACACGATGGAAGCGATTAAAATTCAAAATATCTTCTATAAAAAAAAATGTAATTTTATCTCCGTAAGTTATGATTTAAAATAATAAAATACATTAAAAAATTCGAAAATTTCTATTCTAATCTACAGTATGACATACCGTATTTCATCGATTCTAAAACGCACATTTTTTCCTATTCTGATAGCCGCCTCGGTGGTCTAGTGGATAGCGTACTGGGCTTTCACCCCGAGGACCCGGGTTCGATTCCCGGCGAGGGCTTGGCATTTTCATACGCTGTAAATCATCCCATCGTCTGCATTAGCCCAAGTGTGCACAATAGTTGGACGTTAAACACAAAAAAAAAATCCTATTCTGATACTCCTATTCTAATAAAAAAACAAGGTGCGTCTTACATTTAATACCAAAACGTTACTAGGTAATCCAAAAATACTTCTATTTTTATGTTCCGTGAGATGAACCCTTGTTAACTGAACAATAGGACAAAGTGTCTAGGTGCGAAGTCATTCATTATTATAGCCCCTACACTCTCTACTGTTCTGTCATTTTGTTTCCAATAGCTAGTGAGTAACGAGTATTTTCATTTCAATCTTGTGTTGTAATGAGTGTTTTTATTTAAACTTGTGTTGTTCGGCGAGAACTAGGTCGTTGAAAAAATATAGTAAATAAAATGCTTTCAAAGGGAGTACAATATGGTGCAGCATTGAAACGAAAAGTTATGTCGCTGAATAAAATGGAACAGAACTGCAGAACGGGGATTTTAGAGATACTACCGGTATTAGAGTAGTTCATCAACACAACCTTAATAACTATTTAGTACTAGGTATCATAATCCCGAGGTTTAGTTTAGTAAATTTAAGTGTTTTGTAATGTATTTTCAATTAAGTACAGTAAGAAATACTCTGTAATTTTCTTTAAAAAATTTCTTTAAATAAATGGAAGATATAACTTTTCCATGATTGGGAATGGCCGCCGTTTTGAAACTGTTGGACTAATCTTGCTAACAAACTTTTCCAGGATATCAAATTCGATTTTTGTGCTGTGTTTGTATCCGGTAAACGGCCCACCTCAAGGTTGTAGGTTCCAATGTACAGGTACTGTTAACAACTTGAATTATGTAGGGCTTTATAATACAGAGCGTGTATAATATAAAACTTACGTAATAGTGTATACTCTACGTTAATGCTGATCAGTCAAATTGTCTAAGTATGGATGTTAGAAAAATATGCCAAGAGCACTATTTCGCGATGTATACGTACAAAAAGGAAAATAAAACAGAAATTGAAAATAATTTGATGTGAACAGAATACGTATCAAACTACTCCAAATACCCTGATGAACATTTCGGTAACATAGTTACCATCTTCAGAGGAATACCAAACAGAAGTAACATTAAAGTAAAAACTATGACTGATTATAAGGCCTAACACCCTCCTCGTGACTAGTTTAATCCGGACACCAGACTTGGGGAATCCATTGGGCCTACCATTTTTATATTATAGTATCCTTCCGTTTTTTTTATAGTATCCACCATTTTTTTTTATCCCTCCGTAGTTGGCAGCTATGTTAACAAAATGTTCATAAGATTATTTAGAGTGGTTTGGTATTTCTTTTGTTCATATCAAATTAGTTTCGTTTCGTTTTGTGAGAAAAGGGTTTCTTTTTGTATTAACGAACTTTAAGCAAAATTAAGACACACATACACACACAAAAGGCACGCTGCCGTCTCTTGGCCGGAGTAGTGAGTTCAGAGCCATTTTACAGAACGCCGATTTGGAGCCAGGTTAGTGCTGTGCACCGCCGTACTTTGCTGCGTGTCTCCTACGAGGCGAATAACTGGCGAACCTCCAATTGAGCTAATGGCCGATGAAAGAGCGAGGCTGTACCGAAGCAAGCGACGTGCTGAACAGCGGTACAGTCATGCAGAGGCAACTAAAAATGAACGAGTTCAGACCATGAGTACCTACTACCGACGGTGGGATGGATCAGCAACGACGATGGAAGCTCCAACACATAAGCACCAGGATTGGTGCGCCAGGGAGCACGGAGAGGTGGACTTCTATCGCATAGGGGTTCTAACTGGGCACGATTGTTTCCCAATGGAAACAGGCTCGGCTTGTCCCCTCTGTCTTCCAGCAGTGGAGGAAGATGAGGAGATGAGGAGCCTTGGTAGCCTAGTTGATAGCGTACTGGACTTTCACCCCGAGGACCCGGATTCGATTCCCGGCCAGGGTGTAGCATTTTCATACGCTATAAATCATCCCATCGTCTGCATTAGGCGAAGTGTGCACAATAGTCGGACGTTAAACACCAAAAAAAAGGAAGATGTGGAGTACGTATTTACCCGCTAACAGAGATTGGACTAGGACAGGATGAACCTGCAAACATATCTGCTAGGCAGCATTACACAGGAAAATATAGTTGAGACAATGATGATTTCAGAGGACAACTGGAGGGCCATTGCGGGATTCGCTGCAGTGGTCATGAAGAGGCTGAGGATTGAAGACCAAGAAAGAAGAGCCAACGCTGTAGATGGTCAGACTGCCAGTCCACCTCCCCGCCAAGTAACGCCTGGCGGTGGTTCGGTGGAGTGGTTTGTAGAAGAGGAATGCTTTTGGTGGATTTTATTGGGTAGCATATCTTGAACGTAAGTTTGAATTGAGACACACACTCTATTTAGTGACGGTACTCTATCCCAGGTAGTCTATACAAGATTTTTCCACCTGTTTGGCATCGTAAACACACACGCGTGCGCGCGCGCACACACACACACACACACACACAATTGACCCAAAAAAATATGTAGGCCCTAGATCGGCTCATTTCAAGGTCCCCCTATAGCTCCCTAAAGTATTCATAGCTTATATTCCGATGGGATTTTGCTAAAAACAATATAAGAAAACAAAGGGACTAGATTTGAAACAGGTTGAAATGAATGAAACACCCAGACCGAATCACAAATCGTTTGGTATGTATTCAAAACATCGGTTGTCTGAATACTCTGAGCGGCAGCCTCGAACTAAACAGTGCAATTCGATAATTGCTTTTGTACAATCATTCGGATTCATTTTCCAATACGAAAACATTGAAATGCAAAAACCTTTTTCGTTCTTTAATTAAAGTGGGATTTGCCTGATTGATTCTGTTAAAATTTAATTGAAACTCTTTTATTCAATTTCGCTCAAGTTGATGCGACCCTTTTTACATTTAGCACAGTTCAAATTCAATGAACAGATGTTATTTTTAACTGAGATAAGGAGTGATCGTTTTGCAGACTGTCAACAAGAAAACACATCACAAACCCTACTTTATTCTGTTTTATGTAATACTAACTTTTCAAAATTAGTAAATTTATAAATAATAGGAACAATAAATTATTGTTTTATAAGAACAAAATATGGATATATACGGTATTGTAGGCCTAAATTTCGAAAAAAATATTGAATTCATGCCTTAAAAACATTGTCATAAATAACAGAATTAATCCATATTTGGCATATTATTTTTTTTAATTACACAGAATTAATCCAAATTCGTTAATCTTGTAAACACTTTAGTGTCTACATATATTTTTTTGCCGAATATAACAGTGGACATATATATAAAAAAGTGTTAATACTTTTAAAAGAGTATACGTAATTTTGTTCATGCAATTACACATTTTAAAAAACTCAATATCCAGAATAATTTTTTCTTGGAATCAACGTTTTCTTGATTAGATAATTTTTTTTTTAAATAATGACGCCTTAACAATTTTGTGAGTAACGATAAATATTCCGTATGATGGTTTTCATTTATAACAGTATAATTTGAAGAACTAAATCTTACTTTTTATATACAAAACAATTTACGAATTTTATTAGCCTTAACACATTTCGTAACTGTTACGTGCACGTAACAGTTTTTTCTAAACTTTTTCCAACCTTATTTTACAACGATTATAAATAATAATCGCAGCTAGGATACAATACCGTAGGACTACCGCAGGGGAGGTGCAGACTAGCTGCATCTACTAAGAGGGATTTGGCGTCCCTCGCGGTGCCCCAGTCAAACACTACAGACTCAACAACACCTACACTAAACATCTCTAGTGCACTTTACACACATAACACGCACAATTCAACACCTACATTTACTCTTAGGGCTTTACTGTTCTTGTCCTGTTTTGTCTGCCAGGGTGTGATACTGCTTCTTTACAGTTAACAGTATCCAGTACGTATGATAGTGCTGGCACTGCAGAGGATCTTCTGGGATCGAACAGCATGCAGCTGCTTAGTAAGAATACGAATGCTGAGTTCTATGATGAGACAAGTAGTACAGTCAGTGAGTTCAGAGAAGGCGAGTGTCAGTATCAGTCTTGGGCGAAACAGAGCGCTGAAGTCATATATTTTAGTTCTAACCTTTTGGGCTATTTATAATGCTAGGGTGTAACCTGTTCAGGAATCTACAAGAAGCTTGAAAGTTCGTTATCAATCTAAATAAATCGACTAAAAAACACGTGTAAAGAGATCGTTCGATTTCACCCAATGTGTGTTAGTAATAAAGAGGAAAATGTTGGTCGTACATAATTAAGAGGTCAACAATGTGAGTGACTATCTCTTAGATTCCTAGTTCTATAAAATTCTGCGGAAATGGATCTTTTCAAGGTCTCTCCCTTTCTAATTAATAAAGCAATTGTTGGCAATGTCGATCCCATTACTATTACCAAAAACTACAGAACTGAACTCGGTGCAAAATCAACAGCAACAAACAAAGTAAGGTGCCATTGATGATGGTATATTTTTTACGATTTTCTTTATCTGTGGAATCTCGCAGAACCTTAAACTTTGCACAGAGTGTATCCACCTGTAGAGTGTATACCTGTAGATATCTCTTCTTAGTGTACTCCTAGAAAAGAGAAATGCTGAGCTGTCTTCCAAATCTGTTACAGATAAAACTCAAATAATGTAGGGAATGGACAGTAAACATTAACTGCATTCCTAAATTGCATCTAGGCCGTGGATAAACTACTTTTTGTGCTAATTTGTATTCCAAGCCCAAAACGTTGTCAAATGTTAGGGTTTTGGAAACAAGTGTTTAATATATAAAATGTCCGTGGTCTGTAGACATTGTTGAACTCAAGATCATTGATTAGTGATGAAGGACAGTCTACAGTATTCCATCAGTTAAGGTGATAATCTGCTCACTGTTCTGACTGTCCCAAGTTTAAAGGGTTTTCATCATTATGCATAAAAATTAAGTGTTTTTAAGACCAGAGTGTTATAAAAGATGTCGAAATTTCAGATTAATGGTTACCTCTACCAGCAAGAGGCCATCCTGCGTCTATAGTGAAGATCACGCCGGAAACGTGAATGTGTTGCGGAATTGCGGACAATTCTTCCTAACTGCTTTACTCGTGTATATATTTCTGAACATCAGGTACCACGCCTACTTCGATCTAGCCGACATTTGCTTCAAAAAAATTACCGTTTTCTGGGGGGGGGGTTCCTGTACGGAAAAAGTACAGTAACTAAGCTACATGTGACCAAGATACAGTTTTTAAAACCTAATTACAAGGAAGTTACTCTATGATTGGAGTAGGTACTTTTAAAAGTCCTGTAGCTTATCTGCTCCTCAGTAGTTGGAACTGAAAATAAAAAAGTCACTACGTGAGTTAAAGTGTACTTTTTGCTGATTACAGTGGTGAAATTAGATTTTCGGAAAAGATTGGGATAGACAAATTGATGGTGAAAATTTGCTTCCATTACGTCTACAAAACAATTAAGCGCTATATTTATTTACAGTGTGTGATAACAAAATATTAGTTTCATTTTGCTTACAGTTTGTTTAAACTTTTACAGTAAACGATTTAAATCAAAACGTTTACTACCTTTATTTTGTTTACAGTTTTGTTTAAACATTTACAGCAAACGATTTAAATCAAAACGTTTACTGCCTTTATTTTGTTTACAGTTTTGTTTAAACTTTTACAGTAAACGACTTAAATCAAAACGTTTACTACCTTTATTTTGTTTACAGTTTTGTTTAAACATTTACAGCAAACGATTTAAATCAAAACGTTTACTGCCTTTATTTTGTTTACAGTTTTGTTTAAACTTTTACAGTAAACGACTTAAATCAAAACGTTTACTACCTTTATTTTGTTTACAGTTTTGTTTAAAAATTTACAGTAAACGATTTAAATCAAAATGTTTACTACCTTTATTTTGTTTAAACTTTTACAGTAAACTATTTAAATCAAAATGTTTACTACCTTTATTTTGTTTACAGTTTTGTTTAAACATTTACAGTAAACGATTTAAATCAAAACGTTTACTACCTTTATTTATTTACAGTTTTGTTTAAACATTTACAGTAAACGATTTAAATCAAAACGTTTACTACCTTTATTTGTTTACAGTTTTGTTTAAACATTTACAGTAAACGATTTAAATCAAAACGTTTACTACCTTTATTTTGTTTACAGTTTTGTTTAAACATTTACAGTAAACGATTTAAATCAAAACGTTTACTACCTTTATTTGTTTACAGTTTTGTTTAAACATTTACAGTAAACGACATAAATCAAAACGTTTTTTGGATAAACAAATTGATGGTGAAAATTTGCTTCCATTACGTCTACAGAACAATTAAGCGCTATATTTATTTACAGTGTGTGATAACAAAATATTAGTTTCATTTTGTTTACAGTTTGTTTAAACTTTTACAGTAAACGATTTAAATCAAAACTTTATTTTATTTTGTTACAGTTTACTACCATTATTTTGTTTACAGTTTTGTTTAACTTTTACATTAAACGATTTAAATCAAAATGTTTACTACCTTTATTTTGTTTACAGTTTTGTTCAAACTTTTACAGTAAACGATTTAAATGAAAACGTTTACTACCTTTATTTTGTTTACAGTTTTGTTTAAACATTTACAATAAACGATTTAAATCAAAATGTTTACTACCTTTATTTTGTTTACACTTTTGTTTAAACTTTTACAGTAAACGATTTAAATCAAAATGTCTAGTACCTTTATTTGTTTACAGTTTTGTTTAAACTTTTACAGTAAACGACTTAAATAAAAACTTTTACTGCCTTTATTTTGTTTACAGTTTGTTTAAACTTTTACAGTAAACAATTTAAATCAAAACGTTTACTACCTTTATTTTGTTTACAGTTTTGTTTAAACATTTACAGTAAACGACTTAAATCAAAACGTTTACTACCTTTATTTTGTTTACATTTTTGTTTAAACATTTACAATAAACGATTTAAATCAAAATGTTTACTACCTTTATTTGGTTTACAGTTTTGTTTAAACTTATACAGTAAACGATTTAAATCAAAATGTCTAGTACCTTTATCTTGCTTACAGTTTTGTTTAAACTTTTACAGTAAACGATTTAAATCAAAATGTTTAATACCTTTATCTTGTTTATAGTTTTGTTAAAATTTTTATAGTAAATGATTTAAATCAAAATATTTACTACCTTTATTTTGTTTACAGTTTTGTTTAATTTACAGTAAACGATTTAAATCAAAATGTTTACTACCTTTATTTTGATTACAGTTTTGTTCAAACTTTTACAGTAAATGATTTAAATCAAAATATTTACTACCTTTATTTTGTTTAAATTTTTACAGTAAACGATTTAAATAAAAACGTTTTATAGTCAATGAAATTTCGTGTAAATGTTCACCTTTATTTATTTTCTGTTGTATTTTAGGTGCCGCTGTAATATCAAAGTTATCATTTTCCGTGAGCGAAATAAAGTGAATATATACGACTGTCAGAAGGAAAGAACAAAATATTAGGCGTATATGAACAAAAGAAGTGTATTTGATTAATGCTCCCGGGACAAATGTATAACTCAAAACGTGGGGACTTTATTGCAAAGTGTGAAAAATACGGAGACAGGAATCCTCCGATATTTCATTGTACAGCTGCGCAACCAATTTGTTTGAATTATAAAGAAAGTCGTCACCTGACGTCACCCTTGTCACGGGAGAAATACGATACCGGGTATTAAGAGGGCTCCGGCAGGATTTAGGCGAGCTGAAGATGAAGCTGAAGAAGATTTCCGTTGTGGCACATAAAATAAACCATTTACCTTTATGAAGCTCGCGGGTTACGTATATACATTTTATATTACTATTAGGAGTATATTATAATTGCAACACTCAGCTTATTTGCTGCTTGTTGGGAATGAATTTTCAAAACTATTTTTGTATTTTACACTTTTTTAGATAATCTGATTTTAAAATTACATTTAATGTACGAAAATGAACCATTACGTCATATTCAAAAATTTAAAATAAAATTTGAACATTTATAATGTTAATTTATGCCGACTTTAAAGATCATTATAATAAACAGTATAAACATATTTTCAAAAACTGTAAAATACAAGTTTTGTAGTGTTTTGAAGATTTAAGTAGCCACGTTTTGAAATAATTGAATGGATAACGAAAAGCCATTAACGAAATCGATTTGTTGATCTTGTTTGAAACAAATATGAGCATGCTAACACATGCATACAAACAAGCAAGCTTACACACAAATAAAAACCTAAAAATGTGAAATAGATGTCACGATCTGCGCTAATTTTAAAGTCCCGACTGTTGGTTTACCATATCCATTTTCCAAAAGGATATCCAGCAGGGGGTTGCTGACTAGCTGCACATATTGAGAGGATTTAGACGTCCCTCGCGGTACCCGAGTCTAACACACACTTACACTTACAACTTTAACACTTTACACTTACACTTACATTTAGGGAGGCGATAATAGCCTCAATGTGCTTTTCGCCTTAAAATAAAATAAAAAAAAAAATTCCAAAAGGAAATCCGCTAACGTTTAAATATTGAAAAATTTATATTTTTTAACATGTGTCATTTTTTAGGGCTGGTTGTAATGTTGAATTTCTCACGATGCGTGCCAATGTCATATTGCATATAATAGTACATTTAGCGTTTTGCGTGTTTTTGTATTTATAAAAATATAATAGTGACTACTTCTAAACAGCTGATTTCGCGCAACAGCTGTTGATTCAATACGATTTCAATTGAGGTTATGTTAAAAAAATTAAAGTTCTAAATAAAATGGGGCAATACAATTATTAAAAAAATATGTTTTAAATGAAGAACAAAGTGTAAGAAAAACAATGAACGAGACGATTAGAAAATAAATCATAACGAAAAATGCAATTACCGATGAAAACGTTACAATTAATAAAATATTTACGACTGAAGAACAACATCAACTAATTAATAAGAAAAACGAGGAATTGATAAAAACAGGGAACACGATTTATATTTTTGGTTTGGTAACACATTTTTTTTGTCTATTTCGTTGAAAAAACTTCATTGTAGGCTAGCCTATAAGTTGTAACGTTATATTCTTCAACTTGAAGTTTTCGTCTGTATAACCGGAAATAACGAAGAGTGAAATTAATAGATTTATGCCTTCCTGTCTACCTGGAATACAAAGTGGGGAATTCCACTCTGTTATCAACCAAAGGATTGACTTTCCTGATAAATGGCTGTTCGATGGAGGCCCTTTAAAAGCAAAGTTTCGAGTTTGCAAGATAAATGTAAATTCAATGCTCCGCTTGTACATTTGTTCTCTTATTGCTTTCAGCTCCACTTGTTTCTTCACTTAAAACGTTTGACGTTATTTCTCAAATATTAAGCACGGTGTTAAGGCCTACCGTTAGAAATATTGTTTATTGAAAATAGTTATGGTAGTTCTAAGTACAAATTGGATGTTTTTACTCTACTATTACCAGATATCGATGTTCTGTAATATGTGAAACTTGATCCAAATCGATTTCAAGAAACTGTTTTCGTGAAAACACTTATTATTATGGCGGCCATCTTGCTTGACAAAGTTAAAAATTTCAGATTATATAATACAATATTAGAGAATTGGCTCAACAAATGATACGTAAAGGTATTGTATAAAGACTTTACTAGGTTCACTTCAAATTTTAAAAATTAAATTGCTAATTTATGCAGATGTTAACGCTGATTACAATTGAGAAATGTAAGCTTAAAAAAATATGAGGGTTAAAAAGTTATTATTGTTTTGAAATATTTGGAATAGCCGCAATTTTGAATCAGTTAAAGTGATTGCTTTCTAGGTAACAAAGTCGTTCAAGCTATTAACGAAATCAAATTTACGTTACGTTTGAATCAAATAGGAGAAAAATTTCGAACGATAGAGTGTAACACACACAAAATTATGTAACTTATATAACCTTAACGTCCCCTTAATATGTGATCTGGAGGTCACGATTAGTGCTCACTTAAACGTTGCTGTACTGAGAAAGCAACTGCGGCTAGAACTAAGAACCATAAGGTGCGCAGTTCAGAGACGCAGCAGTCCGAACGGTGCTTTGTCACATCGACCACCGCGTCTCCAAAATTGACTGTTTCAGTAGGTAATTTTCCAATGGAAATTCACTAACAGTAACAATATGATTATTGCATTCTCTCCAACACCAAACATAAGTTAACACTTAAAGCCTCGGACCATGTTTATAGCAACATTCACGTATCACGTAAAATCACTACAACCTTGCTTCCGAAATGGTTTCGGCCGGGAACGGTTTAATGTAGAATTTATATTCCACTCAACTCTGTTTATTACTTAATTCAACTGCATTACGCACTTACCACCTTAATATGGTGTATATCTCCATTTATATTTCACATGCTAATACGGACGTATATTGTATTATTTCTGCAAAAGTAATTCTTACTTTAAGTGCAATTCGTTTCTTTAACTATGCAAATATTACAGGACGTTTTGATATTACAGATAAGTTCTTGTTCTCAAGTGCGTAACTTAGAAGCTATAACAGCTGGAACTTAAACCTGCAAGTCTGTGTTGAACTAATAGAGTGCGACAGTCAATCCTGCATTTTTATAAAGGCTGTAAATAATAAACGGATACATTTTTCAAAGTTTCAAAGTGGAACTAGTCAACGAAGAAGTGAAGAAGCACGCAGTGAGGCAAGGACGACGCATCTCTAGACGTTTACATCCTGAGATGTGCACTTTGCTGGACACTGGTACGGAAGGTAGACGACTGCGCAGAACAAAGCCGTTAGGCTTTGAGAGTAACCAATGGGTGTTTCTCTTAAAGTGTTTTTAATACTAAAACTAAATTACTAAATGAGCAAATCCTGAGTTGTAATGTATATAATAAATATAACAAAATTCAAAGCTTTATTGTTACCACCTTATTATACAATAAAAGGTATTTAAGAAACATAAACATAATTATTCACAGCTTAAACATTATATCGGTAAGATGGTGTCCTTCCAGATTAATGCATTCTTGCATGTGATTTCTGAAGTTCACATCACTGAGCGTAAACTGAGGAATTTTTTGGCGGTTTCTTGCTTTGAGTTCTTCAACTGTACGAAGTCGTTCTTCATTTACTTTACCCTTTAGGTATCCCTACAAGGAAAAATCGCATGGTGTGAGGTCCGGTATGCCACTTATGAAGCATTTCCGCTTTGATAAAACGAAAATGGAAACGACCGTTGTAGCTTTGGCCACTGTTCCATGGCGTCTGAAACGCTTTGAGGTGGGAAACACAACGGTAACCTTGACAACTAGCCCAGCCCATTTTCTAACCTTCCACAGTCTTCAAAATGCACAGGTTTGACTGCCGCACCCTGTATTTAAACCTAAGAACAAACACTAAAGGTTGATACCCTGTGTGGTGAAAGTTAATCTAATACTTGCATTGAACCAGGAAACTACAAGTATCCATGAATTTTTTTTTTTTTTTTTTTAACGTCCGACTATTGTGCACACTTGGGCTAATGCAGAAGATGGGATGATTTATAACGTATACAAATGCCAAGCCCTGGCCGGGAATCGAACCCGGATCCTCGGGGTGAAAGCCCAGTACGTTATTAACTAGGCCACGAAAACAGAAAAAGCTACACAACAGCTGACAAATACCGTGTAAAAACAAGAGTGTGTGTTGATCAAAAAGAAACATCTTCCTTCTTGTGTTATTTCCTTATACACAAATGATATGATAACAAATAATCGTATAAACAAATAATAATAACATAAATATTCTATCATTAAGTAACAATTTAAAAAAACACACGATTGAAAATAATTTTCATTTATTTATGCATTGCCTTAAACAATTAAAATTGTATGGCAAATGTCAAAGATACAAATAATTAAAACAATTATTTACAAAATGTGATTAAAAATTCAATGTAACTGTTACTAAAAGCCATAGAAAGCAAGTAACATTCAACTATTTATTACATCAACAGCTGATTAGCTCCTCCAAACAAATTGACATTAAAATCTGTTAATAATCTTTTATAAACCATTATAACCTGAAATGTGTTTTAGTAATTTGAAAGAAATTTAAGCCGCCTATGTGGTCTAGTTGATAGCGTACTGGGCTTTCACCCCGAGGACCCGGGTTCGATTCCAGGCTAGGGCTTGGCATTTTCATACGCCATCGTCTGCATTAGTCCAAGTGTGCACAATAGTCGGACGTTAAAAAAAAAAAGTAATATGAAAGTATATTCATTAGAACTACCTCAGATTGTATGTAGACTACTTGTTTAGAACTCACAAAGCCAATGCTGACTTAATCGTTATTGCTCTCGAAATCGTTATTAGTAGTTCAAGGAAGAGTGATGTCGAAGTACTTAATTAATTAATTGTCTGGCTTGGAGGCGATGACAAGCTTTTCCGCAAATTTAAACGGTAACCGTAATGTTTAAGACAAATATTACTGGGCCAACTTTACTGGAAATTCTATGCTCTTTCTTCGTGAAATGGTCAGACGTATTGTAGGTCTTGCCACCATTATAAAAAGCGGTCTCGATAAGAGAGGCTAAAGTCCAAATAACTGGTCTATTTGCCGCTACGAACGACACAAGCAAGGGAAACTTTTGAGAAAACGGACAGTACTATTATTTATTTAACTGTATTTGAACACTGCCGTAAGATGTCACTATCAATGAGTGCACACATATCTCTCATAAGGGTTATCATTCTAGTAGGTGATCTTGCCGTTCAGCCAATATTACAAGATATAGCCAGCAATTACACTCGTCTTTAAGTCAGAGGCCATCATTTTAAAACGGAAGTGAATGGGAAAATCTTACGCATACTACTTTCCTGCGTTATAAAAGGTATCTTCGTACCATATTTCAAAATAATGCGTTTGGCCAAAAATGCGTAACAAACAAACAGACACAGCACCGAATTGCGAACGTTTGAGATTCCGAATTCCGAACTGAGACCTTCGTTTGATCAATAATCGTTTTAATTTCCTTCTTTTTTTAACGTCTATATTTTACGCCTTAGACTAATTAAGAGACCATATACCTGCGTTAACGGAATTGAAAAGTTCCAGCTGTAATTGCGTCTCGAATCCACGACTTTGATGTGCGCAATTCAGAAACGCAATAGCCTGAACAGTGTCTTATCCCCTCATCGACAACTAAGCCCTATTTTTATATAGAACCATACTTATAGTATTGAATTTAAACGTACCAATAGTACAGCCACCATTATAAAAAGCGTGCTCGATATCAGCGGCTAAAGTCCAACTAATTCGACTATCTACCGCTAATAACGCTGCAAGCTGGAAGGATGTGGTACTATTATCTATTTAACTGTAGTTAAACGTTCTGCCGCACGAAGCGACTCTCATACCTCTCATAATGGTTATCATTAAAGTACGTCATTTAATGCGCGTAATAGTATCTTATTGCATTTTGCGGCTGAGGTTCTTCAACTGTACGAGGTCGTTCTTCATTTACTACCGTTTAGGTACCCCAAAAGAAATTTTTTTTTTTTTTAGTGTTTAACGTCCGACTATTGTGCACACTGGGCTAATGCAGACGATGAGATGATTTATAGCGTATGAAAATGCCAAGCCCTCGACGGGAATCGAACCCGGGTCCTCGGGGTGAAAGCCTAGTACGCTATCCACTAGGCCACCGAGGCGGCTCCAAAAGAAAAAATCGCATAGTGTGAGGTCCGGTATGATTCATAGATATGGGTGTATATATATATATATATATATATATATATATATATATATATATATATATAAGCACTTATGAAGCATTTCCAGGAGGGAAATTAAATTTGTGCATATTAAAGTTAATTATGAAGGTGAAATAACATTTTCAAAATTATAAACATAAAAACGTAAAAGACTTTCTTTATTTAAATAACTTGTTATTAAATGAATACAATCTGCATATTCTTTCTGTCTTGACGCGTTTCAAAACCGTAAACCCATCTTCAGGTTTCTCTCAAATAGAGATCGTTAAACATACATCAATACACGCTAAATACACACAGTAAAACAAATGTACACCATAGTTTGGTATGAGGGACATTCTTTCTGTTATTTCTTCGGTAGCAGTCTTGACGACCCCTTTCTCGCTCAACCTTGTGCACAATGAAATATAGACGATTCCTCTCTTGACATATTTCATACTTTGTAATAAAGCCTCACATTTTGAATAATGTTACTGCAGGTAGCACATTAATCAAGTACGGATGTTTGATAGGTTATAACGTTCCATTCATTCTTGTTGCAAATATCCGTATTTCACATATTGTACTTTCCATTGGAGATGATTTCTTTGGAACTGAATATTTACGGTGTCCGTTATTCTTCAATATAAACGTAATTAACGAATTTTAATTGAATAATGAGTTAACGGAGGGGACATCATGGTAAGACTTAGTCTCACGACTTCAAAAATGAAAGCCGAATCTCTCTCTCTCTCTCTCTCTCTCTACATTATATATATATATATATATATATATATATATATATATATATATATATATATATATATATATATACAATATATGTATTCAGAAAGTAACGAGAATTTTAATTTTTTGAACAAAATATTTATTCTACATTGATGTCCAACTCAGTCCTTGATGACTTCAAAATAGTCCCCATTGGAGATTATGCACTTATTCAAATTCAACAATTTTGGAACGAATTTTGCTGCCACGCGTTTCATACAGAACACATTGGAAACAATGTCATCACATGATCCAATCGATATGCCAACATAATCAGCGACCTCTCTAATTGTGATTTGGCTATTCACAATTTCATAACCATTTCTTTAACATTTTCCACGTTTTCATCGGTTGCTGATATGCTGGGGCGTCCTGGGCATTCGTCATCTTCAACGTCTTCACGGCCTTCTTGGAAACGCTTATACCACTCGTAAACTCTTGCTTTACTCATAGCAAATGCACCATAGGCCTTTGTTAACATTTCACACACATTTTTACACTTTATTTCATTTTTTACGCAAAATTCGATACAAATTCTTTGATCCATTTTTTTTAACAGACGAAAATCGCCAAAAAAACACGTCTATCCTTACTGGCTGTCATAGACAAAGTCAACAATGAAAACAGCTGAAAGTTTTATCATACTTCAAGAGCATGTATACCAACAAAATAAAAAAAATGTTTGACAATCGGACTCTCCAAGCCGGCGAAATTTAAAAATTCTCGTTACTTTCTGAACAGTTTAATTCCAAGAAAAACAAAATAGAAGAACTCTCATAGAAGGACTGTGTAACAGTTACTCTGTAACATTGTTTTTTGGTAGTGGTTTTTTTTAATACATAGAGGTTAAAGTATCGATAGGGAATAACTGTATAGTATAGTACTATAATTACTAATGTTTGTATGGAGAGTTTTGGGCTATCTTTTGTTTCTATTCTTCTCTAGCTGTACCCGGCCACGCGTTGCTGTGGCTCAGTCTGGTTCAATTTAACAATGCATTCGAAAACATTGAAATGAATCGTAAAATATTTATTATAGCGTTTGTTGCTTTTACGTCCAACAGATGGCGCTGTTTAAAAAAACAATATTTTTACCTGTCACAGGTGTGACATCTATATAATAGTAGATATATAAAACATGCGCGTATTCGACTGCAACGTTGTGTTAAATTTCAAAACAATCGGTGAAAAATTTACGGAGATTTAAGAATTTGAACAAACGAACATTTACATTTTTATTTATATTGATCATAAATAGCCGTTAAAAAAATTAATAGCAGTAATTAAAGAATTGAGCATACAACGTTGAACCATAGTTACACTAGTTCAGTTGTTAGACCAAAGCAATTTGCGCCTTCTTAGTAGAGAATACTATAGTTATACACGCGTGCGTTTCACACTGATCCAAGGATCATCTCTTTTTCTCGTGGATTTACTTACATTTTTTTTTTTTGTGTTTAACGTCCGATTATTGTGCACACTTGGGCTAATGCAGACGATGGGATGATTTATAGCGTATGAAAATGCCAAGCCCTCGCCGGGAATCGAACCCGGGTCCTCGGGGTGAAAGCCTAGTACGCTATCAACTGGGCCACCGAGGCGGCTCAACTTACTTCCAAGTAAGCAAACATACGTATTACTTATAATTACGTCAAAGTCTATAAGTACAATAACTTATCAGTTATATCTTAAGCCGGGTGACCAGAAAACCGAAACGTATCTGCGCTGAGCGGAGCGAACTACGCATTCAAAATCTGACCTATTATTTTTAATAGTAAGTTTAGCCATTGAAAGTGTAAAGGAGTGGAGTGAAGCGGCGTCGCTAGGCTCCATTCCGAGTAACTTCGACTCTGAATAGGATCGGTTTTGAAGCTGACTTCGCTTTTTTCCATCACGCTGATCACGTTTCGAAACTTATTATTTCTCGTTATCGTTGCCAAGGTTACGGTTTTCAAACAGTAGTTTCCTAGAATCCGTTACAATAGGCCATACTTAGTTTAAAAAAATAAAAGCGAGAATATTGAAACTGATTGAATTCCGCTTCCGGTTATCGTTAATCTTCTCAAACCGTTCCGCATTTAATGGCCACACGGCCTTAGTAATTTTAGGAATACAACGTGATTGTAACACTGAACTGCTCAAATATTACATAAATCTACATTAAATACAAAAGTGAAACACTATCAGACACAATAAGAAAAAGGAGAATTGGTTTTTATGGGCACATCCTCCGAATGGACAAAAATAGACTAACCAAAAAAAATATTTAACTACTTTCACAATAAAAGAACCAAACCACTTTGGTTCGGAGAAAGAGAGAAAGACATAACAGAACTACAAATCACTGACACTATGCTCATGGACAGAACAGCCAAAACAATAACCAAGGACAAGAAGCAACGGTTCCAAGGCAAAGTCAAATCCAAGCGAACGATCAAAATCTCTGACGAAGAAAGAAAAGCAAGATCAAAACGAATGACGCAATACTGGGCTACGAGGAAGGCACAGAACATTAAAAAGTGATTGATTTGTACCCCAAAGTTGGGTGAAACAAATAAAGAGAAACACAAAACCATAGCAAGTTAAGTAAGGATTTTTTTAAAATACAAAACATTTTTTAATCTTTACGTTTATTTACGAATACGGTAGTTAATATCTTAGTGAGATAGGAACTAACGAGGAATCATGGGACAAGATGGCCGTCGCAAAGGAAAATGCATAGAAAATTAATTTTTTTTATTAAAATGATTATTTATTAAAAGGAAAACAAAAAAATTTATTAAATATGTTTTCGTTTCATATTATACTCTACATAGAAGTACCATGAGGCCTTTAAAAAACTAGAAACTAGAAAAGGTACAATTTTAATAATTTATTCTGGTTCATGGTAGAATTTCATGTTTACTTGATGCGTCACGTGACCTTTTAAGATTCAGACTCTACATTTTAAAAGTTTTATCCTTTTAAAAGCCATATTACAAAAATGTACATTTTAAGTGACATATTTATATTCAGCATACAATTTTCGATATGTTTCAATATCCAAAATGTCTTATTCAGGTTTAAGCCATTTGAAAATGTACGGATTTTTGACTTTTAAGGGTTCAAAAACTGTATGTTCTCCAACTCCAATAGCCTATTTAGAATCAGCACAATATTTCCTCTAAATATGATACTAACTATTCATATAATTTCATTTAAATATAATATGGGCGCTGATGTTTATAATAAAAACATGGTTGAACGTTAATGTTTACTATAAAAATTTAAATATTTATTGCAGAAATTGTTCATCTTTGCTGAATAGTATAAAATATTTTTTATAAAGTATTTAGTATCCAATAAACAATTATTTAAATTATAAATTGATTCTTAAATTAATTAATTTTGCAATACAAAAAAAATAATATCTCGGGGTAGTTCTTTGATACTGCAAATAAAAAGGTCTTGTTAATTTTAATTACAAAGATTGTTATTGAGAGTCGTTAATGACGAGAAGTTAGGTGAATGGCGAGATGTTGGTCCAGGTGTCAGCAGTTCCAGAGTCAAGTATTGTTGGGACGAGTCGTTTTCCAAGATAATGTGTTACACTTTACGATTATTACACTCCATTTATTCAGTATCTTTCTGAATCAATGAATTGAATTACTAACAATTATATAAATTTACACTAACAACATTTGTACCGCAGTATCACCGAATTAATTAATATAAGAACGGCTATAACAAAGACTACTGAAACAATTATTAGATAGGCTCACCTTAATAATAATAAAAACTTGCTTAATAATAATGCTTAAAAATTTGTTTAATAATAAAATTATTTACTTAAAAAATAAAAAAACACGACTACTAAAGCACAAAATACAAAAAAAATATACACTAAAATTATATATATTTCGTAATTAAAATAAATGAAAATCTGAAATAAAATTGATTTAAAAAGATGAAAACAAGGTATTAGAATAAATTCTGAAGATTATTTTACGAGTATTTAGTTTAATAAATTATGAATTTACATGTTAAGTTCATACAATAAATGCAGTCGGGGGCTGTTTAGTGCAAATATATGGAGATGCAGCCCCCGACTGCATTTATTATATGAACGTAACATGTACATTCATAAATTATTAAACTAAATACTCGGAAAATATTCTTCAACATTTATTCTAATACCTTGTTTTCATCTTTTTAAATCAATTTTATTTCAGATTTTCATTTATTTTAATTATGAAATATATAATTTTTGTATTTTAGCAGTCGTGTTTTTTATTTCTTTTAAATAATTATTTTATTTAGTTATTTTTAGCGACTAAGCTACTAAAAAATACCTTCTTTAGCCATTTTGTGATTTGAAAAAAATAAAAAACTGTAAAGTATGCACTGCGAAGTCCTGGCGCTAATCTGTGTTCCTTCTTATGGGTCCTGTCCCCATGTACGGCATACGTCGACAGGAGTTAACATGTATGGGAATGAAAAATTTGTGTTTCAATTTAAATCAATTACTTGTAATTTTTCAAATATTTAATTTTTGTCGCGTCAACGATTGAACGTTGTTAGCTATTTACTTTAATTTGAAAAGCTGGCGTCGTCCCCGAGTCTGACCTTTGGACAAAGCCTATCGCTAGATTGTCTACCATTCCTTCCGATTTTCAAAACACTGATTTAGCGCGGCCGATTTTTGTGTTCAGGGTGTCATTTTTCCCATCTCAACGCCCTGAATCAGCTGAAAATTGAGTGGTAATTTTAGGCCTATTGGTTCTGAAGTGAATGTTTTTCTATTGCTTTCCGTGGTTGAATCTGAGTGATTCCTATTTTATAGTCTCTAGTTCATATTTTAAATATTAAATTTAAGTATGTTAACAATGCATCCCGTTAGATATTACAAAGATTATAACAAAGGATGTTATATTATAACATACTGTTATACATGCACCTCTTACATATGTTTTACACTTGTGCATCAGTTACTTAAGAATGTATAAGTACATTAGTTATTTAAGAATTTATGATTTTGACCTAGCCACTTATTTATTCTATATGTAAATTAGTTATAAGTTCATCTTATCTGTTTCACCCCAATTTTACCTCATTAGGGGTGGGTTGGATAAAAGTCATGTAGCCTATGACACTTCTGGTGAAGTGAGGAATCCAACGAGCTAATGTAGATCAAAATTGGACAAGCCGTTAATCAGTTATGATGGAATAAATACATTTACACCCCCCACACATACACACATACATACTTACCCAGGTACCGAAAACATAACAGGTGTAATAAAAAAAACTTGCTCGGTTTTACTGCTTGATACCGTTTTGTGACTACAACTTATAAAAATAAAGAAAGTTTAGTCGTGAAGTGACGTGGGCTAACTGTTTGAAAAAAAACTATAAGGACTACCTTTAGCAGCTCTTGTCTTAGGTACTCCCTTCTACAGTACCTAAATTTGCTTAACCAGTAACGAAAAGCATGGTCAGTGTCTAATCCAATGAAATTGAAAAATCTCTTTAATCTTAAACTTTTTTTGCCGTTAACTTACTGCAACACTTGTCATTTTTTTATGTTTTGCTACGTGACTTTTCGCACGTTTATAGAGTTTTGCCTACTTACAAGAGATTGTAAAACCTATCTTTTTCTTTTCTTAAAGTAACGCCATCCTGCAGGTAATTTTTTTTTGGCGTTTACCTCTTCAAGTTCTCTTCTTGAAAGATCTGACGAATTCTTTCAGATTTTAAAATTTCTAACAGTTAAACTATGCACACACACACACACACACACACACACGCACACACACACACACACACACACACACACACACACGCTCACACACACACACACACACACACACACACACACACACACACACACACACACACACACACACACACACACACACCAAATATACCAAATATATATACTGGTAAAGTTTTACGAATATTATAAAAGTGATCTTCAGATCAGGATCGGTGCTCATTTCATCCCAAGTCTGGGTCTTGGATGAAAGCTACGTCCACTCCAAAATCTGATTTTTCCAATGAAATTTCGCCAATAGTGATATTACTGAAATAGACTACGTATTAAACTGCTATATATTTCGGTAATACATTGAAGTATTTGCATACAAGTAATTGAAGTAATTTACATTTAATTAATTAAATATATAAGCAATATAAACAATAATAGTAATTAACATGTGAGAAATTACGTTAATTTAATTATGTAAATTTAATTATATAAACACTGATTTAGTAATGAAAACCAAGTGTTTGATATTGACGGCCTGAGATGAACAATGAATATTCACTAACTTGAAGATGACCCTAAAATGCAAACATTGGACGAAACGTCTGCCGATCTGATTGTTTGCCAACATTTAGCAATTAATTGGGAAAATATTTGCATGTTTGAAGGCAGAAGAATGTTTGCAGAAAGGAGGACTTTGTTAAAATGAGCAAAAGTTCGGCGAATAAATTATAAAGTTTTTAATTTTGAATGTTCAGAAAACAGTAGATTAGTTCGAAAGTCGTGCTTCAAACTTAATTGAGCAAACAGCTTTTAATCGCACTGTTAGCCAATGTTACCACCCTCAGGTCATTGTTGTGTTCTTTCCTTTATCTGTTTGCCTTTCCTTAATTGGTCATTAATTTGGTAACTCCCCCCCCATTCTCTTACATTTCTTGGTTGTTCGATTCGTATCTTGTAACTTAATAAGTAATGCTTATACGCAAAAATATATCTTCTTCTTCTTTATTTGTTTCACCCAACTTTGGAGTACACTAAATCAATCACTTTTTAATGTTCTGTGCCTTCCTCGTAGCCCAGTATTGCTTCATTGTTGTGATCTTGCTTTTCTTTCTTCGTCAGAGATTTGAATCGTTCGCTTGGATTTGACTTTGCCTTGGAACCGTTGTTTCTTGTCCTTGGTTATTGTTTTGGCTGTTTTGTCCATGAGCATAGACATTATGATTTGCAGTTCTGTTATGTCTTTCTCTGTTTCTCTAAACCAAAGTGGTTTGGCTCTTTTATTGCGAAAGTAGTCAAATATTTTTTGGTTAGTCTATTTTTGTCCATAAAAAATTTTTCGGAGGATGTGCCTATAAAAATAAATTCTCCTTTTTCGCAAAAAATTAACAAAAATAATATTTAGGCCAATTTTTTTTTTTAAGACGAAAAGCACATTGAGGCTATTTTCGCCTCCCTAAATGTAAGTGTGAGTGTAAAGTGTTTAAGTCGTAAGTGTAGTGTTGTAAGTGTAAGTGTGTGTTTGACTCGGATACCGCGAGGAACGTCTAAATCCTCTCAATAGGTGAAGCTAATCTACGGCCCAAAGCCAAGGGTCCTTATTAATTTGCATTTGTGTCTGTCTGTAACGCACGTCTTTACTCGTGAACGATTTAACGAATACTATGGAATTGTGCGAGTCCCCCCCAAAGAAAGGAAAAACATAGAGTTTGATGACAAAATATATTTAAATGGAGTAAAGGTGTAAAATTTCGGCGGAGGCAGCTGGAGTGAGCAGCTGATGGGCTTAGCGATCCCACCGTACCTCTAGCTCATAATACTCTCATTCATCTACTCAAGACACACACACACTACTCTACATAGTTTGGCTAACTCTAAAATGTAAAGCGACACATGCTAATTGAGTGAATGACACTGGCTTAATGGTGTATCAAATGGATCTCTGAGTACCTGGCCACCTACCAGTTTACCTTAGCCTTACCATGCATGTATACGCGAACTTCACTTCCTTAGCTATTTTTGGGCGTTCCCACTGTTAAACATTAGAATAAGCAGGATCTCACGGCACAACAAAAAAGTTGGGGAAATATAGCAAAACCTCCGTAAGAATAACTGACAGAGAATTAGTAGAGCAAACATCTGGGAAGTCACCAAATAGAAGAGGATGAGCTCCCCACCTTGAATCCTCTCCAAATCCTTTACGTTGTGAAGAAATTAGGACTGGGAAAAAAGACGCTGTAACTGAGCGTGTCAGGAATATAGTAAGGAGGCACAATAGGTCTATAAAGGTCGCAGTGCACTAGAAACTTTAGAAAGTCATTCATTCATATGATGTAAAAGTCTTAAGGGTAAAAATATTTCCTTTTTCTATTTTTCTTCTTTTCTGCTAGGATTATTATCACTATGTTCAGTATAATGATCTGCCTTCTTCTCTAGCTTCGTCAATTCTACTTTCGTTGACGCGTTTCGGAGAACCTCCATCTTCAAAAACTATATCTATACTGGTCACCAATATTATGGCCAGTCCTATTTATAATTTTCTATCTCCACCTCGTACCCCTCATCTATTCAACACGTGTACATTAAACCTGACGTGCTCGCTTCTGATTGGCTCTTCAAAATCATACGTTTTCGCTCGCTTCTGATTGGCTCCTTTCAAACTTTCTCTTTAACGGTCGTCCCTCCTGTTAATTTTTGAAATTTTTTAGATTTTTAAACATAACATCTGCTTGCGACGATATCTGTTCATTTAAGTTTTCTTCCTTTAATTTAGGTTTAAAAATTTTCCAAGTTCTCTAAAATGTTCATAAGTCTTCCTTTTTCTGCCGTATGTAGATGTTGTGTTTAAAAATCTAAAAATTTTCAAAAATTACCAGGAGGGACGACGATTAAAGAGAAAGTTTGAAAGGAGCCAATCAGGAGCAAGCGAAAACGTATGATTTTGAAGAGCCAATCAGAAGCGAGTATGTCAGGTTTAATGTACACGTGTTGAATAGAGGAGGGGTACGAGGTGGAGATAGAAAATTATAAATATGACGGGCCATAATATTGGTGACCAGTCGGGATATAGTTTTTTGAAGATAGAGGTTCTCCGAAACGTGTCACCGAAAGTAGAATTGACGAAGCTAGGGAAGGCAGATCATTATACTGAACATAGTAAAAATATTTTTTTAAAATTAGCTTACCGAATCATTTGAAACTAAAAGTGATACTGATTCTAAAAATAGCCTATAGAGTTTTGTATATAAAGAGTGTATACAGCTGCAAACGTTGAAGTTTTCATGACGTCACAATAATTTTGACATGCTTTGTAAGATGAATTAATAACCTACATGAAACCAATTTTGATGAAAACATATCAATTGTTACTTACTTTTTATATTTACGGATATTATCTTAAAAAAATATTTTGATATACCCACCAACTTTCCAAGTTTTTTTTACGTCACCTACTATACAACTTTTGGAGTGTGAGTAAAATTAGGTAAAATACAGTCATGTTTATGTTAGGACATTGCAAGACTTCAAAAAATATCACAAGTACGCTACACGTTGTTCAGCCTGCGTCACGACAGTGCAGAATACACATAATTCGACCGATCCATTCTTGTTTGTGTGTACTTTAACAATATATTAGTAAATTATAATTTTTTACGGAAGGTGGGATAAATTTGCAAACGGATTCAGTAAATGGTCAGTCAGATGTAAGAGACGGTTTAAATAAGTACAGTAGAGTCCCGAATAACCGTCATTCCCGAAACGGTTAGGGTGACGGATAACAGAAATAGACCACCTGTACTTTCAGCGATCTATAAAAATAATGCACTATATTCTGTTTACAGCACATAATGTTTTTCTGTTATTATTTTGGAAAATGTAATAGCACTCTTAAATTTTCTATTTAACTGTAATTATGTATTACACAAATTTTATACACATAAGTCTTCAATACAATAAATTACCCGTATTTAAATTTTTGACAAGTATTCACGTAACAAAGTACTGAAGTGACTACGTGATCGACTTATACGCTGAATAATATTATCGTACATAGTAAGAGTGTATTAATCAATAGGCACATTCATGCACTCTTTCAGAATTTGTTGACACTATTTGAAGTGTTTCTATCTCATTCCGCTGTATGGTAGTATCGTTAACTTTTCTATAATAATGTTTGCTTATGCTGGCAATTAGTGTCACATGCCCGACTACGCTATAAATAAGTCGTGTCCAGTTACAGTGTTTTGTTTTGTCTGGAAAGTTACTTTAAGTATTTATACAAATTATTTACTTTTGAAACAGTTTTAAAATGTCAGTTAACCTTATTTACGTGACAGTTAACCCAGTTTTAACTGTATATTATAGGATATATTTCAAACAAGTTCCACAGTACGTGGTTTTTAAACTAATTTTGTTATTAATTCTGTCCAATAATGTGGAATTTGAACAAATACAAATTCGTTTCTGTTTTGTCTTGAATAAGTTGTTAATGTCTTTCGTAATAACTTCATTAATTGCAATTTGTAAATAAAACACGTTATATTTTTTTTAAATGCATATTTTGAATAAAAGACAAAATGAATTTCCAGGTTTTGTTCGGACGTTGTTTTTTATAAACTATTTCCAAAAACTTTTACTTTGAAAAATGCGGTTACTAATTAAATATGAATTTCGCCATCAATCAAAAGAAACGGCTTGCAATTAACATATGTGATCGATGACATATGAAACTCTTTGAGTAGGACAAACATGTAATTTCCATTTTCAATTAAACTCGTTGCCGGAATTCATTTGCACTCGTCACGCGGGGTCCGATGTCACGTCCTGATAGCTCTGCTTTAATCGTCCAACTTTAATCGAAATTGTGTCCAAAAATATTTCCCTTTTATTTCACCGAACACTGGGGACAAATAAGAAGTGCACAATACATCTGCGTTAAAACGAAAAGAATGAAAAGTAGTACTGAAGCAATAGCTGCACGCACATGACTCGCGTACGTCGTAGTGGCGAGTTTCCGGCTATATTTTTCATTTTACTGACACATTTTTGAAAATACAATTTCACACAATAGACTTAAATTACCATCTTAAATATGCATTTTTTGTTTAACGTCCGACTATTGTGCACACTTGGGCTAATGCAGACGATGGGATGATTTATAGCGTATAAAAATGCCAAACTCTGGCCGGGAATCGAATCCGGGTCCTCGGGGTGAAAGCCTAGTAAGCTATCAAATAGGCCACCGAGGCGGCTCTTAAATATGCATTCGAAATTTTAAATCATATTTGAAAATCTAAAGTAATACTTATACAGATTTTAATTTCAAAACAATTTACACATTTCTTAATGATTTGGAATGAGCAACGTTTTAAAAAACAGTTGACCATATTTCGCTGAGTAACAAACTTTTTAAAACGATTACTAAAATCGATTTCTAGATATAATTCGCCGAAAAAAACTTTACAATTGTTCTGAAAATGTAAAGTCAATATTAATGTTTGCAATTCAAATAATTTTTTTAATTAAAAATTCTGAATTATGTTGAGATTTACTCTGATAATGATGGTGAATCAGGCGTTCAAGTAAGTGTAAGTAAAATAGTTTTTTTTAAAAAAAAAGAGTTGGGTTAACACGTTCAAGACGACGGCCGTTTTTACATAACACTTTGTCTTATGATAATTAACATACATTCTCAACTATAGGTGTACAATTTTTCCTTACAATTGTAAAATATGTAGTATGTGTATATATAATATTTTAGGTGATATTCAACCGAAGAGAAACTATATTCTATATATTTTAGGGATTGTGTCCGTGCGTCACTGATGGCACACGATGCCTATTTGTAAATCGTTGCTGTAATAGGCGCAATGCGTCACTGGTGGCACACTGTTATTGATCCATATACACTTGTAAAAGACCCCCTAAGTTACATAATTTCTTCTTTGATATCTTAGTGTTATAATTGTCAATAAATAGTTGTTATTATTTTAAATGTGTTTTCATTTTAGTATACCAATAGCCGCCTCGGTGGCCTAGTTCAGGGGTCTCCAAACTACGGCCCGAGGGCCACATCCGGCCCGCGGACAGATTTTGTCCGGCCCGCGGAGAGCTAGCATACTTGAAAACTCCTTTTAGAGAACATATTTTTCTGTACAGAACATATATTCTGTACGTGCTCTTAGCGCCATCTGTTAGCGATAGAAGGTACTACCTATTTCCTCTTGTGTCCACCAGATGTCGTGTCACGTTACCCTCATGGCTCGTACTCTACGACTAATCTAGAAATTACAGATAATGACAGGAAAATTAATAATATGCAGTGTTGCCGTTTTGCGGACTTTAGTCCGATTTGCAGCCTTTTTTAAATGTTGCGTACTTTTTCGGACTTTTTTTTTCATCAGTGGACTATTTCACTTTTTACCACCGGCAACAATGATAATATGGTTTTGGCCCTCGAAACTTACTGGAGTAATCAGTATGGCCCTAAGGCTGGAAAGTTTGGAGACCCCTGGCCTAGTTGATAGCTTACTAGGCTTTCACCCCGAGGACCCGGGTTCGATTCCCGGGCCAGGGCTTGGCATTTTCATATACTATAAATCATCCCATCGTCAGCATTAGCCCAAGTGTGCCCAATAGTCTGACGTTTAAAAAAAAATTAGTTTACCAATAAAGGTCACTAAGATAAAGAAAAAAAAATCAGTAGACCAAAATATAATATTACTTTATTATATTTAAGTTTAAAAACTAAATGATGCTTCCAAAATATCTATTGAATTTATATTTGTTATCCTTTTAAATTACCTAGCCGCCTCGGTGGCCTAGTTGATAGCTTACTGGGCTTTCACCCCGAGGACCCGGATTCGATTCCCGGCCAGGGCTTGGTATTTTCATACGTTATAAATCATCACATCGTCTGCATTAGCCCAAGT
>CM040190.1:93392379-93399879 GCA_022606455.1 Callitettix versicolor
ATGTGTTTGGTATTCAAAATGTTTGTCCCGGCTTGTACGACGGGTAGGGATAGGGTAGTGTCAGTAGGGCCAAATAACCTATAAATTTAATAACTTTTAAGTAAATATTACGGTTGTTCTAAACACGTTATGCAAAAATGGCACTGCCTATTGATTAATAAGTTAGCTTCGTAAAATATACAAAATATTGTCTGATTTGTGATGCCGCGCATGCGCATCCAATGATGGCCATTTTGCCTATGCCAGTTAAAAGTGTCTTTTATGTTAACATTTTCCACAAGCAATAAGTTTTAGCGCAAAATCGATTTGCAATGTCAGAATCCGGTTAAAAAATCTTTCCAAAGGTACCTTATTTATGCTTGTACGAATTGTATGTGCTGAAAAAAGGTGGTTACTAGAGAAATTATATATATATATATATATATATATATATATATATATATATATATATATGTACATTTGTCGTTTGACGTCAGACCGGTTCTTACTATAATGGCCGCTTATTTTTTTAATGGCACCTTCTACTGGAAATTCTTTAATAAGCTGTGTAATAAGTGAATTACTCTTTAAAGCCATAAGAATGACACATGTTTTATAGATTACAATATCTTGGCGCACGTTAAGGGACGATACACTCGTATTTCACTGCAAAACGATAAGCCCATCTATCAAACATGAAGGCTTGGTAATATAATAGATCTTATATTTACATATTGATGTGTCAGGACTGGTGATGTGGGATTGATAGGAAAAGTGATTACAACGCCGGCTGAAATATGCCGAACATACTGTTTGTGTATACAAAACTGAAAATAAGCAGGATATTGGTGCACTCGCAAAGCGTATACACGGAAATGAAAATAATTATTTAAACTTTTATCTTGCTCTGAAATTTCAGAAAATAGTCACGTTACATGAAAAATATGTTTATATTATAAAAATAATTAAATAGACTCTTTTCAAATTTGCATGATAATAATAATAATAATAATAATAATAATAATAATAATAATAATAATAATAATAATAATAATAATAATAATAATAATAATAATAATAATAATAATATAATAATAGTAATAATAATAATAATAATAATAATAATAATAATAATAATAATAATAATAATAATAATAATAATAATAATAATAATAATAATAATAATAATAATAATAATAATAATAATAAATAATAAATAATAATAATAATAATAATAATAATAATAATAATAATAATAATAATAATAATAATAATAATAATAATAATAATAATAATAATAATAATAATAATAATAATAATAATAATAATAATAATAATAATAATAATAATAATAATAATAATAATAATAATAATAATAATAATAATAATAATAATAATAATAATAATAATAATAATAATAATAATAATAATAATAATAATAATAATAATAATAATAATAATAATAATAATAATAATAATAATAATAATAATAATAATAATAATAATAATAATAATAATAATAATAATAATAATAATAATAATAATAATAATAATAATAATCTTCTGGAATACAAAGATAAGGCATTATCATACGGTAATTAAACCAGAAGCCTTATATGCAGCTGAAACATTATCTCTCACAACCCAGGGCCCACTTGAAAGGCTGGAGATCAAAGAAAGAAAGATATTACGAAAAATCTTAGGCCCCAAATTCCGTAACGACCAATTACGCCACATCAGGAATGAAACTCTTTACCAAAAAACTGAAACACTATCAGACACAGTAAAAAAAGGAGAATTGATTTTTATGGGCACATCCTCCGAATGGACAAAAATAGACTAACCAAAAAAATATTTGACTACTTTCGCAGTAGAAGAGCCAAACCACTTTGGTTTAGAGAAACGGAGAAAGACATAACAGAACTGCAGATCACTGACACTATGCTCATGGACAGAACAGCCAAAACAATAACCAAGGACAAGAAGCAACGGTTCCAAGGCAAAGTCAAATCCAAGCGAACGATCCAAATCTCTGACGAAGAAAGAAAAGCAAGATTACAACGAATGAAGCAATACTGGGCTACGAGGAAGGCACAGAACATTAAAAAGTGATTGATTTAGTGTACCCCAAAGTTGTGTGAAACAAATAAAGAGAGACTAATAACGATAACGATAACGATAACGATAACGATAACGATAACGATAGCGTTAACGATAACGATAGCGATAACGATAACGGTAACAATAATAATAATAATAATAATAATAATAATAATAATAATAATAATAATAATAATAATAATAATAATAATAATAATAATAATAATAATAATAATAATAATAATAATAATAATAATAATAATAATAATAATAATAATAATAATAATAATAATAATAATAATAATATTATTATTATTATTATTATTATTATTATTAATATTAATAGTAATAATAATAATAATAATAATAATAATAATAATAATAATAATAATAATAATAATAATAATAATAATAATAATAATAATAATAATAATAATAATAAAAATAATAAAACATTTCTTCATTATAACGTATATTACAAAAATGTAATACAACACCGAAAAATCTACAAACTTATAAAAAAATAAATTTAGAAATTAATATACTTAACTAAATAAACAAACAACAAAAATTGGACAGTAATCAAACATTTTACTGATCTTATTGCTATATGGAAATTATACACAACCGATCTTAAAGAAAAGGCACACTTATACATCATATACAAATATAAAACTTTAATATTTCACCATATACAACTGTTAATGCTCTAAACTGTAATGGCTGGCCAAGCAGTACAACGGCGTTCGTTAATAATTTAAATATCTATTAATGAACTCACTTAAGTAGATGCAATATGCAAATAACTGTAAACGCTGTTATTTCAGTGCTAGATGGATCGGGTATACTATAATAATCGTAATTTTAAATATATTCTACTTAACTTATTTTAATACATAATTTAAAGGAAATTAATGATAAACGTAAAAAAGTTTAGTTGGCAGTGGATTTTTGATTCACAACTCTTACTTTCATAACTAGAAATGATAGCACAAAGTTAAGAATGCATATTGAAATAATCAGCTAACTGGTAGACTTACGATTACGGTATATTCAAGGGTACTAATTGTGTGTATACGGTAAGAGTAACGCTTTAAAAAAATAATAGGCTCGTCTAAAAAAATGTTCACTTCAAAAATCTTGTTGAAGCGGTACAACATGTTGGTGGTACAACAAGTTTTGTTGGGTTTCAAATATTTCAGCACCGTAATGAAAATAAAACTAGAGTTCTAAGAAAACAAAAATTTTTAAAAAGGAATTTTTAACTAGTACACCTTTCTTAACAACAATGTTTCTTCTCGAATACATCGTAAATTATAAGTACAGTTGTGTATGTATTAGCGTGGTTGCTTATTACATTCCGTGGCCGCCAGTAAGTTAGTCTAAAAGATCATTTCAACCTTTGCACACTGTCACTCACAAATAGGCCTACCCGATTGCGTAGGGTTATAGCAAATAAATACAGTACAACAATAATTCTATTATACTTGCATTTATCACAACGTAATTTGATAATATTAAAAAAAGTGTTTTAAGGCATTTTTAGTGAAAATATTTTTTATACAGTAAAAATGTTGACCTTTGTTCAATTGTAGCACAAAAAAAACATACACGATTTTGTAAAAGTTTTTCATTTCTTTTCAATAGAGAAAAGCAGACTAAACAAAATTTGAAAATTAATTATTTTAAAACTTTTAATAACTATTTCCGAATATTTATTGGCTAATATATAATTATATTTTATTTACAGGGTGTAACAATGTAATTGCCAACCATTTAGTTCTGTGTCGACGTATCTAACCAACCAAAATATCTCAAAACACCATAACCTATGGTAAGTGCGCCATAGTTTGCTTAGATTTGCAATTTTAGTTTTCACAAAAAATAGTTGCATATTCAGAAAGAAGTTTAATTGTTAAAGCATAGCTTCAAAATAATAACTAAAACGATCAATTTTAAATCATTAATTTTTAAAAATTTAATTTGAAATATACAAATCATATCTAGAAAACTGTACATGTTCATTAAAAGAGTTCCAAATATTTCATGCAAATCTTTTAATTACGTGTTGAACAGTGTAGGCATTAGCTTTACAAATAATTTGAACAAAGCACAACTGTATATTGGCGTTTCTACATGCCATGAGTGTAAACTAATTATTTTTTTAATTACAAACAATGAAAAAAAGAACGCTTTAGCCGTTAACCTTTATCTGATATGTATGCGTTTTTACTGGTTGACAGGAAATTAAAAAAGCTAAACATTTATTAGAACTTGTTTTGTTTTACAAAAAATTTACATTTTTGATTTATTTTGTTTAAAAAATTAAAAACGACTACAATTTTGAAAGCAATGATACATTTTTTCAAATTAAATATTTATCTATTAAAATTCTTGCCGAGATGCAATTCGATCATTACTGAATTTAAAAGGATGTTATATATAGGCTACATCCGTTCGATGCGTTTGTTTCGATAACAAACACTGTACCCGTCCAAGTTTCGTCAAAACCGTATATGGTATCTTCGGGGTTGTTCTCGTTCCAAAACCAAAGTTGAACTGAAAGAAGAATTTACCTGACAGCTTCTTAAAACCTCCGCATGACGAAAACAGATATTGGACTGGCCTTAGCTGACTTAGGTAGGTCAGTAATTAACGCGAAATTAGCCCGGCTGATTACGGCCAGTGAAAATGATTTATTGAATACATGTTACTTTTGAACTTATTTATGTACGAAATTTTAAATAAATAAAAAAATAGTCAGTAACGGGTTTTGAGCTCACCATCCATAATATTCGTGGTTTCACAAGCAATTCTCCTAGAAACAAAACATTCGGCTCACTGGTAGACTTTAATTTATTTTGAAAACACTAGCGTGTACACACAAGCGTGACACTTTTTAAACAGAAAAGTAACGGTTATGTCCTTATGAATTCGTCATTGTACTATCATTGTCAGGAGTCTATTACTAATTAATAAGTATCGTACTGAAAAATTGTTCTATGATTTAAAATAAATTTGTATCCAATTTTAAAAGTTGTTATAAACGATTAAGTGTTAAGAATATACTAAATAAACTAACAGATACTGTAAACTAAAAAAAAAATGAAATCAGTAACTTAACTAACCGTTCAAAAATAAAATTAAACGATGGCATTATGCAATGGCAGGGATAATGGCTGTTTGAACAATTTGCATATTAAACACAAAGGCAATTCTAAGCTGCGGGCGCCATTACTGTTTATCAATACTTAAAAATCGAATATAAAATATTTTGTAACGCAATTTGTACCAATTCTGTACGAAAATATAAATAATTAAAGTACATGCAAAACGGCAAATTTTGGGAAAGATGTTTTTCAACTTGTTTCTATATATTTATCCATTGATAAAAAAATATGTCGGTACTTTTCAAAAAACATATAGTTTAAAATATTTTATACTTCATATGGATTATTCGTAATTACATTTAGTGATATTTAATTGCGTTGATTTGCAAATTATAATTGATATTAATTATGTTTTAATAATAAGATTACATTTGAAAATTAAACTTTCAACTTACACTGAAAATGATTCTCCAACTATAATTTAATTGGATGGATTTAAAATTACAAGTGTCAAATTCGTTTTTTTATTTTCAACCAAACTGTGTATTGAGAACGTTAATGTGTTGATTTTAACCTGTTTTACAGTTGTGTAATTGAATTTACAAAACAATGTGCATTAAAAATATATTAATTTGTTTAAACATTTGAAATGACCGCTTTTTTATGCTTTTGTTGAAGAAATTGTGAAAGAGGAATTTGTTCAATACTACAGTGTAGCAAAGTGATCTCTATAGGATATTTAAATTTAATATGGACCGTAACTGATATGTTTGGTCTGTCTTCTAGATTCATATCTAATAAAGTACATTTAAAAGAAACATGGAAACTAAGATCTAATGATGAAATATACAGGAACATAGAGGCCATGACAGAGACGATGAGGAAGAGAAGACTGCAATTTTTTGGACATATGTACAGGATGAATGATTCAAAACTAGCGAAAAGGATACTCAAGTACCTATGGGATAAAAAGTCAACATCTAGTTGGATTCAAGAGGTAAGGAACGATTTAGAAAGAAATAATATTAAAGATGAAAAAACGCTGAACAGAGAGATTTTTAGAAAGAGGATATTGAGTATGGAGTTATTCCAAGGAAGATTGCAGAAGAAACCTGGTGCGAAGTGGTCCGAAGACAGAAAGAAGCTGCATAGTGAAAGGATGAGGGAAAATTGGAGGGAACGGAAGAGAAAACAGCTAAGTGTGAAGAATTGAAATTGTCACGTGGTCCCTAGCAGGCCTCATCGAAAGAATAATAAAACAAAGTACATTCAAAAATTGTAATATTAAAATATACTTTTTTATTGACTAATGAATGCACAACATTGTATAACATGACAACATGTATAATATGGACAATTTTTTTCTAAAATATATATATGACAAATATATATATATACTAACAAATGAGTATGTTCATGAGCCAAGTAATAGTGGCGTATTTTATCCGTTTGCAAGGCTAGCTGCGAAACCCAAGTATTGGTTAAAAATGAAAGCACATTTCTAAAGCCCAACTACTTATACACTAATTCGTCGTTCTTCTGAACATACGAACTAAATTAAGACTTTTTTAAATGTAAAATTAATATTATTATACGAGCTATCCATTGCAGCATTATAGCCCCTGTTTTACCGCAACTTACTTTACATGTCTTCGCAAACAGAAGCGAAGACTTCTACCACTACTGTATTAACTGATGGAATATCTACAACAATAGCAAGTGAGGTATGAGGGATATGACAATTTTAACGCAGCAAAGTTTATTATATATATATATATATATATATATATATATATATATATATATATATATATATATATATAAAACTCAACAGACGTTGAAGACAGGAACGCATACAGGAAAAAGATGCTTGGTTGGAAGGTCCCAGAGAATGAAATCCGAAAGAGAGTAGGGGTAAAAGGACGGAGGAGCCGAAGAGGATCCATGGGGACAGGATGAGGGAGGTGTGGAGGATTAGAAGGAGCAAGACATGAGTCGGAGTGCTTTGCTTGATCCAACAGAGTCTCTACGCAGATAATATACGCAGATAATATAGATGATATATATATATATATATATATATATATATATATATATATATATATATACTGTAATGATATATCATGAAATATCTCTTACGGAAATAGATTTTTAGGACAATTATTTTTATTCGTTAATTTTGTTTTCTTTGAGCTTATAAAAAAGTAAATGTGTACAGGTAGAATAAGATAACAGTTCAGAATTGTTTATAGTAGCTTGGAGTGTTAAAGCGCGAAGTAATTAGAGCAAGAACAAAAGTGTTATAGTTTAG
>CM040190.1:93404879-93459879 GCA_022606455.1 Callitettix versicolor
TTTTGATACGATTTGATTCAAGCTGAACACACAAAAGCGATTATGATAACAGCTTGTACAAGTTCATTAACTAGGAAAATCGTTGAATTTTCAAAATGACGGTCATTTCAATTCTTTAAAAATTCATAACTTCTTTTAATTAAACAAATTTGAAAATCTGATCTCACCACCTTAAGCAGCGTGAAACACTGCATAAATCAGGACTTTAAAATTTCAAAATCAGTCAAAATAAACAAAGAAGAAAGGCGGCGGTCATGGTTCATTTTGGTATTTTCAATATAATTTGGAAGTTTAAAGTCGTATTATACGTAGATATTAAAACTGATTACCATGATCAAATCATAATTTGGAAAAGATTTAGATACAGTGAAATAGTTTTGGAAATTAACTTGTATCACATCAGCGAGACAGCTGCGTACTACGTTTGTTTACACTTTAACTGACGTTTATTTAAAGTGTAAGCTAATTAATTTCTTATATAGACTTGCTATTTTATTAAGTATGAGAAGTATTTTAATTATTTTATTTTCAAACAGTATAAAATACTTTTATTCATTGACGTTAAGTAATAAACAGCCGTATCACACGTCAAAATACCTCGGTATACTTTATTTACTCAAGAGAGTTAGTCTGTTGTTCTTTGTTTAATTTCCCGCAGGATCTGAGGATTTTAATCCTTCACTTAAACCGCATAGTTAATCTTCGCTCCAGATTCAACACCTTTTAGCACTTTTACGTTCGCAATTCTTCAGTCAGCGTTCATATGTGCATAAATTAGCATTTTTTATTAATTTCTGAAATTCTATTGTAAATTTGAAAATGTTTCTGACGAAAATCACCTTTATTTTCGCACTTGTAAAGTTAAATATGGCAAATTTGATTCAAGTTTGGCACAAAAATTGATTTCGGTAATTGGCCAGAAGTGATTTTTTAAGCAAATAACAGGCCAGTAATTTTGAAATAGCAACTACTTAAACATTAAAAATCATAACTTTCTTATCTTAAACTTTTACTAAAATCCAATATCACCATTATAATCCGAGATAACTATCTGCTGCAATTACTATCGAAGTTTCTATTGTTAGCAGCCATCACGGTAATACCAAGACCTGGAAATAAAATTAACAGTGATTCTGATATATTCAGTGATCGTTAAAATTGTATTTTAGCAACAGTTTTAGTCCGATTTTTAATTGAAAATTGACAAATTTGATTGAAGTTTAGATAATCTGTAAACAGCGGAAATTCGTATAGCAGTTTCAAAATGGCGAAACTTTTTTTATTTAAAAAAAAATCTGCTTTCACCATCGTAATCACCGTTAAAAATTGCACAAAATTATCGTCTTAAAATTCGAGAATTGATTTGATGGCGGTGAAAGTATATTTAATGTTTTCAATATAATTATATGCTAATATACGAGGGTTGATCAAATATAAACGAGACTGATTTTTTTTTAAATTTATTGCTTACTTACAAATTATTCTTGATACAACTTATTTTTCTACATAGTCTCCCGCACGAGTAACACATTTTTCCCACCGGATTGGAAGTTTTTTAATTCCATCTTCGTAAAAAGTTCTCGGGCGTTCATTGAGCCATTGGAGCACGAAGGTCTCCACCGCAGAATCGTCTTCGAAACGCTGGCCTCCAAGTGCCTCTTTGAGTGGCCCAAACAGGTGATAGTCGCAGGGTGATAAGTCTGGACTGTATGGGGGATGTTCCATTGGTTCCCAGCCAATTTGATCGAGTTTAAGCCTCGTAGCGTTCGCCGAATGTGGTCGGGCATTATCGTGAAGAAGAATGACGTTTCTCGCCAGTTTAGATTTCCTTTTCCTACGAAAAGACTGTTTTGCGGCCTCTAAAACATCGCAATAATATTGTGCATTTATTGTGCGTCGTTGATGGAGGAAATCGACGTGAAAGGCGCCTTGATTGTCGAAAAATACAGTGGCCATTACCTTCCCGGCCGACGATCGTGATTTGGCTGCTTCGTTTTCTACTGCTTCCCGTCCTTCGGCGAATTATTTGGGCCAAGCAAAAACGCGAGCTCTTGACAGGGTCCTGTCCCCGTATTGAGCCGTCAATCTACGAAAGATTTCAGTCGGATTGACCCCCTCCTTGGCCAAAAACTTAATAATAATTCTCTGCTCCACGGAAACGTGCACTTCACTCTCACTCATAGTATAGTTTTATACTGAAGGGTCCGAACGGAAATGTTGCCCGTCTACGCCCGTCCCAAACCTCCCAGGCTACCTGAAACGCCACCCTTTAGAGTTCAATGTCCAACGGAAAAGTTTTTAGAAAGTCAGTCTCGTTTATATTTGATCAACCCTCGTATATACATTTCAATGCTGATTGTAATAGTAAAATCAAAAATTTTGTAAACGTTATTTAAAGAAAACCTTTTTGCATATTCGCTTTATTTTATTAATGGTATTATTAAGCCCCTCTTTTAAAAATAAAGCTTACGAAAAGTAAATCCTAACAGATCGCTTACTTTATTAATGCCAATTATCTCAACTAAACACTTTGTTTACACAAAAACATTTCCTGTCATTCCGTATTGTCGAATATTAATATCCTTGCCAAGTTCAGACTGGGAAGCTTCTTGCTGGAGTACTTATTAATTAACCTACCCCTCGGATGTGTAATTGCTCTAAACACAAAAACTACCCTCTCTCCTCAAGTCCTGATTGTAATTTATTACTGCAACCCTTACGTACGTCACATGCTGCAACAGCTCCGTAAAAACGCATATAAAACAAACAGTAAATTATGTCAAAAACTCGCGAAAGCAACTGCTTCAATAACGGTGTAAAAGGCTAGTTTCTCTGTGTAACTCGCATCGGTAATCGTAATCACTGCACGCAGCTGTCTCGCTGACGTAATGGGATTTTTTAAAATGTTTCGTTTAAAACTTTCAAAATGCACTGAAAATATGAACCGTGATAGATTAATTTTCTAAATTTCAATGGGATTTAAAATTTTAAAATTTTCACACATCTTAACACAGATTACTATGACGTAAAAAAGTTTTTTTGCATTGTATTTAAGAAATTTAGAGCTTCCTTTAAGATTTGAATTAGCGGCATTTTGAAAATTTTAACAAATTGCCCCAGTTTTGAACCGAATCGAACTACAATTGGGAAGACTAGGATTTTAAACGCACTTGTCCACAATGTGTGCCAAACTTCGCAATAATTTCCATTTGTGAAAAATATTTTGAAAATCTGTATTAACTGTTTACACGTTTCTTTGTGATTCCGTCAAATATTATTTTTAACCCAACCGCAAACATAGGTATTGTTAAGGGTTGTAATTGACTTTTTTCTTTTCCGAATTTTTTCACTTACGTACATGTTGTAAATATTATTTTGAATTTCATGTATTTAGCTAAACAAACATAATATATCCCTTGCTAATTCATTATTTGTACTTTATTTTTAAAATGTACTTTTTATTTTTGTTTTTTATAAGGCTACACTAAAAAGACAAAATCAATTTGTAAATACTCTGACAATGAATACAAAAACTGTTAAGGGTTTATATCTTTTTAAAAAAATAAAAGTTCCAAATATAAAATGTGATGAATACAAATACATGTATTATATCCGATAAATTTTGAACATTTTCTTTGTGAAGATTTTGTTTAATTTTTGAAAAAGAAGAAATGTAACATTCCGAAGTCTTTTATATGGTCTCTACGATCAGATCGTCGAGTGTTAAATTTGTAATTCTAGAGACTATTTTTTGGGCTGTGCATTTTGATATCTCAGTGCGTATAAAGGTATGTATATATTTATAATTTTGATGACTCCTAAAAGAGTAATCTATACTTATCGTTCTGAGTTTACTTCAATGAACGCAGGTCTGGATCGTACTAAAATAACCCGCTGAAATAGCTCATTTTCCAATAGGAAATTTTAATTAATAAGTGATTTTCCTATTAATAAAATTTACTTTTCATACTAAACTATTTTAGTCCTTAAACAATTTTGTAAAATAAATTACTGGGATTGGTTTTATGAGCAACACTGACTCTTATTTTCTGTAAACCGCCATGAACGGAATGAATTTACATTAAAATTTAAGTCAGTAAATTACAGAGTAACAATCTTTTAGTTACGTTAAAACTATTCTGCAAAAACTGTTTTACACTTTAAATAAAATAACTTAAGACAATTCTGTTAACTCCGTAAAGCACTCGTTTTCTTATCTGATACTTCTTAGGCATTGGAAATGAAACGAGGATCATTGAAAATGCATTAGGTAAATGGCTTCAATTCTTTCAACGCAGAAGCGAGCAGCAAGGAAATGAATTTCCAATTTTTTATCTTTGGGTGATAATACTCCACTTTATCTGTACTGATAATTGAATTGAAAAGTAAAATTTTTGAACACAATTTCATAACTGCGCTTGTCTTGTTCTATTTCTGTTAAATGTCAATTAGTGTATTTTAATTACCTTATGAAAATAGTAATTGTCCACTAAAATTCGACTTTTAGAAATAAATACATTGTAATTTTAATGTTTTTAATAACAAAAAAAATACTTAGTTAAAAATAAAATTTTAGTGACATTTATTTTGCAGCTGATTTTGCTTTTTTTAAAAATGTCGATTCCCCAACATAAATTGTATCAAAATTGCATATAACTTAAAACTTTCGAAAGTTTTTGAAAATACGAATAAAAACGGTTATGTTAAAGTCAATTCTTAATTTCATTGCATTTTAAAAATTTAAAATGGAAATTTTCAAATTTTAGCTTCGATCACGATAAAAAAAAACATTTTCTAAAACATTTCTGAACCGAAACCTCCAGTCTCTACAGCGTAACCTACAGATCTCAACAAATTCTGACAGTTCGGTAAAAAAAATGCACATCGACGATTTAGTTCGATATAACCTTGAAACTAAAATACTTTTAATTTTTCCAATCATATAACAGTAAAAATTAACCAAATTTCTTTTTTTATTAAGTAGTAAAAATCTTACCTTCAGTGATCCTGACTGTGTTCATTAATCGTCGCCATTGTACAGTTCGCGAGGACAGCCAGGACGTCTCGCCAGGACTTAAGCCAAGTATGTCTGGAAAGCTGTAAATAATTTGTTTGTGAAATAAAGAGTTATCTGTACCTTGCAGACAGGTCCTTATAGGAAAGGTTTCATTGAAGTGGTAAAATTTGCAGTTTTCTTTTAAAACAATTATTTAAAAATAGCGTTTACAATTTCAGTTATTATATTCTTATTAAAATAGTTATATATATATATATATATATATATATATATATATATATATATATATATTAAACGACCCTGCAGGGGGATGCAGACTAGCTGCACCTATTGAGAGGATTTAGACGTCCCTCACGGTACCTGAGTCTAACAAGACTACACTTACGACTTTAACACTTTACACTCACACTTACATTTAGAGAGGCGATAATAGCTTCAATGTGCTTTTCACCTTAAAATAAAAATAACAAAAAAATCAAATAAACACAAATCTTGAATAGAAATAAATTAAGAGGTCATTAATTTAAGAAGTTTTATATAACTACCGAATCCTTAAAACGTGTTCTAGAGGATGTGATCGGTGCACATGATATAGTTTCAACTCGTAGTTTTACCATGATGCAGAACTGTATAACAGATAATTTTGAAAATTTGATAATACAGTGAAACTTTCCAAAAACGGACAGTGTTCTGACCATATAAAATGTCCGTTATTGAGAAGTGTCCATTAACGGTAAGTACTCAGTCATTGAATATATAATATTTACGAAGAAATTGTTTTACAACTTACCATCTAAGGCAGTGTATTGCGCACCTGAAATAAATTAAATATTAAATTAATTAACTTTGCAGACGATAACACTACAGTGCACATTTTATTTTATAAGCTAATGCTAGAGTTATTCTCTAAAATATATTTCTTAATATAATCTTTTATATTTCTATTAGGGATATATACTTCGTTTAGTACGCTCATATGTCTAGCATTTTCAATATTTTATTTGTTCTTTCACTCGTTTCGTATTATCTCAATTATCAAAACCTACTGCTGCCACTGAGTTCCGCAATCGGCTACCAGTTTATGATCCACTTGCTCGCTTCTGATTCGTCCAACTTAACTTTATTTTTAACGTCAACCTAACCCTTCGTGTAGGTAAATATGTTTAAATTTCTAACAACTCTAAACAAACTCTTACACTTGCAAGACTACACTTACGACTTTAACACTTTACACTCACACTTACATTTTAGGGAGGCGATAATAGCTTCAATTTGCTTTTCACCTTAAAATAACACACACACACACACACACACACACACACACACATTTCACACATTTCAGTTATCGTGTCTGGATAATACCATACAATATCATTTTTCAATTAATATCCTTTAGTGAACGAATTACATTAAACACGGTTATAGGCAGTTCGTTGTAATCGTAGATGGGCGTATATTTACTGATATTTAATATTTTTATTTATCTTCCTCGAAGCAGTAAAGGAATCGGAGACTGGCGTATTTGTTTTCAACAAAACCGGCAGAAGCAAGAAGAGAAGTAAACAAGTATTTTGATATCAGCTCCTAAAACAAACAACAGATTGCGTACAAAAGTATTACATTTGTTAAACTTGATATTTTGAAGTTTTTTTTTTAATTTTAACTTGAGTTACACGACTGAAGTTAAATAAATAAATATTTTTTATATTATCTTATACGGGCTACGATGAAATATATGTAATATAGTTTATTTAAAAGCTAACAGATTACTGTAATATGACATATTTACAGTAAAAAACATTAAATAATTAATATACAATTTAAAAAATCAATTCTACTTGCAAACATTTTACTTAATAGTAGACGGAATTTATTTCTGTATTTTCAATGTAATTTGAAAAATTAAAAAGTATAAATATTCATATTAACGATGATACCAGTGCAAGTGTCAGCTTTTCAAAACAGAGAAAGATAAAAAATGTTGGATATTCACTTGATCACGCCAGTGAAAAAGCCATTTTGTTTGCAAATGTGCTACTTTAAACCGCCAAGTTGAGTGAGACTCAGACTTGGGACCTTGAAAAGAGCGCCGTTCAGGAACTCCAGGGCACAATTGGAAAAGTATGTAAACTCTCCCTCCCTCTCCCTCCCTCCCGCCTCCTCTCTCTTTTCATATATATATATATATATATATATATATATATATATATATATATTCTTTTACACAGTTATAATTTTATAAATACATCAAAAAGAAGAAACTGATTTTGATGGCGGATAGAGTTGATTTTCGTATTTTCATTGTTATTGAAAATTTTAAAATACTAATATTAATATTGATGATGATCGTGAAACTCAGCTTTCAAAACAGTTCGATAATTCTTATTTTTTTTTTGAAATTCACTCAATCACGTCACCCAAACAGCTGAGTACCACAATTATTTAAGAAAATATTTTTAATTTGATACAACGGTTACTTTCCGAAAATTAAATCACATATTGTAAGAAACGTGTTTATTTTAATGTTTTTAAATCCCATACTAGGGTATATATTGTTCAAGTCTGACAGTGGAGACGGACTAGAGGCTAAAACTTGGACTTCCACTGCGAAGTCTAATAGATTACTTCTGTAAACTCGGCCAAGCTTCCTACCAGTGACAGTTGTCTTTTTATTGGCAAACTTCGGTTCTGTTAAAGAAACTCTTTCCTTATAGAATGTGTTTGCTTAAGAATTTTATGTTTGAACAATTTCTTTAAGTTATACAAAAATATTACAGAGTAACTGATAGTAATTCGGTTGTTTATTAAAATAGAGCTTGTAGCAAAAAGACTGTTGAACGATTTCACTAATTACTCAATTAGTGATTTCGTTTTTCTTTTTTTATTACCATGGCCAATTTTAACTATTAAAAAAAACTATTGATCAACAAATAAAGAACATTTTGATAAAACATGAACTTGTCCAAATTGTTATCATAATTTACTTTAGTGATAAGGTTAGTTCAAATTGGACCACAATTGCGAACATCAGAGGACACACACACACACACACACACACACACAAACACACTCACACATACACATACACTCGCACACACACACGCGTGCACACACGCGCGCACACACGCACACACGCGCACACGCGCGCGCGCACATACACACACACACACACACACACGCACACACACGCGCGCACACACACACACACACACACACACACACACACACACACACATACACGCGCGCACATAAACACTCACGCAGGCACGCGCACACGTGCGCGCACACACACGCACGCGCGCACAGCACACACACATACATATATACATACATACATACATACGTATATATATATATATATATATATATCGATTTTAATAAAGACATTAACTTTATAATATAAAAGCTAACTAAGAAATATTATTTTGAGAATCATTAGTGATAGAACAATCAACATCCAACAATTCTTATTTCCTCATAAGATTTATTTACTATCATAACTGCTAAGCATAATAGTCATAACAGCCTTGAATAAAATCAACATATAAAATAATTAACTTTTAACATTGATCTGTTTGTTAACAGTTTAAATTTAATAAAAATATATTTCTGAGTGCGTCACCTACGGTTTTTTCAAATATATTTATCATTAAAGCAATAATTTTGAACTGTCGAAATTTTAGGACATATAACACGATATATCGAAAGTAATTGTATTGGTGAGCTAATGTTAAAAAAAAATACTTAACGTGTATCTAATTCCAAAATGGTCGAAATATCGTCGAAAAGAAAACAACGAGATATTATCTCTTTATTCTATCTGCATTGTCTAAGTAGTTTCTCCAATTTTCGTTTCGATAAGAAATTTTTATTCATTAATCAGAAATAAATTTTTAATTAAATTTTCTGCGAATTTTTATATCTATATATTTTTAATCTTCTACCGTTTTTATAAAAAACTTTCATAGCTTAACATTGAACCGATATTCAGCTCGTGCGCTATTGTTTATTTATAAGTTTCACTACTATTATATTTCATAAGAATTGAGGCAGTCGCTATACGAGGTGTGTTCAGAAAGTAACGAGAATTTCAATTTTTTGAACAAAATACTTATTTATTCTTCAACATTGATGTTGTCGCTTTCAAAATAGTTACCATTGGCGATTATGCACTTGTGACAGCATTTCTTCCAATCCTCGAAACACTTCTCAAACTCGATCTTTGAGATAGCCTTTATTTTTCAGAGATGCGCTTTTAATGTCATCTACGGTTGTAAAACGACGGCCCTTTCAAGTTCTCTTTATTTTTGGAAATAGGGAAAAGTCACATGGAGCCATGTCTGGCAAATACGGAGGCTGAGGCATCGTTACAGTACTGTTTTTGACCAAAAATTCACGAACAAGCAATGAAGTGTGAGCTGGTGAATTATCGTGGTGCAAAAGCCATGAATTGTTTTTCCACAGATCCGGGCGTTATTTTCGGATTGCTTCACGCAAACGGCATTGAACATGTAGGTAGTACTCCTTATTGACAGTTTCACCTATTGGCAGGAATTCTTGATACACTATGCCATTAATATCGAAGAACACAGTGAGCATAAACTTCACGTTCGGCCGCACTTGTTCAGCCTTTTTCGGTATTGGCGAGCCAGAATGCCTCCACTGTGATGATTGAGCCTTAGCTTCGACGTTATATCCGTAAAACCATGTTCCGTCACCTGTTATAAATGCGTTTCAGTAATTCTAAATCGTCGTTGACTTCATTTAGTGACTCCTGAGCAACATCCATTCGCCGCTGTTTTTGTTCAAAATTTAATAATTTTCATGCACAAAATATTGGAAACAATGTCATGACATGATCCAATCGATATGCCAACATCATCAGCGACCTCTCTAATTGAAATTCGGTGATTGTTCGTAACCATTTCTTTCACTTTTCCACGTTTTCATCGGTTGTTGATGTGCTGGGGCATCCAGGGCGTTTGTCATCTTCAATCTTTTCACGGCTTTCTTTGAAATGCTTATACCACTCGTAAACTCTTGATTCACTCATATCAGTCTCACCATAGGCCTTTGTTAACATTTCACACACTTTATTAAACTTTATTCCATTTTTTACGCGAAATTTGATACACATTTTTTGATCCATTTCTTTTAACAAATGAAAATCGCCGAGCTCATAGAAACACGTGTAACCTTAGTGGCTGATACAGACAAAGTCAACAATGAAAATAGCTAGTTTTATCATACTTCAAGAGCATGTATACCAACTTAATAACAAAAACGTTTGACAATCGGACTCTCCAAGCCCGTTAAATTTAAAAATTCTCGTTACTTTCTGAACGAATTCTCGTTAACTAATTGAACGAATTTCTGTTTTCTCACCAGTTACTCTCAAACAACTGAGAGACTGTCTTCTCAAGTTGCCTTTTTAAGAGGTACTTTTAAGTTACTATTTACAAAAAAGTGTCAGTATTTTTTATTGAACGATTTTTAAACTAAGGCAACATTACAGTAAGTGTGAATTTATAATGCATTTTGCTTGAAGTTATACAGCACCAGAGATCTAGTCAGTATTAATAAGCTTAAAGATACTGACTCTTGCATTACCAATTCTAATAAGACGATTAAACTTGGCGGAATTCAAAACATGAATATACGTAATCAATACGAAGCAATGAGATCCCGCCGCCATTTGCAATTCTAATTAGTTACCACACAACTAACTTAACGCAAACAAACGGTTTTGAAGTTATTGTACCATGCATTACGCTTTTGTAAGAAAATTAATTCGGCATGAAAAATAATGCATTATAATAATATTTAATATATAAAAAAAGCCGTTTGTTCTTTCGTGGCGCTTAAGAGAGAAGCGTTGTGGTATATGAAAGAGAAGCGTTATCATTATATAAAGCTGTTATATAGCTGGAAGTCAAGCGCCACGGTAAAACAAACGACCTATCGGGGAAGCTAAGAAAGAAAAGATGCAATAAATACAACCTGATTGGTCTGCAGTAATTTATTGTAGAGCTCCAAAGGTAATAATGCGGTTTCAATTTCAAGATTGGATTTTATTGTACGTTTCAAAGCTTTACTGATGTTTTCATTACAATGCTGAGAGTACGGGCATCAATAACACAGCGTTACTGAAGTTACACAACCTTTTACATCGTCACACAGTAAAGCTGTAAGGAATTTGATACATATATTATTATTTATGATGCATCTACTAGTAATGCATGTTTTTTAGTGACACATCTATCACAGTTTACAAATCACTCACAATCTATCACAAATACGTCAGGTAGTTTTAGTCTATAACAGTGGTTTTCACTAATCTTAATTACGACAACATAATTTTACACTTTTATTTTTTTATAAGATTATGTGTGTGTGTGTGTGTGTGTGTGTGTGTGTGCGCGCGCGCGCGTGTATGTGTAGATTCACAAGTGTTTAATCCCCCCGAAGTACTTTTTGCAATCGATATCGAAATTTTTTGTAGCTTTGGGCTGCTGAAAAAACAATTTTTGTAAAATTTATCAGCAATCGGTCGCATCGTTCTCGAGTAAGTTTCGAGTCACAGACAATTCACTGCGAATTCATCAGAGTTCTTACTTTATTAACGCCCTTGGTTCTACCTACGTACCCTAAAAAGGGGTTAGATTTAAAACGCGCTCGCCTTTTTTTTATTGCCGAACTCAAACGTTCTTTCGTAAATAAAGGAAAAACTCGACACTTTTAAATCCCGTTCCATTTCAGTCCATTAACCGATAGGATTAACACGGCCGGGACTAATATTCAGGAATGGCAATAAATCCCCATTGTGACGTCACAGTAATATATTGTTCCACGGTCGCTACCCTTTAGAGGTTAATTTAATGGTACTAATGGAAAACACAAATTATCTTCAAATACTTTCTGCCTTGAAAGCAATGTTTACCTTTGTGTTGGTTTTTACATTAAGGTGATATTCGTTTTTTACACGAAAACATGTTACCTTGTTCCATTCAATGTAATTAATTAATTCAATACTTTGTCCATAATTAAATTTGCCTAGATCTGCGGATGACGTGTAGTAAATTAACTTCGTCTGAAAAATTAAAACAACTAGCAGTTCAAATAACATTAGAATTCGCAGTGTATTTTTAATTATTCTTAAGTGTTTTACGACAGCGTTCGTAACGTTTACGCCAATTTAACCGATAACCGTCGTACTTACAAAAAATAAGAACACTTTATTGCATATTCGATACTGTTTCTCGACGAAGCAGTTTTATAATCGATTTTGCATTAACCAGCAACTATACTCGCAACGTTGAATCACGGCCCGCCATATTGAAACGGAAATAAATCGGAAAAATATGTAATACATGTAATTCCAAAATTAATAACTGTCACGTAATGGTATTAGTTAGATTATAAAGGTAATTTGTTTTTACTGTTTGTATACTAATACGGTTTAAATTATCTATAAAGCGTTTTCGCAAAGAAAAACACGTTATTGACTTTATATTCCGCGCAATAGTAATTGTTAGGTTATCCAGAAATGTTTTTCGATTTTCCGGTATTTCCCTTACGTGTATATTTTGTATTATTACAAATAGGCATACAATTATGGCGGGAAAAATACGAAAATATTCTTATACACCTAATATAAGGTTTGTCCAATAAATACGCGAACTGGTCGAATATGGTGGCCATTACGGAGAGTTAAGCCACTAAATTTAGTTAAGAACTAAATTTAGGAAAATCAACAGTGCACACAATCTTAACCGAGCATTTGGGCTTAAGAAAGGTTTGTGCGAAAATCGTGCCAAAACTGCTGACTCCGCATCAAAAGTTGAGAAGAGTCGAATGTGTTACTGACTGGAAAAATTCCGTGGAAAATGATGTTGGATTCTTAAATAGGGTTATCACTGGTGATGAATCGTGGTTTTTCGAGTATGACCCCGAATCGAAATCGCAAAGCATGGAGTGGAAAGCAACAGGTGAAGCTCGAACAAAAAAATCAAGGAAAAGCCGATCAAAAATCAAAGTCATGCTCCTGGTTTTCTTTGATATCAAAGGTGTTGTTCATCATGAATTCCTTCCTGAGGAAAAAACGGTAAATTCTGAGTTCTACCTTAACGTTCTCAAGCGTTTGAGAGATCGAGTGCGTCGTGTGCGACCACATTTGACTCAAAACGATGGATGGATTCTTCATCAAGACAATGCACCCGCACATTCGGCTTTGATTGTTCGCCAGTTTCTGGCTAAAAATTCAATCACTATCCTTGATCATCCCCCTTATTCACCGGACCTCGCCTCCTGCGACTTTTTTCTATTCCCTAAATGCAAAAATGTGTTGAGGGGACAGCACTGGGAAGATGTGGACACAAAACAAGAAACGACGAGGAGACTGAAAAGCCTGACTTCCGAGGACTTCCAAGGGTGCTTTGAAGAGTGGAAAAGAAGATGGGATAAGTGCGTAGCAGTGAATGGAGAGTATTTTGAAGGGGACAAAATCAATGTAGATGAAATTTTGTAAAATAAAGTTTTTATGATCTTAGTTCGCGTATTTATTGGACAAACCTCGTATATTCATCTTTGTATGAATAGTCCATTACCCAAGAGGCACAATGTAAATAAACGTGTAGTCAAATTGCCTACACTGCGCCTTCTGTGCGCGTTGGTCAGGCCGTACTTCCATTTAAACACACAGTACTGTGTATATTTGATACACTTAAGGAAAAGTTTTATTAGAAACAAATTTAATGTAATACGTTTTGGATTTTTGTAGGTCATATATTGATAACTGTATTTTTAAATATTTTTTGTTAAACTTTACGTTTTAAATTAGTAACGATTTTGTTTAAATTCTAGCTAAGAAATACCTTTCTATTAAATTCGATTATTTAAACTGTTACTAAAGACATCAATGTTAAAATGTAAATGTTTAAAATTTAGCTTTTATTCAAAGCTGTTATAACTGTTATACTTGGCAGTTATTAAAGTAAATAAATCCATTCTTTGTATTACGTGCTCTATTTTAATAAACAATTGAACCAGTTATTCTGTAATACGAGGGCTATTCAGAAAGTAGATTACGTTTTTGGATAAAAAAAAAAACTAAGTACAGGAAAAAAATTTTATTATATACATTTGAAAAAGGAACTAAAATACTATTTTTCGACATAATCGCCAAACAAATTCATACATTTGTCATATCGGTGAACTAGCTTTGAAATTCCCGTGTCGTAGAATTCCGCCGCCTGTGACGCCAGCCAGTCAGTCACGCCCGCGCGGAGATCTGCGTCGTCATCGAAGCGCTGTGTTGCAAGCCAAGTCCTCATCTTCGGGAATAAGTGGAAATCACTAGGTGCCAGGTCCGGACTGTAGGGTGGATGAGGGAAAATCTCCCACTTGAAGGCCGTCAAGACGTCTTTTGTTCGATTTGCCGTGTGAGGGCGGGCATTGTCGTGCAAAAACAACACTTTTGCACTCAGTTTTCCTCTCCGCTTGTTCTGGATAGCTCGTCTTAAGTTTCGTAATGTTTGGCAATACCTTTCTGAGTTTATGGTTGCTCCACGTTCTAGGAAGTCAACCAGAAGAACACCTTTCCTGTCCCAAAAAACGGTTGCCATGATCTTCCTTGCTGACAGGGTTTGCAAACATTTCCTCGGTTTTTTGGGGGAATTTGTGTGCCCCCACTCCATAGACTGTAGTTTTGTCTCACAGGTTACGTGCTTAACCCAAGTCTCATCTCCCGTTACGATGCGATCAAGAAATGATTCACCATCTTTGTCGTAAGATCTCCGCGCGGGCGTGACTGACTGCCTGGCGTCACAGGCGGCGGAATTCTACGACACGGGAATTTCAAAGCTAGTTCACCGATATGACAAATGTCTAAATTTGTTTGGCGATTATGTCGAAAAATAGTATTTTAGTTCCTCTTTCAAATGTATATAATAAAATTTTTTTCCTGTACTTAGTTTTTTTTTATCCAAAAACGTAATCTACTTTCTGAATAGCCCTCGTATTTTTGTACAATTTGAAGAAATTGTTCAACCACAAAATTCGAATGCAAACTTATTGTAAAAGAAAGAGTTTCTTCAACAGAACCGAAGTTTGCCAATAAAAAGACAACTGTCACTGGTAGGAAGCTTGGCCGAGTTTTCGGAAGTAATCTATTAGACAACGCAGTGGAAGTCCAAGTTTTAGTTTCTGGTTCCGTTCCCACTGTCAGACTTTGAACAATATATACCCTAGTATGGGATTTAAAAACATAAAATAAACACGTTTCTTACAATATGTGATTTAATTTTCGGAAAGTAACCGTTGTATCAAATTAAAAACAATTCCTTAATTGTGGTACTCAGCTGTCTGGGTGACGTGACTGAAGCGAATTTCAAAAAAAAAGTTATTACACTATTTCGAAAGCTTATTTTCACGATCGTAATCAATATTAATATCTACAGATATTAGTGTTTTAAAATTATAATGAACAATGGAAACACGAAAATCAACCCTATCCGCCATCAAAATCAGTTTCTTAATTTTAGTGTATTTTAAACTTATGAAGACTTTAACGCTTGCGTGTATATAAAATTGTAAACAGTAAAATAGGAATATATGTCTCCATACTGTGAGTGTATTTTAATTAGGCTTACCATAATTTCAGAGTCCAATCTGGGATATTTTTGAAGAATATTTACGTAGTAACATACACAATATATTTTGTTGTTCATTTATTAATCATGTTTTCCGCTTGAATACATTGGTAATAGTAACTCGATTATTAATTGACTTATTTTATTATTTATAGAATAAAATTGTTAACAAAAAGTAGACGAAAAAACATTTACATAGAACATGGTCTTGCAATTAGATCTGTATGACTGGGTTCTTGATTTTGTCTTAGAATTGAGCAGATGATATTTATCAGGTGAATTGTTAAGGAATTTCGATGAAAAACAAACTTGTTTAAACTTATACCGAAATCGATTTTTATGACAAACTGGATCGAAATTGTGAACGCTAGTTTTCTCTCTCTATAGCACACACACACATGCACGTGCGCGCATTTTAACGAAAATAATTTATCTTAAACGTTTTTTTAAAAAATGATTTCATTAACATAATCACCGTTACAATCTGCGTTATTACAGCGAAAAATGGACTTTTGGCGTTCAATGTTCATTTTCGAACTTCATTGTCGAACAATTTTGTGTTACTGTGTTCAATATAATGATCTGCCTTCCCTAGCTTCGTCAATTCTACTTTCGTACTATCAAGTATAGATATAGTTTTTGAAGATGGAGGTTCTCCGAAACGCGTCAACGAAAGTAGAATTGACTAAGCTAGGGAAAGCAGATCATTATACTGAACACAGTGATAATGATCCTAGCAGAAAAGAAGAAGAATATAAAGAGAATTTTTGTGTTATATGATTATGAGGTACAACGGCGTTAATTGGAATTAATTAGTAGTTCAAAGAATACCAAGCCGTATATTCTTAATTAATTTCCTGGCCATCGCTACACAACAGCGCACTCACGCGCAAATAAATTTGTCCGCTAATTTAACCGGAAAACGTAACATTGAGGAAAATATTACTGGATCAATTTTATTGCTCTATTTCCATAAAACAGACTATTTCCACAACCTATTTCAAAAATTATGATAGGTCTTGCCGAACAGCCAGTATTACAGGAAACAAAAGTTTCTGCATACGTGATCTTTAAATCAGTCTGACATCTTGAAACGGAATTAAAAAATTAAGAATATTAAATATACGTAGTTCGGGCTTTATATATGTCTATGGTAACTTCGAATAAAATTTCAAAATAATTTGGTAATGCGTTTCATTAAAAACAACGCAACAAACACACAACTCAAATGCCAATGGTACAGTTGACCGTTTCGGTCAAATATTTATCATTTAACTTATTTATATTAGTAATTTTAAATAAATAAATAAATATATATATATATTTCACGTGACACAAGTTTAGTCATTAGAAGGTTTCTGAAATCACGTCCCTTAGGACCATAAAAAAAAATCAGTTAGCTTCATTCCAAAAACTGTTAGCTCACTGGTAGACTTACAGTCACTTTAATGTAAAATAAGTTTAGTCAGTAACGGGTTCTGAAATCAAGTCCCTTAATTTCATAAGAAAAAATTAATACTAAGCAATTAATGCTCTAGAAACAGTTAGCTTACTGGTAGACTCACATTAAAATACTAACAATTTTTAAACGGAAAGCAAACTAATTTGTTTACATTTTAAAAACAGATTGTCCTATGTAAAACTAAAGAATAATAGAGCTATATGAAGCACAAATAAACATACAGCCCGCCTAGAGACTGCTGTAGAATCTCCCATAGGCCTACATTTAGCCTAATGAAGAGGAAAAGCTATACATAACAGAGTCACGGGGGAATCGTTGTCGATAAATTGTCAAGCTCTGCTTCTACCTCTCTGATTTTCCGTTTGTTTTTGCATCAGCTGTTCTAACAAATCCAGCAAAAATTATGTAAATAACTTTGTGTTGTCGTTTATTCAATAAGCACAACGTTTTTACTGTCTCAGTTTTGCTGAAGTTCGAATTTCGAAGGATAGTATTTCTATAAAAATTATGAAGCTCAATTAAATTAAATAAAGTGCTTTTTATACAAAATAACCACTTTGTATTTTTCATTAAACGGGTTTTCTGTAGTTTGCATCTATTCGGAAAGAAATACAAAGATCTATAAAATTTACTAGATGTTTTTATAAAATTCCCTTTTTTTAGTAATTTTTACTAACATTTTTTTAATAATCATTGTTTTGAGATTGGGAAAAATGTTTTTTACTAGGCCTTTTAACTAACAGATACAGTGATAACAACTTTAGATTATTTAGTGTTGCTTTCTGTGACTAAAGTTTTTGCAAAAACTTTCAAAATATTCTTCTGGGGGAATTAAAAATTGTTTGATACGAATGATAAGATATACATTCTTTCCATTTTATCTTAATTATTTCCTTTTTCAGTCGCTGATTTTTATTTTCAGTACCTTGTGTTACTTTTTGTCACTATCTGTGTTCCTTAAGGGAAGATTTCTATACTGATACATCTAGCTAGTTTAATGTTAATTAAAACTTTTACATCCGTCACAAAATATGTCAAATAACGAATAGGTTTTTCTTTTCGAAATTTATATACACCAACATTTGATTTTAAGCAATGTGTTGTTTTATTATATTTTTGTCACGTACAAATGCAATTTAAAATTTCAAAATTGTGTATTTTAAATAATTGCCCAAGGAGCAATTGGCACGAAGAGGGGAAAAAGCGATCTGAAAAAGTCACGAAACCCAATTACAGTTTAGGGAAAAACGTCCACGAAACGTAGTATATTCGGAAGAACTCAGACTTAAGAGATCAATAAGATTAAAAAATACTGGGAAAAACGCAGACAAACCAAAAGACTTAATTAAATTGACTGTGTGTGCTCCAATGTGGGCTAAAAAAAATCACGGTACAAACACTTTATAAAAAATCTGATTATTCCATTGCATATCAGCTACGTTATTCTCCGAACTTGCGCACATCATGGTTGTAGGTTCCATACTGAATTTACCCTTGCCGTTAACGCCAACCCCTCATCCAAAGTTGTACATGATCCGATTAACTTTACATAGAATTCGAAAGGTTAGTTTTTCAATTAAAATGTTAGTCGGGTATTTAAAATTGTTACCAAATTATGGGATATTTATTTTATTATTACAATTTATTCGGATATTTACCATTGTTTTTGCATATAAGGCATTACCTTTCGAATACCATAGAGTTGGAATAGATGGATTTCATTAAAAATATTATTCCGGTCTCTAAACTGTTATTTAATGGTTTAATATTCATTATATCGATATTTGATGGAGAATTGTATATACAAAAATAATACACGACTTTTTGAATACCGTAAATTATACTAGTTAGTTTTCAGTGAAAATATTAGTCCAATATTTAAAAAAATGTTTACATATTTGTTATATATTATTCATATATTTGCAATCCTTTGTGTATATATAAAGCAATACATAACGTTTCGAATAACAGTTCGAATAATTGGTTTATAATAAAAATAAGATTACACCCTTAAATATTATCAGTTACTGATGGAATATTTATATTATTATTGCAATTGATTCAAATATTTGTACATCAGCTGTCGTTCTCAAGGTCAAAACATAAATCCTAAACATATAACAAGGTCATCGCTTATATGCTAAAGCTTATGCTTTATTTAAAAACTAAAAACAAACACTCAGTGTCGATCCCTAAGAAAACAAAGTCTCACAAATCAAGAAACCTGTCAACAAGAAAACGAAACCGAAACACTACACAATCAGGTGTGTGGAACTGTAATTACCAGACTAATGATTGTACCTGCCAACACCGCATGGAGGCTGACTACCTGATCAAGGTTAATGAGAACAGCTGATCCCCTCTCTCAATTTCCAGTAATAACACTTTCATAGTAACATCCTTTAAAATATTAATGTAAATGATTCAGTAAAACCAATAAATATTGTCGTGTTATTTCTTCATTTATTTTATTCGCAAGAATCGTCTCCCCGTAACGGGCACATAGTAAATCTTGCTCTGGGCTTAAGGAATACGTGAAGTGAAGATATCTGGTAATCATTTGTCCAGTCATACAAACATTGCGGACCATTGGGCACGATAGACTGTAAAACATAACAGCAAAGTTGATTTGTTTGTCTTATAAACTGTTGCAATGCGTTTTGCATAAGGTTGCTAATATCTACTGAGCTCATTTGAAGAAGCAAACACATTACACTGATTCATTAACTCTATCAAAACAACTAATATAATTTATATAATCATACAACAAGTGTTTGTTTTTTAGTAAATGTAAAGAACTATTTAAAAAAAAAATTTCTAATATAACTTTTAAAATGTTTAAATTAAAACTAGAAAAGAGTTTATTTGTATAAAAATAGTTAAGAGTATTTTTTGTGGATCTCTTAACTTCTTTTTAGTAATATAATTGTAAGAACTATCGAGTAAAGGGTAAGAATAAAACATCGTCCATTAATGTCCATTATTCAGAGCTATAGGTTATAACATATGGTAATTTATATACCAATATCATCAACGTGCACTAACAGACGTTATTTTACTATCGCCATTTTGTTCGGAAGTTTTGGTCGTTATACTATCAATAGTATATTAAACAATTTGACGCTGAACAATTATCAGTTATAATACAAATAACCCTTATGAAGAATCCAATCTATAAATATACAACCTTAATAATTTGTGTAGTCACGGCCGCAGCTTTCCATGGAAAAGTTTCAAACCATACGTGGCCGTCTGGCGAGGCGGTGGAAGATCCAAAAGGAGTGAGGCCGAAACCGTGAAGCTTGTGGTTATCATAAAGAGCGAAGAATGGTTGAAGTGTTTCGCAATTTGATTCAGGCGTAATCTTGTAAAAGTAGTGTTGACCTGTTGGTAAAATTAAAATATTACTTTAAGTTTTTTTCAAATAACTTTTAATGGGGTATTTTAGTTTTGTTGCTTGTTAAGTGCGATAATCCTATTAAATACCTTTTAGCGAGAATATTTTATAGTGCTACAAATTAACAGTTTATTACTAGTTTAGAATGTGCAGTTAATCAGGGAGAAGGGAAATTTTGTTTTGTGTAATTTGAGCGGTGGGCAAATGGCAGCACTGTATATCTACTGAAAGTCAAACAATTGCATCAATCACTAATCTGCAACTGGACGTCAGCACATTGATATGTAATTTAAAGAAAAAATATTCAGAAATAAGAAAAAATCTTTAAGGGGTTTGTGCACCGTTCGTATATCACGTGACATCAACACAATGTCCGAGCTGCTGTCATGTTCGGAAGCACACACGCTTCAGTTTGTTGTCACGCTGAATTTTGACAGTTGGGAAGATCACGTGTTCGAATATACTAGCATAAGATACACTACCATCTGTTTATGTTGCTGACGGTCCAGCAACTTAACTGTGAAATGTCATGGTCTATTATGTCTCTTGATTGATTGGTGTGAGCTTTCTTTTTGTGTGGTCACTTTGAAAGTAATGTGTACGGTAGCAGACCAAACTGACAACAGCTGATGAATTCCGTCTACATTTTCCGTACAACTATGCTGAGTTTCACTATGATACATGAAGGTCTACACAGAAATGGAAATAGACTGAACGATGTGGTTTTTTGTAAGAAAAAAATAACTTTTTTGAATGCATTCATTAATGATACGTTTTTTACAATGAAATTCAATAAAAAAAATATTTCACGTAATTGTTTTATTAGAAACATTCAGACTCCTGCGTTTTGCTGTATCACTCTTGCATATATGTGAATGCACTTTTACTATACGAATAAGTAAGGTACAATCGTAAAATTAGATCAATCAATCTTATAGAAAATTCAATGCAAATACGAAATGGATCTGGGGCAGGTCAAGGTTCAATAAGTTCAATAATAAAGTTTATATTTGATGCAGATTTCAATGCAGTTTATTATGTGTACATTGTGAACATTAAATGTTAACATATTTAAAAGACCAACCTATAAGTATGTCTGGCAATGTATTGTAGATTGTAAAACAAAGTGTAAATAATAAAAAAAGTAGAGAAAGTTCTCATGCTGGGCAGAGGTTCGAGTTCCACTTATAATGCTGCATACGATTGTGATTAGTGAAGTTGCATTGGAAAAATGAACTATTAGATTCGAGGTTATGGTAAGACTCGATATCTTGAAATGAAAACCGATTCTAACCGATGTTTGAGGGGGGTCATTAAAATGTGTGTGTGTGTGTGTGTGTGTGTGTGTGTGTGTGTGTGTTGCATGCTCACGTATGCAATGTTTTCAGCTTTGATTCACACTTGCCACAAAAACTGTGTATGGACGTAGCCTGCACAAGTTCGTTAACCAGCAAAATTAGTTAAAACGTTTTAAAATAACAGTCCAATCTTTAGGAACTCATAACTTTTTTGTCATATATTTTTTTTTAAATTCAATTTTACCATCTTAATTAATCAACGTTTAAAACTGCATACAGCACCGTGAATTTTCAAAAATCGTTTGAATATACGAAATAATTTTTGCGCCTAATGTTCGTGCTTGTATTTTAAATGTAATTTGAAAATTTAAATTTCTTAATACGTGCACATTTTATAGCTGATTAAGACGGTGTCATCAGAATTTCTAAAGTGTAATTTAAGGGAAAATACTTTTGTAAATTCGCTTCTATTACGTTAGCGAGACAGTTGCGTTCCGCGTGTATTTTTATTATGATCCGTACACTCTTAAGGTAATAATTGATAAGATGACAAAAAAATTTACCCATTCCAAAGAAACATGCTTGTTTGGTAAATCCTAGATCCGTTATATCACATTCATTTTCCGGTATCCTTTTCCACTCGTTATCCAGGAACACGTAAACACCTTCAGCTACTTCCCCCTGCGTGTCCTGCCTTCCTCCGGCCTTGAGAACCTCTGTAAAGGCAACATAGGTTTGCAAACATTATCTGTATATACACAAAGATTTATAATTATACAATTAAAAGTAAAGCAAATTAAGGACATATAGTCCTGACATTCATATTACAATTAATTATTTGCAAATTTAAACTGATTTGAAAAGGAGTTATTGCGGTAGTCGTCATAGGAAAATCCGAACCGAGACCTTAAAGTGAGAGCTGCTACCTAACCTTATTTTGAACTTTAAAAAAATTGTTTTTTTATAATCTTAAACAACTTTAACATCTGCATAAACTAACATTTTAGAATTTTAAATTACATTGAAAATATGAAAATACAAACTTGAATCTGAGAGCTGTCAGGGTTCATTTTTGTACATCCAATGAAATCTAAAAATATAAAATAACAATGTGTACAACGTTTAAGATTGTTTATGATGGTAAAATTATATTTTAAAATAACTTATTATAAAAGAAATTATTGTTGAAAATCCGCTACCATCTCATGAGCGAGACAGTTGCGTGCAGCGATTATTGAATATTTGAATAACGTTGTTAGCGAGGACACAAGCACCGAGACTATTTCAGTATTTACTTTCGAATTTTCACGGGAAATGAGCTTAAGCTTTTGGAGCAGTTTCCACGCTTTGCATCCGTAACCGTGAAATGAGCGCCGATCTTGCTAATTTTCAAACTTTTATTTTTTCACCATAAATTGTTTGCGTTAAACTGCGTAAATGTATATTTGGACAATATAAAATATTCAAAGATCTTGAAAAATTTAATTTGTCGGCGGTCAGGGATAATTTTTGTATTTTAAATATAAAATAAAAGTTTGAATTACTGGTATTATATTCCTTTATAATGCTGATTAACATGGTGGAATCATAATTTCCAAAAACGAGTAAGACAAACTCTCATAACGAAAGTGAGACAGTTGCGTGCTTATAATCTTTTTATAAAGCTGATCTTGATGGAATGGTATTAAAAAAAATTAAAAAATTAAAAAAAACCCGTTCCCACCCGGTCTAAAAGTACATACACCTTAGGCAGAAATATTTCGTACGCTAATGTTTTAGTGTTTTAAAAATAGTGCATATTAGTCTGAAAAATATCTTTCTCTTCCATTTATAAATATCTAATTTAAAATTTAATGTTTGTTATATAAATGAAGTTTGAAGTTTCTAAAATGATAATTTTTACATACATTAAAAAGAAAAATTCTTCACTTTTTTTGCCTACAAAATCAAAAATCACCAAATACGAATCTGTTTTAACCTAACTGCTTTCATATTTTTCCAAAAAAACAAAAATTCTTTTATCCGTTTTCACCAAATTTTCAGATCCAGTTATCTTAAACCTAGATTATATTCTAGAGAAAGGGATTTCTTCAACCCAAGGCACTACGATCAGCTGACCTCTGAAAATACCTATTTCAGCAGATTGGTGCCCTTAATAAGTTCAAAAAACCTACTGACTAGCTCATTCTTCTGAAGATCCCTAGGGTCTTGGAAACCAAAAACCCCTAGTCTCCTACTACCAAGAGCCTCACAATCATAAATTATGTGACCTGCAGTTTCCTCCTCCTTCCTGCACAATCTACACATGGTTTCGCAGTGATACACACCTATCCTGTTCATGTGCACCCTCAGACCACATTGCCCTGTTATGAGCCCCATGATCCTCCTGAGTTGTGCTCTGCCCAGGACATCTGCGGCCCCTTTGATTCCTCCAGAAGGAACTATGCTTAAGAGACGTTTACTATGGGAATGCCCATGAAGGTTGTCCCATCTTACCTGGTGTTGACATGTAATCCACCCGTTAATAGCGGACCTGGCCAACGATAGAGAAATCCCTAAAGCCGGCTCAGGTCCGATAAACTCAGATGCAGTCCAGTATCTTAACTAAAGTACATCTCTGAATTTTACTTACCGGGACTTGCAAACAGGACATTGGCGGACCAGACTAAGGTGTTCCAATATCTAATGGAATTGAACATTGGTATGGCAGAATATAAATATTCAAAGTTTAAATTTTTGGCTTGTGCTACTCTCTCAATATCATCTTTAATGTACTGAAAAAAAAACATAATTTATTAAGAATAATGTATTTAATACAAATATTACTATTTTAATGTATGAAGAAACAATATTTTGTATATTCAAATTTCTAAAACTTAAAATACGAATTCGATAATAGTCAGTAATAATAGTTGGTATTGGTAATAAAACAGCCTATAACATCATTTAAAAATCCGAAAATTTTAATGAATTTTATTTTAATGAAATTCTTACGGAAGAATATAGCATTTAAATTTTTCTAAATGCCCATAACAAAATTCATTATTTAAAAACAATTGTTAACAAAATAACAGTCATACCCTCGTAGTTTTATTTAAGAGGACTATACATTTTAAAATGTTTGTTTAAAGGTGTTTATAAGACATATCGTATTTTCAAAATAAATCACTTTACAGTCTCGATGGAGTAATACCAAACATATTTTTATATTACTTTTTTGAAACATGATTTCACCAATAAAAACCACTTATTAACATTTTATTTTCAAATTAACGTCGTCTGATTAGTGTCCTTATTTCAATTGAAAACAAAATTTCCATGCTGACTTAAACAATAGTAATTACGAAGGTGGAACTATATTTTCAAAAAAGTGTAAAATAAAGGAATTATGGTTTTTTTTCAATATTTAAAATATGGCTGCCGTTTTGAAACTGCTGAATGGATTTATTTGGTTGACAAACGTTTCTAAGTTACGAACAAAATGGTGTTTTGTTTGGTTAAATTATATCGTATCAAATTTGTGAACTTAAAGTTCTAACAAAAAAAACACAAAACCGCATTAATCTGTCCTCTAAAAATTATTTTACAAATTTTCCTTGAGTACAGTAATTATTCCGAGTGAAAAGTAAACTTTTTGATTGTTAAGTATTGGTTATTTTTGAAAAAAAAACAATAACAAAAATAAAATTGACCTACTCCGGTCCTGATACCAGCAATGTTCCCGTAAGTGTCAAATAACAAGAAGAACCTGGGATCGTCCTGGTAGGAATAGACATCAACGTTCAGTTCATCGTCGTGATCCACCAACACAAACCTTTGTGGACTTTCGCTTTTCACCTCCGACACAGTTTTTGGCATACTCCAGTAACCACCAAAAATGAAACTATAATGAACTGAAAAAAATGTTTTTAATGTTACCTTAATATAAATATGGTAGTGTTTTGTAATTTTGTAATAATATTTTTCCTTTTTAGTATTTTGTATTTTTCTTCTTTTGTTCATAGTCTACATTTTTTGTGAATTGTAATTGAAAATTATGTTTTGTTGTGATCATTATTGTTAGACTCAGAATAGAAACATTAAAATTAAGACCGATCGTGAAATTATATTACTTTTTGTTTTAAAATTTATATAATATTCTTTATATATACTCTTTATATATGAGGTTTATATATATATATATATATATATATATATATAAGCGTGTGTGTGTGTATGTGTGTGTGTGTGTGTGTGTGTGTGTGTGTGTGTGTGTGTGTGTGTGTGTGTGTGTGTGTGTGTGTGTGTGTGTGTGTGTGTGTGTGTGTGTGTGTGTGTGTGTGTGTGTGTGTTGTGTAGGCCTATTCATTATTAATTAACAGTAGAAAAGCCTAACGACAACCGTGGTAACATTGACAACCGTGGTACTATCAAATAAACACACCCCGCAGGGGGTGCACTCTTACTGCACCTATTGAGAGTATTTAAGCGTCCCTCGCGGCAACACACACTTACACTTACAACACTATATTTGCGACTTTAACACTTTACACTCACACACTTACATTTAGGGAGGCGATAATAGCCTTAATGTGCTTTTCGCCTTAAAATAAAAACAACAAAAAATCAAATAAACACAAATCTTGAACTTCAGAAATAAATTAATAAATTAAGGGGTCATTAATTTAAGAAGTTTTATATAACAACGGAATCCTTAAAACGTGTTCTAGAGGATGTGATCGGTGCACGTAATATAGTTTCAACTCGTAGTCTTACCGTGATGCAGAACTGTATAACAGATAATTTTCAAAATTTGATAATACAGTGAAACTTTCCAAAAACGGACACTGCTCTGACGATATAAAATGTCCGTTATTGAAAAGTATCCATTAACGGTAAGTGGTCAGTCATTGAATATATAATATTTATGAAGGAATGTTTTACAACTCACCATCTAAGGCAGTGTATTGCGCACCTGAAATAAATTAAATATTAAATTAATTAACTTTGTAGACGATAACACTACAGTGCACATTTTATTTTATAAGCTAATGTTAGAGTTATTCTCTAAAATGTATTTCTTAATATAATCTTTTATATTTCTATTAGGGATATATACTTCGTTTAGTACGCTCATATGTCTAGCATTTTCAATATTTTATTTGTTCTTTCACTCGTTTCGTATTATCTCAATTATCAAAACCTACTGCTGCCACTGACGTCCGCAATCGGCTACCAGTTTATGATCCACTTGCTCTCTTCTGATTCGTCCAATAGCCTATAACTTTATTTTAAAAGGTCAACCTAATCCTTCGTGTTGGTAAACATTTTTAAATATCGAAAAGTAATGTCTACCAGTGCATTAATTTGTTTGTTTATGATATTTTCCCTTTTTAGTTTTAAAATATTTTTTTGTGTTTCACCGCTAAAGCGTTTTTTCCCGCAAAATCTAATATTTTCATTGAATTTTTCATTTTTCCTGTTACATGGCATTTAACTAAGTTGCAGCTTAATTTGAATTGTGCTTTTCGTATTTAAAGAAAATATATAATTGCCTATTCTAGTTTAATGTTTTGTTCTTTTTGTATTATATATGTTGTTTTAAAAGTATTAATTTTTTAAACCATATTTAAATATTTTGCGATATTACGCGTCAGTTTTCTTCTTTTAGTTTTATAGTTGCCACTCCAACGTCTACATCATAATTCCCAAAAGTTTTCTTTATTTATAATTCTCTATTCTGGTGTATGTAAAGATGTTTACTTATTTACTATCATCCAAAACAGTCCATACTTCCTACTCATCTATCAGCTTATTAATCACTTGAAAATTATAAAAAATTGAAAACGTGAATTGTTTGCAGATACTATACGCTTTAGACGTGAATACTTGTTAATGGCCCAGCTTACACCGATATCTGAGATCGACTTTAAATAAGGTTGATGACTTGAACTTGCCCCTCGTTTGTAATTTTTTTTTATTTTACTCTCAATTTGGTTTCCTCCACAAAAACGGTACCGAACGTAAACAATATTAACTTCAATTATATATTGTAAGAAACTAACTTAATTCAATTTTGTTATTTCTAATTCGATTTTCCTGCACCACAAATTTCGCCGTTTTGGTGTAAAAAAGTATTTATTTCAAAAATGTAGTTTTGCTTCAGTTGTGACGTCATCCGCCTAACACGTTTTTGTATCCTTATTCCAAAATACAACAATTGCCTAAAATTATAGTTTCTATTATTATTATTTAAACAATTTAAATAATAATATTTAACCTATTTTATTCATTTTAACAATTTAAACTTTTATTTCTACCATTATTTTATTTAATATTTATTCCTTTCTAACTTTCAGTATTCCAACTAAGTAATCAATCAATGGAAAATTCGCTTAACTTTGTAATACAAATTATTGCACCTCACCGACTGGTAAATCTATGACCTCCGCTTCAACCGCCAGATGACATGTTTTCTTCACAGTTTTATTCCGTCACTGTCAATTCGACTTCACTGCGCCACAACATTCGCCGTAATGGACGTAAAGAAATATTCACTAAAATAACTGACAAATCTAAGAAAGGCAGATGGCCGTACCCAACAAAAGTCTAAGATATACGTTACACAATAGTGAAAGTGTTCATTTGTAAATACTATTTCACATAAAATTATTATATACTGCAAATTTAAAAACAGTTAACATCTTACACTACCTGGAATCCCCAAAACAGTTACAGCAAGAATTATTGCTGCAGTACAGATGACAGACATCGTAGAAGAAACACTGTTTCTGAAACAACAAAATATTTCGAGATTATTTATGTTTGTAATTTGGCTTCTGTAAACATGGCATTGCCCGAACCAAGTTTCCAGACTCTGTGGATCGCAGCTGAAATAAAGCAAACATAAAACACAATATTGAGTGAAGTTTTGGTGAATATTAGTGGAAAATCTAACGAAGTTTTCACAGTTATAATAAAAAGTTCTGTCTAATTTCTGCTATCGTCAAGTTAAAATTACAAATACTAAGTAAGGTTAGTTTACTTAAAAACACCAAAAACAGCAACAACAATATACACGTTCTCTTTTATATTTTTGGTAAAATAGATTACAAGGAATATTTGAAAGATGACAAAAGCAGTTAAAAATACTCGTACATTATTAATTATTGATTATAATAAAAACATCTTGAGAATATAGATCAGATGTAGTTCTCAACTCTAATCTAAAAACACAATTAGTTTTAGAAATAAATTTCAAATACTTAAAACTAAAAAGAAAGGATTTAACATTCAAATATATTACCCTGAGTGGTCAAAACGGAAAACTTACATATTGTCAGTGAAAACACAAGTTACGAAACAAAAATACCTGTACCACTAGTAGCAATTTATAGAAATGACTGTTCAGAATCAAAAAGGTTACTGAATGAATTGCGAACGACCAGTAGTGGGGAGGCTTAATTGGTTACGGCAAGGAAACCTGTTATAACTCTCACTCAAGTTCTAAGCCTGAACTTTACTAATGATATCCACTTGTTAATCATAATTGTACAATGTGTTCTAAATTCAAAGTGATTTTTTAATATTTAATATTAAGTTTATTGGAAAATATATATAACCATAAATGCGTAATTTTTATGCTATAATTGGTTTAAACGTTTCTCCTTTTTGTATTGTTTTGTTTTTTCCTTCTCAAAAATTATTTTCTAACCTTATATGTCTTTGTTTCAATATTTTTTAAGTAAGACTGCTATTCCATTACTAAGTACCATGCGTGGTTTGTTTAGTCCAACATAGCAAAAAGTTTTTATTTTTCATGCTGAATACTGCAAAATAAATTAAAGTTTTCAGGTTTCTTTTGCCTCATTTGAAAGACTTTTGACAGTTTCAGGTATATTTTTTGCTTTATTGGTGGCAACACTGAAGTTTTCGTAAACATTTGTTGTTAGAAAAACATTTACTCGCTAATTTTTTAGTTCAGCTGCAATTTTTTATCAGTTAAAAATAAGGTAAGCGTGAGAAACGTATTGTGATACACATGTGATACTAGTTGTTCTACAAATGTTATACTTTAAAAGAAAATTTAACAACGCTCATAAACATAACTTAAAGTTAGTTCTTTACCGCTACTTTATACCAAGCCCAGTCTGAATTAAAGTGCCCTATCTACTTTTACATATTTTTTTTAGATACCAAGTATTAACAATATTTGTTGAATGACTTTTTTTTATTTTTCTATTGCTAAATACGTATTTTAATTGTTTTGGTTTTTGGTGTTAAATATACGAAGAAAGGTTATAAAAGAGTAAACATTGGTAGGAGACAGTTTCTTGAAAACTTTTGCAGAAAAAAGTCAATAATTAACAAAAAACGTTCTTAGCAAGTAGCGACAAAATTGGACGCGCAGTCTGCAGGAATATTAAACGTAAGTCTGCAGGAATATTAAAAGAACCGAGCGCAAATGTAATTCAGTTTGAACGATTACTTCAACTCCAACTTGTATGCGTAAGCCAAAAAAGGCATCGAAAAACAGCTCGAGAACCAGAAAGTTAAAGTGGAAACTCCAGTATCTTACAGCCACCATGTGAGAGTTTTTTTTTGATGATGACTCAAAATATCCTGAAGATGAATAAAACGTTGTCAAGCTCTGTTACAAACAGATTTTCTAAAAAATGATTTAGATCAAAGTGACCTTGCCGTAGTCGACTACGAATGAAAGTATTATCTTAGTTTGATAATAAAAATGACCAGTGGAGAAAAGTAAGGTTCTACGAGGGTTGATCAAATATAAACGAGACTGATTTTTTAAAAAATTTATTGCTTACTTACAAATTATTCTTGATACAACTTATTTTTCTACATAGTCTCCCGCACGAGTAACACATTTTTCCCACCGGATTGGAAGTTTTTTAATTCCATCTTCGTAAAAAGTTCTCGGGCGTTCATTGAGCCATTGGAGCACGAAGGTCTCCACCGCAGAATCGTCTTCGAAACGCTGGCCTCCAAGCGCCTCTTTGAGTGGCCCAAACAGGTGATAGTCGCAGGGTGATAAGTCTGGACTGTATGGGGGATGTTCCATTGGTTTCCAGCCAATTTGATCGAGTTTAAGCCTCGTAGCGTTCGCCGAATGTGGTCGGGCATTATCGTGAAGAAGAATGACGTTTCTCGCCGGTTTAGATTTCCTTTTCCTACGAAAAGACTGTTTTGCGGCCTCTAAAACATCGCAATAATATTGTGCATTTATTGTGCGTCGTTGATGGAGGAAATCGACATGAAAGGCGCCTTGATTGTCGAAAAATACAGTGGCCATTACCTTCCCGGCCGACGATCGTGATTTGGCCTTCAGGTTTTCTACTGCTTCCCGTCCTTCGGCGAATTCCTTGTGCCAAACAAAGACGCGAGCTCTTGACAGGGTCCTGTCCCCGTATTGAGCCGTCAATCTACGAAAGATTTCAGTCGGATTGACCCCCTCCTTGGCCAAAAACTTAATAATAATTCTCTGCTCCACGGAAACGTGCACTTCACTCTCACTCATTGTATAGTTTTATACTGAAGGGTCCGAACGGAAATGTTGCCCGTCTACGCCCGTCCCAAACCTCCCAGGCTACCTGAAACCCCACCCTTTAGAGTTCAATGTCCAACGGAAAAGTTTTTAGAAAGTCAGTCTCGTTTATATTTGATCAACCCTCGTACAATAGACTACACGACAAAAAATTTATGGAAATATTAAGAGAATCTTTTTGTTTATAAACGTACTGACATCACGAAAGAGTCAACCCTCGCAAGATAATGAAAATAGAAAACATGTACCAACATAAGAAGCTTCATTAGTTTATATGAAGACAAATAAGTAGTTTAAGGGGGACACAGCAGGGGTTACGTCAGTTCATCAATATTAAAAAAGTGAAACAAATTTTTATAACGATACCTTTTACATCTCTATATCTTGTTAATTGGTTATAAACTATGTTTGCCAGAGCAAAACTAATTTATGTTTTATAACCGAAACGTTGGCAAACATTTGAAAAAGTGATACATAGTTGTACTTTTGGTAATACCTTTGTAATATAACGTACTGCCTTTTTCTTATTAGGCCTAAATGTAAGAAAAACCGATTGATCTTATCAGCGAATTATTCAGCACACAACTTAACTTGTGTCGTTAAAACAGATCATGTATCACGAGAACCTTGAAATCAATGGCATTTCAAGGTCAGATAACTAGTGTAACAAGAAAAAACATTTTGCAAAAAAATATAAATTATTCATAATCGGAAAGTAATTTCATTGTTTACATTGGATATACGCAAGTCATATAGCCTTTTGCTAGTCATATTTCTTTATTGGTTATATGTGCGTGTAATTCATATTCTAGGAAAATAGCGACGCTTGTTGAAACAAGTATGTCATACCTATAAGTATTTTTAGTAATTAGTGCTTTAATAAAAAAATAATCTAAATATTTTTTAAAGCGATAATATTTTTGTATGAGGGAAAAATAAAAACCCACCATAGCACTAATAACATGCAAAGAAAACGTCACGTCTTCCTATATACACTTTATTAGTATTACTAAACCATAGCCTACCAGTACGCTTATTTTTGGTTCAAACAAATATAGCTTTTGTTCAAAACTCGCTATACTGAATAAACCTTTTCTAGATATTTATAATTGTAGGACCTACAAGTGCTTTAATTTCTGCTAGACCATCGGTATAAATATGAATGATAACATTCTTAAAGGCAATTTACAATTCTCCCGAACACAGTCATTAATAGACATTACTTCAGCCTTTAATACTCTATCATGCTGTTCCAGGACAACAGCTTTCTTTGCTTTTGGTCTCAAGCAGAACACCACAGCACCAATGCCTGTCTTTATCTTGGAACCGTCTGTCTACAATACCAGGTCTCCAGATTTTCAAAACACACGATCTTTCTCCCCAAACATTATCTTGACATCAAAGGGTCTAGAAACAGTGTGTTGTTTGGCCATCTGATAATGTTTTCTGTGATTCTAGGGTGCCCCAAAGTTGATGACAGCCAGACTCCACTTTCTTACATGAGTGCTGCTTTGCGTGCCTCCCCCCCGTGACATATAGATCAGTGAGGGGAAACAACAATCTAATTTAATAGGCAATTTTTTTTATCAAAAAAAACTTTTAAAAGTTTCCAAAAAATGGTGAATTAGAATCTTTGAAAAATACACGTTTTTTGAATTTACTCCATTGAAAATCTTATCCCACACTAGTATATGCTAGCAGTTTAAATTTTGTAACATTTTTCGAAAACTAAAAATCTAATTTAGTTGGACTCGATCACGATGGTGAATTTACAAAAAAAAGATAAAAATTACTATTGAAAATTCGCTAAAAGAATGGACTGCAAGACAGTTGCGTGTTGTGCTTGTTTAGGCATTTGTTGATACTAGACTAACAACATTTGTTGATAGTGACCACGCAACGTCACCATTCAACATTAAAGGTTATGATTTTAACAATTATATTATACAATATTCCATTAGACATACTGTGTGTTTAATCTCAATGGCAATCATTCATGTTATAGAATAACCACAGTTTGTCGACTGGATCTCCATTATAAACTCGCTGAATATGGTAACTGACATGTTGATTTACTGCAATGGTTAATGCACGTTAAAGCACTGATTTGAAAGCCATCATTTCCAATTATTATTACGGTCAGATTTTGCGACAGATGCAACACGTGTTTATGAATGTTATAACTTAATAATTATATACAATCTATTTACATTTAAACGATATACAATATTATAATTTGGTCTGCTACAATATCTCGGTAGAAAAGTATGGAAGAATGTTATAAAAAATTAATATATGACACAAACGCCGAATCCGGACAGTTTTCGAAATGTTTACCGTAACATGTTTTGGGCACAGCAAAATTCCCACATCGCGACGAGAATATTTTCTTTGGACTTTGGTCGAAGAGAAATCCTCAGAACGCATTGTGGGCAAACATATTTGTTTAATTACCGACTGAAAAATAATATCAATTTAGCGATACAGCAAACTGGTAATATCCACAATGTGATGTGGGTAATCACTTTTGCCCACAACAAGTACTGGGTATTTTCAGCCTGAGCAATTGCCGATTTTTTGGTGTTTAACGTCCGACTATTGTGCACACTTGGGCTAATGCAGACGATGGGAGGATTTATAGCGTATGAAAATGTCAAGCCCTGGCCGGGAATCGAACCCGGGTCCTAGGGGTGGAAGCCCAGTACGCTATCAACTAGGCCACAGAGGCGGTTTCGCAAAAGCCAAATAACCTATAACTAAGTACGATAAAACATAATGTTTTATTACATTTGTTTTACTGAAAAATAAGCCATTAGTATAATTTTATGATCTAAAATTCAATATTGTGCTTATTGTAGTGTCCTGGACACCAAAAACCTTTTTATTCTGGTAGCAATCATTGTGGTACATACCTATCCCCTGTCCTATTCACATGCACCCCGAGACAACAGTGCCTAGTAATGATTTAAATGATTTTCCTGAATTCTGCTCTGCCCAAGTCGTCTGACACCCCTCTAAGTCCTCCATGAAGGACCTTATCCTAAGCACTTTATATGGGGATGCCCAGGAAAGTTATCCTATCTTGTCTGGTGTTGCTTGTAAATCCACCAGCAACTCTGTTAATTGACATTAGACTCGGCGAACTAAAGAGAGATCCCTAAAGCCAGCTTAGGTCCGATAAACTCAGATGTAGATCCCAGTCCATCCAGTCGTTCTACCTCCTCATTACCCTTACTCAGTGAGAAGTACCACGGTTTCCCATGGATGGAGCACTGACGTTCTCCCAGACCAACTTGGACTGAATTGTAGGACACAAGTGCTTTGACTGCCGCCTGACTATCGGTATAAATATGAATGATACTCTTCTTGAAAACTCATTTATATTCTCCCGAACATTCATTAATGGCAAATACGTCAGCCTTTAATACTGTGTCATGCTGTTCCAGGTCAATCGCTTTCTTTGTCCTTGGTCTCAAGCAGAACACCTCAACACCAGTGCTTGTCTTTGTTTTTGTCTTGGAACTATCTGTCTACAATACTAGGTCTCCAGATTTTCCCAACACACGATCTTTCTCCCCAAATGTCATCTTGACATCAAATAGTCTAGAAACTACGTCTTCTTTGGCCATCTGATAAAATTTTCCGTGATTCTAGCATGCCCCAAAGTTGAGGGCAGCCAGACGTAACCTTCCCTCAGTCTACGCGTATATGCTGCTTTGTGTTCCTACCATGGCATATAGATCAATGAGGCTAAACAAAAATCTAATCTAATAGACAATATCGTTGATAAACAAAAAAATAATTTCAAAAGTTTCCAAACGACTGTGGATTAGAATCCTTGAAAAATACATGTTTTTGACCTTACTCAATTGAAAATCTTATTCCACAATAGTATAAGTAAGCATTTTAAAATTTGTAACTTTTTTTGAAAACTTAAAATTCTAAATTAGTTGGACTGATCACGATGATGAGTTTACAAAAAAATGTACGATAAAAATTACGATTGGAAATTCGCCAAGAAAAGGTTATGTGAGATAGTTGTGTGTTGTGATTGTTGAAATTTAGACATTAGTTGATACAAGACAAACTTTGGTTGATAATAGACAAACAACATTTGTTGATAGTGACATCCCAACGTCACCATTCAACATTAAAGGTTATGATTTTAACAATTATATTATACAATATTCCATTAGACATACCGCGTGTTTAATCTCAATGGCAATCATTCATGATATAGAATAACCACAGTTTGTCGACTGGATCTCGATTATAAACACGCTGAATATGGTAACTGACATGTTGATTTACTGCAATGGTTAATGCACGTTAAAGCACTGATTTGAAAGCCATCATTTCCAATTATTATTACGGTCAGATTTTGCGACAGATGCAACACGTGTTTATGAACGTTATAACTTAATAATTACATACAATCTATTTACATTTAAACGATATACAATAGAATAATTTGGTCTATTATAATTTCTCAACAGAAAAGTATGGAAGAATTTTATAGATAAAATAATATATAACTTAAACGCCGAATCCGGACAATGGCCGAAATTTTTACCCACATCACGACGTGAATATTTTCCTCGGGCATTGTGTCGAAACGAAATACCCATAACATTGCGAATATAATTATCTTCAGTCACCTCATAATGAAGACAGTAAGATATTTTAAATGCAAAATTAATAATCATTAAAATAACTGAAAAGAGTATATTTTTAATATATATATTTTTTTATAACGTTAAGTTGTTAATACTAATAAAGCCGCTAATAAAGTGATTAGACTTTCAAGAAAACAAATGAATGTTAAACAACTTCAAGTAAAACCAAATTTCTCCAAATATTGGATAAATCCAATTTCTTGATTTAATTTTTAACTGAATATTTTTTCTACTTTATGGAAAATAATCGTAATCGCGGTCCACAACTTTTTCGCTAACGTGATAGAAGCGAATTTCCCAAAGTAACTTTTTATCTTAGTCTTTTCACCAACATTATGAGCATTAAAAATCTACATTTACTAACATTTTAAACTTTTAAAGTACTGTACATTGAAAATACGAAATTGAACCCTGACCGTCTTCAAGTTAAGTTTCTTAATTTCGACTGATTTTTATAATTGAAATCGCTAATTTATAATTACGTTTTTGAAGATAATTTTAATGGTGAATTTAGATTATTTTTAAATCATTTAGATCGAAAAAGTTACGACATTTTAAATATTTGAAATGGCAGCTATTTTTAAATAACTGGGAGTTCAGGAACGGCGATCATTTAAGTTTCCTGGTCGGGGTCTTACCACGATGGAAACTTCAATAGCTCATTTTACAATAAAATTTCGCTAAATATATCTGTTTTTTGTGTAGCTATTTTTGCTACTTAGGGATTTGATGTTTTGGGTAATGAAATAATCCTACCTGTAGTAAGACAGTTCAGATAGTTACTTGTAACCGCCTCGGTGGCCTAGTTGATAGCGTACTGGGCTTTCACCCCGAGGATCCGGGTTCGATTCCCGGCCAGGGATTATAATTTTCATAAGCTATAAATCATCCCACCGTCTGCATTAGCCCAAGTGTGCACAATAGTCGAACGTTAAAAAAAACAACAACTAATAAATATAAATTTTGAAACAATAACTAGTTAGCAATGTTTTTCTTAATACTAAAGCTACAATTATCGGAGCTACAAGCTACTTTACAATACTTATATTAACACCGTCGGAAGATTAGATTGGATCATCTGTAACAGTCGTACTTGCCGGAAGAGGCAGCTGAAGTGAGCAGCTGACGGTTTTAGTCATCCCACTGTATCTCTAGCTCATACTACTCTCGTTTATTTACTCAATACACACACACACACACACACACCTCAGATCTGGATTAAATGCTTCAATAGGTTATTTTCCTATGAGAATTTACTAATAACTCAGGTAAATATAACCAGTAAATGTAAAGTGGTTTTTCTTCATGGCCACTGCAAACTTATCTTTGAAAGAAAATATTTAAATAAATAAATTATTTATGAGTTGTCGTTACTTAATAAACTGACTTCTTTGCATATTACCACAGTAATTTTATTTGTTTTCATATATATTATGAAAAGTCAAAGATAATGGAAATAAATGACGCACTGTGCTATTTTTATATTCAAAATATTTATACAAGAAACATATTCCTTTATTTTATGTTTATGGAAAATGTCAATTCTGTGTTATATTTATTATTTTTTATTTCTCATTTTAAAAGAAAATTTTGTAAAAAAATATTTGAATTTTAAGAAAATTATTATATAAATATGAGTTGGTGTTGTTTAAAAATTAATACATTTACATAAATTAAGGTTATGGTCACTGTAAGGTTACAAAATAAAAGTTGAAAACATTTTAACACGGACAAAGACCAAAGGCATCTGGAAATAACGTATTGCTTTTAGAAGAAGCATAAATTTATACAAGCAATATCTCATCAGCCATACGTTACGCCCCAACCCCGAATGTAAATCCAAGAGAACCAAGTTTTGCAAACTTTACGACTTATGTGTTGTGGTTATATATCATTTTAAGGTTTCGGTTTATAACAATTTTTTAATGGTTTTTATCATTACGATTTTGACAAATGCATTAACGTCAAGAGTTATAATTATTTAACTCTATATTCAAGCCTATAGTAAATATAAGTATTTTTTTATTTTATTATTATTTTTTTTTTTTTGTTGGTATTTAACGTCCGACTATTGTGCACACTTGGGCTAATGCAGACGATGGGATGATTTATAGCGTATGAAAATGCCAAGCCCTGGCCGGGAATCGAACCCGGGTCCTCGGGGTGAAAGCCCAGTACGCTATCAACTAGGCCACCGAGGCGGCTAAAGTATTTTTTAAGTAGACTTATAACTAATTATTTGACAAATATGATATATATATATATATATATATATATATATATATATATATATATATATATATATATATATATATATATATAGAGAGAGAGAGAGAGAGAGAGAGAGAAATAGGTAGAGAGAGAGAGAGAGATAAATAAATAAAGAGATAGAGAGAGATAGAGATAGATAGATAGATAGGTAAATAGAGAGAGAGATAAATAGATAGAGAGATAGAGAGATAGATAGATAGATAAATAGATAAAGAGATATGGATATAGAGATAGATAGATAGATAGGTAGATAGAGAGAGAGATAAATAGATAGAGAGATAGAGAGATAGATAGATAGATAGATAGATAGATAGAGAGAGAGAGAGAGAGAGAGAGAGAGAGAGAGAGATATTTAGATAGAGAGAGAGATGAATAGATAGATAGATAGATAGATAGATAGATAGATAAATAGATAGATAGATAGATAGATAGATAGATAGATAGATAGATAGATAGATAGATAGATAGATAGATAGATAGATAGATAGAGAGACAGAGAGAGAGAGATAGGTAGATAGATAGATAGATAGATAGAGAGAGAGAGAGAGAGAGAGAGAGAGAGAGAGAGAGAGATAAATAGATAGAGAGATAGATAGATAGATAGATAGATAGATAGATAGATAGATAGATAGATAGATAGATAGATAGATAGATAGATAGATAGATAGATAGATAGATAGATAGATAGATAGATAGATAGATAGATAGATAGATAGATAGATAGATAGATAGATAGATAGATAGATAGATAGAGAGAGAGAGAGAGAGAGAGAGAGAGAGAGAGAGAGAGAGAGAGAGAGAGAGAGAGAGAGAGAGAGAGAGAGAGAGCCAGGAAGAAAATAGTATATTGTTTGTACGCGCGATGGATTATTAAAAAAAAGTGAATTCGTTAAAAGTACAATTTTTATAAATATTACATATAAAAGGAACAACATAATTTTCACCTTACATTTGACAAATAGTTTTAACTTCATTACAGTTAATTTTTGATGTTATGAGTTTTGGTTTACCCTTGCAATGAAATGGGCTTTTGTGAAAATAAATCTCTTGGCCTCTATAGCACATTCAGCTGCAGGTTCTCAGGACCCTGGAAGTAAAATATTATTTGCATCCTGCTCACAAGAGTCTCACAATCATAGATTACGTGGTCTGCAATTTTCTATTATTTCCTGCATAGCCTACAAATGGTTTCTCCGTGGTACATTCCTATCCTGTTCATGTGCACGCTCGGACCACATTATTTGAGGAATCATGTGAACGTTCCCTACTAGTGGCATCTTGCGGTAAAATGTTCAACTACAGATAAATAAATAAAAGTACTGTATTTTTCTCCATTCGGCCCTTGCAGCTTGCCAGCTTTCGTAGCGGCATATACTCCAATTACTTGGACTTTTACCACTGATATCGAGTACGTTGTTTGTTATGATGGCAATACTTCTAATCCGTTTATTTTCAATAGTTATACAACAGCTGAAACAGTTAGGGAAGTATTAACTGACCAAAGAGTACTCCTGAGAAACGAGAGATACTTTATCTGTAGGCCATCGACCTCCTGCAAAACAAAGTAAAAAGTACATAAAATATACAAAATCTATTTTATCTTACTACTTTGTGTGTTACTATTTTGTGTTATTTCAAAAACGTTTTTATATTCAACTTTCTTTCCTATTAGAAAACTTTCCCAATACTTGTAACCAACGCTGCTTGATTGGCAGTAACTAACAAACTGTAAACAAATGTCTAGACTGATGCAAAGTTTTGAGTGCTATTAAAATACTTGAAGTAACTTAAAGCTAATATAAACTTTCATTGAAACTTATTTACAAGTTAGTTTTTCATGGAAAAAGTTATGGAAATGCAATGTAAGAAATGAAAATATGAAAATTTAATTACAGTTTTTAAATAGAAAATTATTATTTGTTAAATGTAGAATTGTCCAGATTTTAAATTACTTTTAATATTCTTTTAGTTACCTGTTAAGTGTAATTTGAAACAATTTATTCTGTGATACATTTTTTCTACTTAAATATTTATTAAAACGTACAAATACAAATACAAATAAAATGTTCGCAGCTGTAACTATAACTGGTAGCGTAATTTGTATCCAAATTTGTATTTCAAAATATAAAATACGGAAAAGGTAAACCGTCAAAATAAACTTAATAATTCAAATGGACTTTAAAAATTCGCGAACTTAATTTATGCAGATTTTAATAAGTAGTAAAATCTTAACAGAAAAAGTTATGATTCCTTAAAAATTTGAAGTTGTCACTCTTTCGATAATGTTGGACCGATTTTGCTGGGTAAGAAATTTATTGAAATTATTTCCGTAAAAATACGGTAAATATATAAAATTGATTTTTGTGTCAAGAAAAATTGTAAACATAAGAGTGTTAACACACAGAACGCATAAAAACTATATATATATATATATATATATATATATATATACAGAATTGTTTTGACCCCCCCCCAAACGTATCAAGAGGTCAAGACAAACGCTTTTCAAGATACTGTTGGCGGCCATCAAGAGCAATTATTTGAAAGTTAGAATCACTGTGAAGTTCTATACTTCCAATATGGCAAAGGCATTTTTCTTCAAGTAGCTCGTAATTATCACTTAATTTCACCTAATTTAAATTACCATCATTACGGATGAACTGGTTCTAGAAATTAGATCAGGAACGTTATGCTACGTAGAAACTCTGATCTAAAGCCAATACTTGGAGTTAAACATCGATAGATAACATCAATTTCCAATGATGTATGGCTCCGTTTTACGAGATTAATAATTACAAAATAAACAACTACGGTATTGTATTTCATCAAACAGTCATCAATAACAGAGTGATTTCTAACTAGCATATGTTCGTTAAAAATATCTCCGAATAATTAATTGTTTAGCACATTAATTTGTTTTGTTCACATTTTGGCTACAAAGTGATATAAAATATGTTGACTTCTTTAATATAAATAAAATATAACTATTTCTGCTTCAATTGGTTCAAATATCCAGTTTCTGTTAATTTAGTTATTTTTAAACTGAACTGTTATACTCGGATGACAGAAAGACATAAAAGGGAGAAGTCGTAAACCGCTTGCTTTCGAATATTTAGCTTCTGTATTTGCATAGAAATAGGAAACTCGTTGGTCGCAGATGCGCATTGTAAACATGAAATATTAAAGTTAAGTGTAACCAGTATAAACGCCACGACAATATTAATTACTTAATTTTGTTGCAGTTACTCCTTATGAAAACATTATGTATAATATTAATGTAATATAGAATAACCTTTTGATGTTAATACCGGGTGGTCCAAATAAAATCTGACAGTTTAAAAATAAAATATCTTTGTAGAAAGTAGTATTTGTAATTTATTACAATATCCAACATAAGTACCCCACTAAAGTATTGTTGTTTAAAACAGTTATACCAAGTAATGAAATCAGTTCTGAAAACTAACTTTACTAATTAGGCTACACCTTCTATTGCGAAGCAATCTGGAATTACAGATATTAATTTTGATCTGAAAAAATTCTATAGACTAGCTGGCCTACTTGGCAAGATGTCTGGGATGTCCAGTGGACTGTACAGTCGCCGGTGATCAATCGCTGCGGTCAGGAAGAATGCCACTTAATTATAGACTTTGACTGATGGAAACTCTTAGAATGGTAAAAAGGAAGAGTGTTTTAATTAGCACTAAACTGGTTGCTAGATTTAGTTAAGATGCAGTCGGACACTGATGTCGTTGGCGGTAATAATTGAGCAGTTGCGGAATGCAACTGTACGCGGACGCTTGTGGTTGCTAGTGGTGCGAGTTTGAAACCGGAATTTGAATGGCCCGTGAACACTTGTGGTTGGTAGCGTAGCGAGTTTTAAACCGTATTTGAAAGGCCGTGGGCACTTGTGGTCACCAACGTAGCAACTTTGAAACCGGAATTTGAAAGGCCGTGGATACTTGTGGTCGCTAGCGTAGCGAGTTTGAAACCGGAATTTGAAAGGCCCGTGGAAACTTATGGTCACTAGCGTAGCGAGTTTGAAACCGGAATTTGAAAGGCCGTGGGCACTTGTGGTTGCTAACGTAGCAACTTTGAAACCGGAATTTGAAAGGACCGTGGACACTTGTGGTTGCTAGCGGTGCGAGTTTGAAACCGGAATTTGAATGACCCGTGGACACTTATGGTCGCTAGCGTAGCAAGTTTAAAACCGGAATTTGAAAGGCCCGTGGTAACTTGTGGTCGCTAGCGTAGCAAGTTTAAAACAGGAATTTGATCGGTCCGTGGACATTTGTGGTCGCTAGCTTAGCGAGTTTGAAACTGGAATTTGAACGGCCCGTGGACACTTATGGTCGCTAGCGTAGCGAGTTTGAAACCGGAATTTGAACGGCCCGTGGACACTTATGGTCGCTAGCGTAGCGAGTTTGAAACCGGAATTTGAACGGCCGTGGGCACTTGTGGTCGCTAGCGTAGCGAGTTTGAAACCGGAATTTGAACGGCCGTGGGCACTTGTGGTCGCTAGCGTAGCAACTTTGAAACCGGAATTTGAACGGCCTGTGGACAATTATGATCGCTAGCGTAGCGAGTTTGAAACCGGAATTTGAAAGGCCCGTGGACACTTGTGGTTGCTAGCGTAGCAACTTTGAAACCGGAATTTGAACGGCCCGTGGACAATTATGATCGCTAGCGTAGCGAGTTTGAAACCGGAATTTGAAAGGCCGTAGGCACTTGTGGTTGCTAGCGTAGCAACTTTGAAACCGGAATTTGAAAGGCCCGTTGACACTTATGGTCGCTAGCGTAGCGAGTTTGAAACCGGAATTTGAACGGCCCGTGGATACTTATGGTCGCTAGCGTAGCGAGTTTGAAACCGGAATTTGAACGACCATGGGCACTTGTGGTCGCTAGCGTAGCAACTTTGAAACCGGAATTTGAACGGCCGTGGGCACTTGTGGTCGCTAGCGTAGCAACTTTGAAACCGGAATTTGAACGGCCCGTTGACACTTATAGTCGCTAGCGTAGCAACTTTGAAACCGGAATTTGAACGGCCCGTGGACACTAGTGGTCGCTAGCGTAGCGAGTTTGAAACCGGAATTTGAACGGTCCGTTGACACTTATGGTCGCTAGCGTAGCAACTTTGAAACCGGAATTTGAACGGCCCGTGGACACTAGTGGTCACTAGCGTAGCGAGTTTGAAACCGGAATTTGAAAGGCCCGTGGTAACATGTGGTCGCTAGCGTAGCAAGTTTAAAACAGGAATTTGAACGGCCCGTGGGCACTTGTGGTCGCTAGCGTAGCAACTTTGAAACCGGAATTTGAACGGCCCGAGGTAACTTGTGGTCGCTAGCGTAGCAAGTTTAAAGTAAGAATTTGAACGGCCCGTGGACACTTGTGGTCGCTAGCGTAGCGAGTTTGAAACCGGAATTTGAACGGCCCGTGGTAACTTGTGGTCGCTAGCGTAGCAAGTTTAAAATAAGAATTTGAACGGCCCGTGGACACTTATACTCGCTAGCGTAGCGAGTTTGATACTGGAATTTGAACGGCCCATGGTAACTTGTAGTCGCTAGCGTAGCGAGTTTATTGTTCTTGTTACAAATTTAATGACGTAATATCTTTTCTTTTTTTTTTATTTTAAGGCGAAAAGCACATTGAGTCTATTATCGCCTCCCTAAATATAAGTGTAAGTGTAAAGTGTTAAAGTCGTAAGTGTAGCGTTGTAAGTGTAAGTGTGCGTTACCGCGAGGGACGTCTAAATCCTCTCAATAGGTGTAGCTAGTCTGCACTCCCTGCAGGTGTATTATTATTAAGTTAACATACAGTTTTCTAGCCACAGAACCTCACATCGGTGTATGCGATAACCTTATCCTTTCTTCAACCTGACGTAGTTACGGACACTAGGCTAAGTTGACGACCATCTGGCACAATGATTGCCTTTAATTTCGATTTTTATTAATTTACTATTTTTAATTTATTTTCTAATTATTAGTATTTTTTTGTAAAATTGATGCACATTCTTAAAAGAACGTTGATATTAATCTGTTTTCTTAAATGTTTTAGTTACACTTGGATTGTGCAATGCAAAACACCACTATTATCTTTACTGGACTATACATTTTTAAAATCCATACCATTTACGGCCTCGAAGCTCTACCTGAATGCTTACCCTTTAGGAGATTGTTATGTAAAAATACTCTCAAAAACATTTTACACATATTTCTTTGTTTAAGACAGATTTTTTGTTATTATTAATTTATTACATTATTAATAGTCTATAATTAATATTTAATTTCAAGTTTCAGGTGTTATTATTTCAAAGTTTTCATAAGTTTACGTCATTATATTTCTTAAATATGAATTCATGGGCTTAGTTTTCCATAATCAAATAAAACTTTCTAATTAAACAAGCAGCAGAAGGTTAGTGAATGTAAACATATGTTTTTGACTGCTATGCAACACTGTTTAATTGGAACTGTCAATGTAAGTTTAACATTTTGCTTTGTGTAGAAGACAGGCTTGTAAAATTATAAAGCGCCATTATGTTTCAAAGGTAAAATAAAAGCATCACGCAGCGTGATTATTGCTAGCGTGATGGAAGCGAATTTTGAAAAACGAAGCAATATAAACATTTTTGTTTATTTAACATCTATTTAAAATCTGATTAAACTTTTGTAATAAATATTAAAATAACTTAAATTAGCACTTAAAATTTTTATATTAATTTTCGCTTTCAACGGGATTAATTTTTAAAAAATAATTAAAAAGTAAGAAAAAAACATCGGCAAATACGTAAACATCTAAATCCCACTAAACCAGTATTAACATTAACGTAAACACAGCCGTTAATGCAGAAGGGATTTGGAAATAATTTGTGTTTTCCATTAGTATCATTAAATTAACTTCTAAAGGGTAGCGACCGTGGAACAATATATTACTGTGACGTCACAATGTGGATTTATTGCCATTCCTGAATATTAGTCCCGGCTGTGTTAATCCTATCGGTTAATGGACTGAAATGGAACGGGATTTAAAAGTGTCGAGTTTTTCCTTTATTTACGAAGGAACATTTCAACTGAGAAATCCTGTTTTTCTACGGCTTAACCTGAGCCTTTTTTTAATGACCATTATTCTGACTTTCATAAAATAATTTTGGAGTTGCTATAAGATACTTATAATTGAAAAACATATGTATAATTCATTATTTACAAACAGATTTAATTTACATATTTTCGATTATTAACAATACTAATACCGTATTGAATTAAATAAATTAAATTTATTCGAATAATTAAATGGTAACAGCTATACAAAAATTAAGAACAATTGAAAAATATATTTTTAATTATTACAATCATAATGAATACGAAAAAAGCTTGTAGAGTCAGAAATGTTTTTTTATTAAATTAAAGAGCTTAATTTTTTTCTACAGACTGCTAAAAAAAATTGATTAATGCGCCATTGACTACCGACATTTTTCAGATTACAGGAATCGCGCGAGCTACAGTTTAACTAAAGCCAGGGGATTTACCATTTTGCCGTCTTCAATTTGAACACTTTTAGTTTTGCCACCCCTATTCCATTCTCTCATATAGCCTATATTAATAGTTTCAGGAACATTAAACCTCGCGTATGTTCTTAAATTGTTTGGCCACCGTTCTGACACGCGGGTAATATTTCCCGCCAATTTAACCGGTAATCGTAATATTTAGGGAAAACGTTATTGGACCAAATTAATTGGACATTTTATGCTCTTTCTCTGCAAAGCGATCAAAATTACGGTAGGTCTTGCCGTTCAGGCAGTATTACAGGAAGCATCCAGCAATACACTCTTCATTGTTAAACCAGAGGCCGTCATCTTGAAACGGAATGAACGGGACGAAACCTTACACGTAATTTGTTCTTGCTTTGTACAAGGTACTTCCGTACACAATTTTAAAACAAGCAGTTAAATCTGAGGCCTCCATATTGAAACGGAAATTAATGAAAAAAATCTTGTGTTCATTTCGTTCGGGCTTTATATAAAGTACCTATTAATTTTTGTGTAAAACTTTAAGAAATTTCAAAGCAATCGGTCAGTGCGTTTAGTAATACCTGAGTATAATCAGAGGCCGCCATCTTGAAGCTGAAGTGAATGAAAAAATTCTTACACATATGTTGTTCGGGCTTTATACAAGGTACCTCCTAATGATTTTGAAGGCCAATCAGAAGCGAACACGTTAGGCTTAACGTACACGTGTTGAATAGAGGAGGGGTACGAGCTGGAGCTAGAAAATTATAAATAGGACGAGCCATAATATTTGTGACCAGTATAGATATAGTTTTTGAAGATGGAGGTTCTCCGAAACGCGTCAACGAAAGTAGAATTGACGAAGCTAGAAAAGGCAGATTATTATACTGAACATAGTGACAATAATCCTAGCAGAAAACAAGAAGAATATAAAAAGAATTACAGTGTTTATATATTCGTATTTGTAGATTCAGAATTTAAAAATTCATAATAGGTAGATTGAAATTTTATTTAAAGCAAAAGATATGATAATTAAGATATGGAGAAATAAACATGTGCACTATGAAGTACAATGTATAAATGAATTCAATAATTAAATCAATGCATATAAATTAAAAAAAAATATGTACTGAAATTTAAAAACACAACGACAAGTTTTACATTTAAGTTCTGTAATGTGTATTATTTATTGTACTTAATTAAATTTCATGAAAAGATTATAATAATAATAATAATTCAAACCATACAACTTAAAACTGTTGAGCAAAGCGGATGCAGTAAGTTAGGAAAAAAGTGTGAAACTATGTGGGACTAAGTTCCCGCGATCAGAAACTATAAATTACTAATTTTTTTTTTCTAAAAAAAGTACACGTGTGGAACTCGAGGAATTATATACAAAAACGAAGCCTTTGTTAAAAGTATCTTTGTTGCACATTAAATTGGTATGAAGATATGTTTACAATATCTTGTTTTGTGAACCTAGCTTAGATATCATTTACTGTAGTTATAGTAAAAGATCAGTTGTTTTATATTATTTTGTAATGATCAGCTGATTTCATTGAACAGCTGATAGGCTATAATAAGTTTCAGGTTATGTTGTTAAAAACTAGTAATAATAACAATTATTTTAATAGTTTATATTAATTTCGAATGTATTATAAACGTTTACAACGTGCACGTGTTCTTTAACTAAAGAAAAATACCGAAACCAAAGCAACACAACGTTTTCATATAACACGCGTGTACTGTCACCGAAAAATGAGGAACAAAAAGGAGGAAGAAAAAGAAAGAACCAGAAATAGAGACAGAATTCATTTGAACGATTCCGTTTCATATTTCCGTTACCTTAAAAAGGTTCGGAACACTTATTTTCCATTCACTCCTCTCGCCAAGACTAACAATAAAAAGTTTGCTTAAAAAAAAAAATATTTGGTTGAACATTGATTCTAATATTCTGTGATAATATATTTTTACATATGAAATATTTATTTTACCGCCAATTAACATAAAAATACTGCCGAGATAAAAGTAATAATAATAATAATAATAATAATAATAATAATAATAATTACCGACTGGGAGTCGGTAGTCATAAAATCGAGAGAGTTGACCACTTCAAATATCTGGGTGAATGGATCAGCTGGAACGCCTTAGAAAAGAGAGCATTGGAATCCAGGATGTGTAAAATGGAATTGGCCTTTCAATTAACCAAAGAGGTGTATAACAAGAAATCGTTATCCTGGAATTCCAAACTTAAGCATTATAAAACTGTGATCAAACCAGAGGCTTTATATGCATCTGAAACTCTTACACTCAATAATAAGGGATTACTGGACAATCTGGAGAAGAAGGAAAGAAAGTTAATAAGGAAGATATTGGGCCAAAACTTTAGAAATAATGAAGTAAAGTTGATTTCTAATAAAAACCTGTATCTCAAAATTGAGAGACTCTCAGATAGCATGAGGAAAAGACGACTTAGTTTTTATGGCCATATTAGTAGGATGAACAGCAGTAGACTTACTAGGCGGATCTTTGCTTTCTTCAGAGATCGGAAAACGAAGAGTAATTGGTTCAGGCGGGTCCAGGAAGACTTAACTGAGCTGGCGATATCAGATGAGATGATTGACGATGTACTTAAACTGCGAAAACTTTTACATAATGAAAACCTAAGGTTCCAAGAAAAACCAACATCTAAAAGGGGCGGGGCAGTCTCAGATGAAAGAAGGAAGGCAGCCTCGGATAGAATGAAGCAGTATTGGATACAGCGGAGGGCAGCTAACGCACATCAAAGTAATTGATTTGGCGTACCCCAAAGTGGGTGATCCGGATGAAAGAATAATAATAATAATAATAATAATAATAATAATAATAATAATAATAATAATAATAATAATAATAATAATAATAATAATAATAATAATAATAATAATAATAATAATAATAATAATAATAATAATAATAATAATAATAATAATAATAATAATAATAATAATAATAATAATAATAATAATAATAATAATAATAATAATAATAATAATAATAATGATAATGATGATGATGATGATAATGATAATGATAACGATAACGGTAACGGTAACGGTAACGGTAACGGTAACGATAACGATAACGATAACGATAACGATAACGATAACGATAACGATAACGATAACGATAACGATAACGATAACGATAACGATAACGATAATATTAATACAATTAAAAAAGACTGCAGTTTATTTGTTATTAGGGTCTGTAGGCAAAACAAGGATCCTTAAAAATTCGTCTGTTTATCGATAACCGGTAACACACTTCTTACTCGTAAACGATGTGACAGATTGTAATAAAATTCTGCAAAAATGATAATTTTAGCAGTTTGAACTCAGGAAGAATAAGGGAGTTAACCACAACAAACATATTTAACGGTTAAGGGGAGCTAAGAATTAATATTTAAATTTTAATTATTAGTTTAATAAAAAGTAAAGAGGGTACAGTCAAAGAATCTACACTATTGAGAAAAACGTAGAAATATTATGAAACTGCCGATATACTGCCTTTTTTTATGAACAAGGTATGTATAACGGCAGTTTAGATAAGGCTTGGGAAAGAAGTAAATTGCGTTCAGTCGATTTTGGAGGCCGTTTTGTAGGATACCTGTACGTCGGAAAGTGACTACTGTTCCAAGAAAATGCCAGCCAGGTGGTGCTCTGGAGAAACGGGATCAGCAGTCTACAGGGTAAGCAGACAGCTTTGCGTGCACTTCTTTCCATTTCCTTACATTAATTATTCAAGTTTTATTCTTACATTGTTTTCCTACATAATCGTTTTCCAACATCTTAATTAGCGTTACAATCCAATGATCGTCTTCAGGCTTAATTTCATATTTTCAATGGAATATGTAAATTTAAAGTGATTATTGAAACAATTTCAATGTAGTATTGTAAAATCAGATTTTAAAACAATAAAAATAGGCTTTACAAGTAAAACAATCAATGCCATATTATTACTGTATGGAAATTAGCTTCTATCACGTCAGCGAAATAGTTGCGTAACGCGTTTAATTATTATTTTATGACCTTACTAGCTGAATACACTGAAGTGTTGCTATGGTATTTTAATCGGTTAAGAAGACATATATGTCTTCAAATATCCGCGAAGATACACGTATTTACATGAGTAAGTGTTATTGTATCGTTAACCGTAACTTTAGCTCATACTATTCTGACTCATTTACTCCAGACATTGTTAAAAATTATAACTTGTGTTATTAGTTTTAAGAATTATAAAGAAGATATAGGCCCAAGAGTAAACACGGTTGACAAAGACGCAGAAACATAAATAATGATAAATGTAAAATTATTGTTTCCAAATTGTTAATAATGCAATAATATTTCACAAACTAAATTATTATAACTAATTGTGTTTTAATTAAGGACAATTTTTGAAATACAATTTCTGTTATCGAACCAAAATTACATGTTTCTTTTTTTATCGATTCCTCGTTTTCGTACTAATTATTTAATGTTGCTCTTCAGTCATAACGCTTTTATTAATTGTAACATTTTTATTGTCATTTAATTTTGTCGTTTTAATTTATTTTCTAATCGTCGTAGTCTTTCTCGTTCCTTTTTTCTTAATCTTTTTTCTTCACTGAAAGCATATTTTTTTAAACAAATTTATTTTCCATTTTGTTTTGAAATTGATTGTTTAACATAAAACAGCGATACCAGCTGTTCGTAATTAGTCACAATTATATTTTCATATATACAATAGAACGCGTTAAATGTACTATATGCAATACAACATTGGCACGCATCGCTCAGAATCCATCACAACCAGCTCTAAAACATGATACATGAAAATTCTGACATAAAGGACAAAGTATTCTGTCGTTATAAAGAACAAGGTATGTAGAACGGCAGTTTAGGTAAGAGCTTGGGATAGAAGTAGGCCTAAGTAGCAGTCAGTAGATTCTGGGACACATGTGGGCCAACTGTATGTCGGGAAGTGACTAGTACTCCAAGAGGACATTCCAGCCAGATTGTGCTGGGCAGAAACGGATTGGTAGTGTAAGGGGCGAGTACTCAGTTTTTGCGTAACTTCTCCCCTATTACTTTTTGGGTTCTACAAATTGGGGCACTTTCCGGAAAGGATTTTGGAGAAACCTTTCGGATAAGGTAATAAATAGCATTCATTTTTGAGTTGATATGAAGTGCAGTTGTAGCCGAAACAAAATAAAAAGATTGGAATGCAGTTGTATGTATGAAAAGATATTTTTAAACCACCGATAACTCATTCTTTAAAGGACCCTGGTTAGGACAGATTCTAAATTTTTAACCATCTTTAGGACATAAATATATTTTTACTTTTCATTAGACAGGCTATTATTTGAATCTAGAAGTAATATAATTCAGAATAAATAAAGTTTCTGAAAATAGATTTACTTACTTAGAATGCTCAAAACTTTTGAAAAAATCAAGTTTTATTAAACCGATCCCTAATTTTGACGTGTTAGATAAACAAAATCCTCAAAAAAAAATAATAAACCTTGTGTGTATTTATCAAAACGAAAAAAATTGATTTTAGGATTTTCGTTTACATATTTTAGAATTTATGGAAACCAAAAATGTTAAAAAGTTGTTTTTATTCAGCTCGAACTTTTGCAGTGTCGGTACGGAGTACCAAAATACTATTCAAACTTTTTTTAAGCGTGGACGTCAAATACGTTTCAAAAAAATCACTAAACCGTGCACGTGGGTGGGTTTAGTCCGCGTCTCGGCATTGCAGACGACACGGAAATCAGCTTATCCATTATTGTTGAAGAGAAGCTTTTCATGTTAGCTTTGGAATAGGAGTGAATAGAAAGTAAGTGTCCCGAATAAAAGAATATAACAGAAATATGGAACGAACCAGCAAAAGAATTTTTGTCTTTTTCTTTCTCCTTTTGGACAACAGTACACTTGTATTATAAGAAAACGTTGCTTTGGTTTCGATATTTTTCCTTAGTTGAAGAACACGTGCACGTTGTAAACTTTTGTAATACATTCCAAATTAAAATAAATGTTTATAATATTTGTTGTTAATATTACTTGTTTTTAAAACCATAACCTAAAAGTTATTATAATCTATCAACTGTTCAATACGTTTAGGAGAACGTTAAGAATTAATATAAAGTATCAGTAATGTATTTTATAAGAAAAACATTAAAGTTTACATTTCAATGATCAATATACTACAGTCAAGAAACAATTTAATTCTATTATTATTTATTTGTAATATCCCATAACATTTGTTGCTTGTTTAATGCTAATTTTAATTATACACAAATATAATATTTTAACGGCTGCGGGTGTTTAATATATAAAATGTTTATTTCTTTAGTGGTTTTTTTAATTGCTTCGGGAAGCGAAGCAAAATGTACAATATAGCTGTTGGAATAAAACCACTATAAAGGATTAGTCGAACACATTGACACTAAATTTATGGGCGCAACAGTGCCTAAGGGATTACCGTGTAAAATAAACCAGAAGATATTTTAAATGTCGGTGAGTTGTTTAACACGAAAAGCTTACAAGTTCGAACACAACAAATACATTTTGGATTAAGTAACGTATAAAACAGTTTTATAAACGTAATATACTTTTTAATTAGTTACTAAATTTAGTAAGTAAGGCCTACTCAGCATATTTTTAATTAAAAGAAGTGTTACCACAAATGAGACCCACAACAAGAGAGTTTTTTTGCCGAATATTCCCAAATAATCATGATTGTTACAGTTGTTTCCCAGAAAAAAAATGATATTTATGCATACAAATAGGTTATTCATCATAATTAAATAGGTTTTATTTAATTACAAATAGCATGTCATATTTTTAAAAAAAACGTTACTGAAATTGTAAGAATTCATGTTTGTAGAAGTTAGTTGTTAATATAACAGCTGATCAGTTATTACTAAGTATCAGCTGATTACGTAGTATTCAATCGCATTGATTGTGGCATTATCATTCTGTTTTTAGGTAGATGTGAACCGTGTTGAACATGTTTTCCTAATTGAAATGAATTTTTGAACGGTGAGAATCACCCTAATCGATTTATTGAGTCAAAAGATGGTATATTTCCGAGATAAAAGGACACAGCTTACATCTATCCATCAATCCATCCTTCCATCCATCCATCCATACATACATACATACATACATACATAGATATATATATATATATATATATATATATATATATATATATATATATATATACATACATACATACATACATACATACATACATACATACATACATACATACATACATACATACATACATACATACATACATACATACATACATACATACATACATACATACATACATACATACATACATACATACATACATACATACATATACATACATACATACATACATACATACATACATACATACATACATACATACATACATACATACATACATACATACATATACATACATACATACATACATACATACATACATACATACATACATACATACATACATACATACATACATACATACATACATACATACACACATACATGCATGTGTATACAGACATACATATACATGCGTACATATATACATACATTTTTATTATTATTTTTTTTTTAATTTTAAGGCGAAAAGCACATTGAGGCTATTATCGCCTCCCTAAATGTAAGTGTGAGTGTAAAGTGTTAAAGTCGTAGGTGTAGTGTTGTAAGTGTAAGTGTGTGTTAGACTCGGGTAATGCAAAGGAAGTCTAAATCCTCTCAATAGGTGCTGCTAGTCTGCACCCCTGCCGGGAAACATACATACATACAAACATACATTCTTACATACATATACATACAATCATACATACATACATACATACATATATACATACATACATACATGCGTACATGTGTACATGCATGAGCCTTAACTCAAATATGTTTTACACTAAACAAAATTTTTAAATAAAAAACAGTTTTCATTAAGTATAAAACTCCCTTAACAGTTTGTTAATACATTGTAGGAAATTGTTCATTTGAACGGTGTGTGTGTGTGTGTGTGTGTGTGTGTGTGTGTGTGTGTGTATCCGTATTTTACCATGCTCACGTTAACAATTTTTGTCCGATTTGAATGAATCTGTGCAAAAAAATCTATTTTGGGCGTAGACAAATGTGGTACTGATTAGAATTCGATCAACAGATTAATAATATTTAATGTTTCGGTTCTTAAAATAACATCGCCATCTAAATCTTTAATAATGGATTACTTTTGTTTACTTTTTACATGAAAACCCGACGGCGTTGAGGGTTCATTTTTTTTATTTAGCCCATGAAAATTTACAATGTTATTATAAGTTATGCGGATTACTTAAGCGACCCACATGCTGTGGTTGTTTTATGGATAAAACAATTAAATTCCACATCAATTTAGACTGAATACAGTTTTATGGAGACATTAAACAATGTTTGATTTATGGAGCCTAATATTTAATAAAATACATTTTGTAAAACAATTTCAAACAAAACAATGGCGTAGCAACAAATGTAATCGACGGCGAACTAATAAACCAGATGTGTAACATCGGAAATTCCGACTCAAACATGACGGCTGCAAATGAATTCTAGAAACGACTTTAATTTAATTGGAAATTCCATGTTTGTCCTTCTATTTCCTCGTGCGATATCATAGGGCTACCAGCCAGCAAACTAATTACGCATTTGGCATGGCCGGGTGCTTGTCTAGTGTGTAATTATTCCAAACTAATTTTGTTGCATTGCCATAGCACGTTTAATAACATTTTGGATCGAAATGGATAATTAGGGGATCGTTTTTAATTAAAATTCGAATTATGCTTAGTGACGCGCTAACCAATCGCTTATAACGTAATACTATGTCAGATTTAGCGAAACCATATAGCTATTCACCAGAAAAAACTTGCAACGATTATGTAATTTTCTGTGTGGTTTTTCTACGTGAATTATTCTAAAAGTGTTTAACGTGTGCTACAGAGATTTGTTTTTAATTTTAAAGCTAAAAGCATATTCAGGCCATTATCGCCTCCCTAAATGTAACTGTGAGTGTAAAGTGTTAAAGTCGTAAATGTAGTGTTGTAAGTGCAAGTGTGCGTTAGACTCGGGTACCGCGAGGGACGTCTAAATCCTCTCAATAGGTGCAAT
>CM040190.1:93464879-93474879 GCA_022606455.1 Callitettix versicolor
TTGGGCACATCCTCCGAATGGACAAAAATAGACTAACAAAAAAAATATTTGACTACTTTCGCAATAAAAGAGCCAAACCACTTTGGTTTAGAGAAACAGAGAAAGACATAACAGAACTACAAATAACTGACACTATTCTCATGGACAGAACAGCCAAAACAATAACCAAGGACAAGAAACAACGGTTCCAAGGCAAAGTCAAATCCAAGCGAACAATCCAAATCTCTGACGAAGAAAGCAAAGCAAGATCACAACGAATGAAGCAATACTGGGCTACGAGGAAGGCACAGAACATTAAAAAAATGATTGATTTAGTGTACCCCAAAGTTGAGTGAAACAAATAAAGAGAAGAATAATGTATCACTCTAGCTATTTTTCTATGAGAATATTATTATTTTGTTTTATTACTTCTGCAGTGTATTAATGATAAAACAAAAATAAATATTTTGTCTTCCATTAAAACAGGTTATTACTAGTAAATCAATGTTTTATATCTTACGGATACAAAGAAAGTTGTAAAGTTAGGCTTACATCCAAGAAAAGCCCTATTGCCGTTACATATTTAAATGTCAAATGTCTACATGCCTCTAGTTTATTAAGTTCAACATGTTTTGGGATATATCACATGCTGATACTTTGCCAAATAACAAAACACAATGTTTATTCTGTCGCAAAAACACGAATTCAGCAGTATTTTGTTAACTGAACACATTAATACTTGATAAATACATAAAATATTTGTATACAAAAATGAGTTATTTATTTTGTAATTATTTTTAATTTACCGAATTTTAAACTATTTATCTCTAGCAAACAATACAGTATTGCGTATTGGGGAAGTAAAAACTAGTGAAATTATTATTGAACGAAATAAAATATTTTTCAATAAATTAAATTCATGTATTTGTACATGTATTTTGATGTAAATGTTTCTAACTATTGTAATTTTATAGGTATTAAATACAATTTTTTTATTATTATATATATATATATATATATATATATATATATATATATGTGTGTGTGTGTGTGTGTGTGTGTGTGTGTGTGTGTCCCTGCAGGGGGTGCAGACTAGCTGCACCTATTGAGAGAATTTAGACGTCCCTGGCGGCACCCGAGTCTAACACACTCTTATACTTACAACTCTACGCTTACGACTTTAACACTTTACACTCACTCACACTTATATTTAGGGAGGCGATGATAACCTCAATGTGCTTTTCGCCTTAAAATATCAAATATAGCATATATATTATATATAAAGGAAGGGGGAACTGATCTCTGGTTTACACATGCTGAAGAGAAATAAAGTGCCGACCTAGCATTGATACCTTATAAATGAAATAATAGCACGTTTGTATATTTCCACAACGTTTTTACTTGAGTCTTGCCAACCAAGGTTTCACTTGTTACAGCATTGTATAGGCTGTTTAACAGACTAAATTTAAACAACTAATACATTATATTTCTGTTTTAGTAATGCAATGTATATTAAAACCATTATATTCTGAAAATACCTACAAGTCACTATACCCTCCTCCTAGTTCTTAGGCTTGTAAATATAATGTATTAACCGTCTGTTAAGTGGCCTTGATAATGATATAATGAATGAAACCTTGGTTGGCAAGACTCAAGTAAATAAGTTTTGGAAGTATACAAACGTGTTATTATTTCATTTATATAATGTATTTCCACTAATTACTAATATCCTTTACTTAAAACGCCTCTCAACTTAGATATCTCTTTAATACGAGGAAAATCGAATGAAACAGAACATTTTTAATTTTGCCCACCAGATCTTCGTGCCAAACTCTATCAAATGCCTGCTAGACATCCATAAATGCAACTGAACATAATTCTTTTGTTTCCAATGTCTGCCTATGATTAAACCCTACAACTTCACTATAATCTTTCATCAAAAAAAAAAAAACTTACAATATACAGTGTTAGAACTCGTAATTTTTGTCCGAAAGAAGGCATTAAAATGATTTTTTCTAATACACTGGTAACTTGACCAGCACAGAAAAAAATTGTTCGACTGTTTCAAAAGGACAGTTATTCTGAAATGTTAAAAGTTTCATAGTAAAATTATATTTTTAATAATTTTTTTTCTAAATTTGCCACATCGTAATCAGCGTTTAGATTTGCATTAGTTATCATTCTAAAGTTCAAATTTAATCTACGAAAGTAAATAGAACTATCAGTGGCCAGGGTTCATTTCCAATTTGCTTGTGTTAAACAGATCCAATCTGTGACAAGGCGAAAATATTATGGTTCTGCGACAAGACGTAGTATGTTTGGCGATAGGAAATGAGGTGTTGCCTCTGAAGTGCGAATCGATTGTCGCAGCGACATGCGATAATTATCGCAAATAACGCCGTTCTCCCGCCTTTATTAACCCAAGCGGAATAAAGTACAAGCGTTAAGAGTAAAATGTGGAATTGTAATACTGAAAAAAGCAAAAAAACGTTTCTTTCAAACCCACTTTAAACATTTACTTTATAAATTTATGAATTGGAAATTTAAAAGTAGAAAATCACTTGTAACAACTGGTGCATAACTCGTAGGAGTAATTACAAAAATCTTTACGATTCTATAATTAAGTTTCAGGCAGGAGAGAAAACTTTCTAAAAATTATTTTTAGTAAATATTTCTGTAAAAACAAATCACCTGCAGGCAAATATTTGTGAAATTCCAAATCAGCCGATTTAAAATTCCAGTACCACAGAACAAATAAATGATATTATAAATTATGCGAGAATTATTAAATAAAATAATAATAATAGTTTAATATATAGCAATTACTATATTTTGATTGAACATTAAATTTATTACAGAGAAATTCATATAAACATCCCAAAAATAATTACGAAATACGAAAGCATGCATAATTGTATTAAATTGTTTGTTAAACTCTTTGTAAACGTTTTTTTTGTATGTAATTCGAGCATAAATTATAACATACGAGTTTAATACAATTTTGTAATGAACATTTATTGCACTAAGAAGTTAGAAATCTTTCGAAAGCTACAGTTTTGTTTTAATAAACAATGAAATGGCATTCGCCCAAATTTTACATTGTCTAAGGGGCGTAGCACTAAGAATGGCGCCAAGATTTATAACTACTGTATCACAAATGTCTAAGTATAAATATTAACACAAACATATAGCGTAGAAAATGTATAATCAATTATGGGAAATAAAGAAAGAAAATAATATTAACGCTGATTAGGATAATGAAATCAGATTTCCAAAAAAGTGGCATGACTAATTTTTTGAAAAGGCAGCCATTTAAAAACAGGTTAAACTGCTTGTACTGGAAAACAAACGAGTTCGAAATCGATTTTAGTGGCCAGTTTGAATCAAATCGACATAAATTAACGTATCAAACTTTTAAATTCACACCGAAAACGTAAAAATGAATTCTAACTTCTTCTTCTCCTCCCCTCCTCCTCCTTCTTCTTCCTCCTCCTCTTCTTCTTCTCCTCCTCCTTCTCCTCCTACTCCTCTTTCTTCTTCTTCTTATCCCTGTTCTTCTTCTTCCTCTTCTTCTTCTTCCTCTTAGTTTTCTTCTTCTTCCTCTTCCTTTTCTTCTTCGTCTTCATCTTCTACTTCTACTTCTTTTTCTTCTTTGGGTACCTATATGTTCCGAATATTGGCGGTCATCCTGGATATGATAACTTTGTTCACGGCTACTTTGAATTGTTCGGTGGTAGTTTTTTGACATGCCCTTAGGTTTTTAAGCCACAATATCTTTCTTCTTCGTGGTCCACTTTGACCATACTTTCCCTTGGAAAACGGCTTTCAGAAGGCGGTATTTGCTTTCGTTTCTCATACCTTGTCAAGACATTCGAGTTCTCTTCTCTTGATGGTGTCCATCAACTCTAGGTCTTTGTTGGTCACTCTGTCTACCTATGAGATCCTTAACACTCTCCTATAGAGCCACCTTTCGAGGGCTTCGAGTAATTCTAACCTCCGTTGGATTCGATTTTCGTAGTGCCAATGAATTTTACAAATAATATATACAAATTTCAACGTAATTCTTTCCTCCTTCTTTCTTTCGCCGGCACTACAGTCCGAGGTGAACTTTGGCCTCTTGTACAATTCTGTTCATGCATCCCGATCCGGCTGTATCCATCAAGTTATTCCAATCCTTCTCAAAGCCATTGTCTCTTAGGGCTAACTATTTTTCCCCCGACAAGTTCTCTTCCATTATTTTCTTTGTCAACATACCATTTTCCATCCTCGACACATGAACGAGCAAGCTGATTATTCATGTTTTTATGAAGCACAATATGTTTTCATTCTTTATTAAATTTTCTAGTCCGTAATTATTTCCAATGTGCCATACACCCAGGACGCAAATCGATCCAAAAATGTGCCTTAGAATCTTTCTTTCGTAGCACGTGCCGATCAGTAACTTCTAGAGCTCATTACTGTGACAAAATCAGGTTTTCAAGAAAGTGCTTTAAAATTCGAAAAATTTTGAATGAAAGCCATTTGGAAACCGTTTTTTGAATGTTACTGAGTAATCGGTCGCCTAACATCTTACGAAAAAATCAATTTTTGTGTCAAGTGAAATCAAATCGGAACAAATTTTCTAGAGTAATGGTGTTTTTTAAAGAAATATAATAACAAACCCTCAAAATGATTTAGATTCTTGCTCTTATCATGATCGCATTCCGATAGCTCATTTCCCAATGGAATTTTGCTAATAATCTTAATAAGCTCATACTTTGTGCGAGCCGGCATTATCGCTGTTAATTATTGAAAACAAGAGTTGGCAAACAATCAAATGCCGCGTTCGTCCCATGAATTGAATACTCGCTTTCAGCGGACCGCAGTTTAATACTTCCCATTATCTGTTCTAACTTAGTCTTGCAGACGATATCAACCTTTTGTGTGTCATCACAATGCGGAATTAATCTTTAAAATAATGAACCCAGCTGTGTGTAAACAGCGTTCAGTTTTTCGTTTTAGGAAATTGGGGCAAACAACTTTTGGAGAACATTTTCAACTTGATTTAGATTGGTTTTAGTTATGTCCATACGTTTTGTTTAACAAACAAACAGTCTTAATTGGAGATTATCAAATTTTCATTGAAACAATCGTTTTAATTAGCACTTTCAAATCACTTTTTGATATGTCTTTGATTTGGTGAGAGATGTCTTCTTGATGTTTCGTGCGTGTGCGCGAAAGTGTGCGTGTGTGTGTTTTATCACTCTCATAATCGGAATTCAGTCCAATTTAACACTAACTTTAATAAACTGACTTTTGTAATATGTTGGACATTTTCGATAATTACAGAAAAATTTCAACAGTTTCAAAATGACGGAAATTTCGAATTTTTTCATTTTCCATCTTACCTTTTTTTATGAAAATCATATTTCACCTTCGCAATTAGCTTTAAATTCTACATAAATTAGTTTTCTAATAGTTTCAAATTCCTTTGAAAATACGAAAATTAACCTGACGGCGGCCAGGGTTAATTATCGTGTTTACGATTTATAGTACAAATTTAGTGCTGAAAGTCGTGCATTGTACTTCGTTTGCAGATTTGTTGTAGCTGCGTTATAAATTGATGTTTATCCTTAGCCCGCATCCAATCCACTGGTAGAGATAGAAAATAAGCGCTTGACAATACGGCAGATGGATTGCTACAGTAGCGCAGTCTAGTACAGGAAGTAAGAAGTTTCGTCACCTTTCTAGTATGAGTTCGTGACCATCTCGGCCATATTTAATCTATTCACTAAACACTTATGTAATTTAATGATACAAATTACTACGATATTTTTTAGATATTGTTACTAATGGATGTATATTTGTAACAATTGCCCGCGTCAAGGTTGTGAGTTCAGACCCAGTTACTGCCGTTAATTTAACCTTACCGTTTACATTAATCTCTCGTTCTCATTAGCATATCTGGCATAAAGTGTAGACCTAAAGGGAAAAACATAATTTTATGTAACAAAAAGCAATCTATATCGTTAGTTAACATTATTATTATAGGGAATAATTAAATATGGCCGACACGGTTTACATATTTTCTACATGAGCGTTCTGTATATATGTTACACTCAAAAGCTGAAATTTTCACCCACAACGGGTTGTGGCATATCAAAATATCCACATCACGACGTGGGTATTTTATTCTGATATTAGCCGAAGCGAAATACCCAGAACATATTTACCCAATTGTCGAAGCAAACACTGTCTTTGGCGATTGAGGAAATTGTTTTTTTTTGTTTTTTTTTTTGTGTTTAACGTCCGACTATTGTGCACACTTGGGCTAATGCAGACGGTGGGATGATTTATAGCATATGAAAATGCCAAGCCCTCGCCGGGAATCGAACCCGGATCCTCGGGGTGAAAGCCTATCCACTAGACCACCGAGACGGCTAAGAGGAAATTGGTAACACCCACAAACCGTCCTGGACACTTTTAGCTTGCGTAAACACCGAGTAGATCCTCAAGGTGTGGACGTCCAGCCCGAAATATGAAACACTATATAAGAAGTGAAAGAGGCACAAAAGAAGAGAGGAAATAGTTAATATTTAATTAAAAATGTTTATCGCCTTATCAAATGCTCCGATTACAAAAATACTCGAGACAAAGAAACGCTAATTGGAAAAAAGTAACTGGTGAAATGACAGACTTAAAGTGCTTTTGTAACGATGACGAAGTGTTTGATACAGCTCACTTAAATGTCAGTAACAAAATAATTGTTGTGGTAGCAATTCTTGTATAAACAAATAAAATGGAACACTTTATATGAAGCGTTCCGTGTTTTGAACAGGAAAAACACAGATAAATTATACGGTATTTTACATAATGATTAATAAATAATTGTACACTTTAAAATAAATACAGTGTAATTTTTAGTTATAAGCACAATATTGTATTTTAGATCATAAAATTATACTAATGGCTTATTTTTCAATAAAACAAATGTAATAAAACATTGTTTTATCGTACTTAGTTATAGGTTATTTGGCGTTTGCGAAACCGCCTCTGTGGCCTAGTTGATAGCGTAGTTCCACCCCTAGGACCCGGGTTCGATTCCCGGCCAGGGCTTGGCATTTTCATACGCTATAAATCATCTCATCGTCTGCATTAGCCCAAGTGTGCACAATAGTCGGACGTTAAACACCAAAAAAAATCGGCAATTGCTCAGGCTGGAAATACCCAGTACTTGTTGTGGGCAAAAGTGATTACCCACATCACATTGTGGATATTACCAATTTGCTGTATCGCTAAATTGATATTATTTTTCAGTCGGTAACTAAACAAATATGTTTGCCCACAATGCGTTCTGAGGTTTTCTCTTCGACCAAAGTACAAAGAAAATATTCTCGTCGCGATGTGGGATTTTGCTATGCCAAAAACATGTTACGGTAAACATTTCGAAAACTGTACGGTTTCGGAGTTTGTGTTATATATTAATTTTTTATAACATTCTTCCACACTTTTCTACCGAGATATTGTAATAGACCAAATTATAATATTGCATATAGTTTAAATGTAAATAGATTGTATATAATTATTAAGTTATAACATTCATAAACACGTGTTGCATCTGTGCTAGAGGTACGGTTGGATGACTAAAACCGTCAGCTGCTCACTTCAGCTGCCTCCGCCGGCAGGTACGATTGTTACAGATGATCCAATCTGATATTCCGACGATGTTAATATAAATATTGTAAAGTAGCTTGTAGCTCCGATAATTGTAGCTTTAGTATTAAGAAAAACATTGATAACTTGTTATTGTTTCAAAATTATATTTATTAGTTGTTTTTTTTTAACGTCCGACTATTGTGCACACTTGGGCTAATGCAGACTATGGGATGATTTATAGCGTATGAAAATGCCAAGCCCTCGCCGGGAATCGAACCCGGATCCTCGGGGTTAAAGCTCAGTACGCTATCAACTAGGCCACCGAGGCGGCTAAAGTATTTTTAAGTAGACTTATAATTAATTATTTGACAAATATGATATATATATATATATATATATATATATATATATATATATATATATATATATATATATAGAGAGAGAGAGAGAGAGAGAGAGATAGATAGGTAGGTAGAGAGAGAGAGAGAAATAGATAGATAGATAGATAGATAGATAGATAGAGAGAGAGAGAGAGAGAGAGAGAGAGAGAGAGAGAGAGAGAGAGAGAGAGATTTGTGTTTAACGTTCGACTATTTGCACACTTGGGCTAATGCAGACGATGTTATAGCGTATGAAAATGCCAAGCCCTCTCCGGGAATCGAACCCGGGTCCTCGGGGTGAAAGCCTAGTACGCTATCAACTAGGCCACCGAGGCGGCTTTATTAGTATTAACAACTTAAGGTTACAAAAAAAAAATATATTAAAAATATACTCTTTTCAGTTTTATTTTATTTAATTTTTTCAGTTTTATAATTTTAATGATTATTAATTTTGCATTTAAAATATCTTACTGTCTTCATTATGAGAAGACTGAAGATAATTATATTCGGAATGTTATGGGTATTTCGTTTCGACACAATGTCCGAGGAAAATATTCACGTCGTGATGTGGGTATTTTGCTGTCCACAACATTTTGTGGGTAAACATTTCGGCCATTGTCCGGATTCGGCGTTTGAGTCATATATTATTTTATGTATAACATTCTTCCAAGCTTTTCTATTGAGATATTATAATAGACCAAATTATAATATTGCATACGTTTAAATGTAAATAGATTGTATATAATTATTAAGTTATAACATTCATAAACACGTGTTGCATCTGTCGCAAAATCTGACCGTAATAATAATTGGAAATGATGGCTTTCAAATCAGTGCTTTAACATGCATTAACCATTGCAGTAAATCAACATGTCAGTTACCATATTCAGCGAGTTTATAATCGAGATCCAGTCGACAAACTGTGGTTATTCTGTATCATGAATGATTGCCATTGAGATTAAACACGCGGTATGTCTAATGGAATATTGTATAATATAATTGTTAAAATCATAACCTTTAATGTTGAATGGTGACGTTGGGATGTCACTATCAACAAATGTTGTTTGTCTATTATCAACCAAAGTTTGTCTTGTATCAACTAATGTCTAAATTTCAACAATCACAACACGCAACTATCTCACAGAACCTTTTTTGGCGAATTTCCAATCGTAATTTTTATCGTACATTTTTTTGTAAACTCATCAACGTGATCAGTCCAACTAATTTAGAATTTTATGTTTTCAAAAAAAGTTACAAATTTTAAAATGCTTACTTATGCTATTGTGGAATAAGATTTTCAATTGAGTAAGGTCAAAAACATATATTTTTCAAGGATTCTAATCCACCGTCGTTTGGAAACTTTTGAAATTATTTTTTCGTTTCTTAACGAAATTGTCTATTAGATTAGATTGTTGTTTACCCTCATTGATCTATATGCCATGGTAGGAACAAAAAGCAGCATATACGCGTAGACTGCGGGAAGGTTACGTCTGACTGCCCTCAACTTTAGGGCATGCTAGAATCACGGAAAAGTTTATCAGATGGCCAAACTAGACATGGTTTCTAGACTATTTGATGTCAAGATAACATTTGGGGAGAAAGATCGTGTGTTGGGAAAATCTGGAGACCTAGTATTGTAGACAGATAGTTCCAAAACAAAGACAAAGACAAGCACTGGTATTGAGGTGTTCTGCTTGAGACTAAGGACAAAGAAAGCGATTGACCTTGAACAGCATGCGACAGTATTAAAGGCTGACGTAATTGCCATTAATGACTGTGTTCGGGAGAATATAAAAAAGTTTTCAAGAAGAGTATCATTCATATTTATACCGATAGTCAGGCGGCAGTCAAAGCATTTGTGTCCTACAATTCAGTCCAAGTTGGTCTGGGAGAACGTCAGTGCTCCGTTCATGGGAAACCGTGGTACTTTTCACTGAGTAAGGGTAATGAGGAGGTAGAACGACTGGATGGACTGGGATCTACATCTGAGTTTATCGGACCTAAGC
>CM040190.1:93477379-93522379 GCA_022606455.1 Callitettix versicolor
ACACACATACACACACACATACACACACACAAACTCACGCGCACGCACACACACTTACACACTCACTCAGACACACACACACACACACACACACACAGAAATCAATTTCTTTGAAAATCAAGTTTCACCATCATAATCGCCATTAAATTCTGCATATATTAGCATTGTAATTTATAAAATTAAAATTATAATACACAGGATTTCTTGAAATGAGTAAAGATAATTCAATATTAGTTTATATGGTTTAAATTAAGATAAAACTTTCCTACAAACTTTCATACTTCCAGAAAAGCATCTTTTACCATTATTCGCCATTTTGTTACTTTTACTAAATAATTTATATCTGTAAAACGACTCAATCGATTCTGTTAACATTTCGCATGTTACTGAACAATTTAAAGTATTTTTTTGAAAAAAATCAAATCAACTTCTTCCACCATCTTAAAATGGAAGTAAATGGGGAAAATGTTAAACGTACATCGTGCGGGCTTTATACAAGTTACCTTTCTACCAAATTCAAAACAAACTGTCAATGCCTTTGCTTAAAACTGCGTACAATCTTCATCATGAAATCAGAAGCCGCCATCTTGAAACAGAAGTAAAAAGGGACAAATCTTAAACACAAGTCGTTTGGGTTTTACACAAGTTAATCCCGTATCAAATTAAAAAAAAATCGGTCAGCGTATTTGGCTACGTAAAACTGCGTAAAATTTTTATTGTATTCGAGAGATCGCCATCTTTAAACTTAAGTGAATACGAAAAAATCTTACACATACTCATTCGGGCTTTATGCTATACAAAATTTTATAACAATCGGCCGATGCGTTCGACCAAAATTGCGTAACAAAAAACACAAATTAAATGCCAAACGGTCGAGGTGAAACGGAAACGCAGCTTTGCCAGGTCATTAATTCATTTACTAGAAGGTAAAAGAATCTTTTCCTGACATATATTTACAGAAATTTTTTTACTTATTTTGATCCTTTAAACACCCCTAAACTATCTCCGCACATTATAAGAATGTACTGTATACAGTTTCCAATACTTACTTTTTATCGCGAAATAAAAAAAAATGAGTATACAAAACACTATTAGAAATTCGTTCCCATCACGTCAGCATAAAAACATTGTGTCGTCATTATTATAATCAATTTTAAATTAGGAATAACATTTATTTTGTTTAGACGCTTTTAAGTGAGTCGATTTTCATTTAAATACTGTATGTTTAAATTAGGCTAAGTGGAAATTTCATCATCTTTTTTTTTAAATTTTTGTTAAGTGTTTTGCAGGCCTACATTTAGCAAACATAATGTTTGATTTGCACACTTACCTTTCCTAACGAGTTTTTAATCTTTCTGCAATTGAATGCTATCTAAATTAGAGTTCTTAAATAATAACATACAGTTCTTAAGAATTGTGTGATTTCGTGTTTGCTGCATACTTACTTTATCAAGGCGTTTCCGTTACTCAGAAAAATATTTTTAAGTGCTTATTCCTGAAACTGATAACAACGTTTATTGATCTCAGTGACATATTAAACTAAGTTAATTAATTAGAAAAGAACACATCTTTCTTTCTGACGTAATGGAAGCGAATTTTTCAATAATAATTACTTTCATCTTGTACTGATTTGAAAATATGAATTAGCAATGATAAACACGAAAATCTGCTTATACTCTGTTGCATGTAGTGGCCTCTGTTTTATTATTACCCTTTGTGTAATAATTTTCTTAATTATAACATTCCATAGTTAAACGATCATCGAATCTATCGAGCCGCCATTGTGAAACTAATTATTGAATCGGGTTAAGCATTTTCTTATTGTACAATTATTACAATAAATAAATACAAATAAATAAATACACAAAAAATAACAAATATTTACAATATTTGTTTAAATTTTTAACTCAATTATTTAATCAGTTCTAAATACATAAATCATTCAGGAAAAACAAATTAGTATATAGCTCGTAAAAAAGTATTTATACGGACAAAAGTCAATAGAGCGTTTTTAATTATTGGTAATGTTCCAATGGTCAATAAGAGCGGCCATACTGTAAGTCCCAGACCCGGGTCTTTAAAAGAGTGCAAATCACTTTATGAGGGGTTGTGTAAAATTTATTTACTATGGTTTATGTAATATACAATTCAATTTATACATATATTAATTGTAATTTATACAATTTTACAATTATATACACAAAACACATATAATATATAATAATATAATAATAAATGATAATAATAATAATAATATAATATAATAACATATAATATATAAAAATACATATACATATATTCAATTATATGTATCTAATATGAATTAGATAGTGCATTAATTAGCTTTTTGTATTTTCAAAATCCGTTAATATTAAGCAATTTAACTGATTGCGGTCAAGGTTATTTTTATGGTTTTTAAACCAGCAATATGCAAATTTTAATGCTGTTTGTGATGTTAAAAATATAGTTTCAAAAAGAGTGTATGTTAAAAAAATACTTTTGGGAATTGGCTTTCATCATAGCAGCTAGACAGTTGCGTGCAGTAATTCGTTCGGCTCATATAATCAAACTAATAGTGTGCCCCTTAAAAACATCCCTTATATATAGCAATATTTTTTAGACAAAACATTTCGTTGCACTTTCTACAAACATTTAAAACTTCACATGTATGAAAACCTTTGCTATGTATCAAGAATCATATGTGTTTCAAAGCAATATTTTCTTTAAGTCTTTTGTCCAAAACATGCACGATTTTGCTCTTTGCAATCAAGATGGCGACAGAAAAAAATACTGCAGTTGTTGAAACTTAATTTATGCCCCCCAGGGGGTGCAGACTAGCTGCACCTATTGAGAGGATTTAGACGTCCCTCGTGGTACCCGAGTCTAACACACACACTTGCAACACTACACTTACGACGTTAACACTTTACACTCACAATTACATTTAGGGAGGCGATAATAACCTCAATGTGCCTTTCTCCTTAAAATAATAAAAATATTAAATTTTATTATAATTAGGCTTATTATAATCCTCCGGAATTTGGGTATGCGTCCGGGGTTAAAGAATGTCCGGAATTTTTGAATATCTGTGAAAGACCGGACAACCGGGAAATGTTACTTTTTTAATTTAGCAGTTGGTAAAATTGAAACCAAAGTGGGAAGGCCTTCCTGAAGAAAGAAAGATCAGCAGAGAAAAGTAGAAGGAAGTCTTTGGTTTAATGTTAAAGTACAGCATTGAGTTCAAGAGCAATTTCAAATTGATAGAGTTCGTGATGTGCTTCTTCGGTACATCAGCACTGGTGGAAAGAAAATTTTCAAAATCAGAACACTTGTGCGACGGAGGGAGGAAAAATGTCCGTTTCGGCTGGAAGGAAGCTACTCAACGTGACAGTTAATTCGAAGATGTCTGTGAAATTTTACGAAAACAATGTAACTTATAATGCATTCCTTGAAAAAGTACTGTCATCTAATAAATATCACACCCATCTGACTCTAAAGGAAGAGCATATTTAGATGGTACAGATGATGTATTCGCACGGCCTAGTTCTAAGTAAATGTTTGCATTGTGTTCTCGTTTAGTTGACATATTTATTCTTAAAAAATTATAAAATAATGGCAAATCAATGTACTGAAGAAAAATTATTATTATTGTAAAAATATTGTGTATTTTATTTACTAAGGAAAAACAACCTTGAAAAAAATGTCTGTGATTGAAGTCCAGAATCTATGTTAGTATAGCGACATATATTTTATTGTTTACAGTTTTATATATTTCGTTGATGAGTTATACACATAAAACATAAATTTAAAATACAGTCCTTAAACAAGTCTAACAAAAACGATTTCACTTTTATTTTGAATTTTCTAATCTGCCGCTAATTACTAAAGCTTTTAACATTTACAGTGATACTATGTAGATAATAGGTTACTTAACTCAATTACTGATAAAGGTGTTGAAGATATAAAGTCCTTGGCACTGCACAGTTAACCTGTATTCATTAGGAAGCATCAGAAGAGGTAATACATTCATTCACAGTTATTCTTTTATTTACAAACACATAAACAATAAACAGTAACTGTGTTTTATAAAGCTTAGTAAGTTGTTGTATTATCTTATATTTAAATTTGTTATCTTGTTATATTTTCCTATATTTATGATAAGCTTACCTGATTATACATTTGTATTAAAATCATTCCAGTATTTAAGCTCAATAGGCATTTTTCATATTTCTTATACATAGCCTAAAGTTTAAGTTTAATATCTTGTCATACTATCCTATAATTATATTTGAAGATTAGTATCTCATCAAATTATCTATACTTACAATTATTACTTGTCATATTGTCATATATTTATAATTTATGCTTAGTACCTTTTTAATACCATATACGTATAATTATATTTAATATCTTAAATATAAATCTTAGTGTGTAAGCTAACCAAACAAAATTCGTTGAACCGATTTTATAGCCGATTATATATTAAAAAAATTGCCCCTTCAATTTTCTGCAGCGCCAAGGCATGTTTCACAATATTACTCGGAGAATCGTCTAACTTTTGATAAAATTAACCAAAAAACTCTGATAATAAGACGTAACAATCGGGTAAGTAACCGACGGCACTTCCACTACCACAAACACTTCTTTTAGGACCCATTTAATTAACTAACTGTAATTAAACCATTTGATAAACTACCTGTAAAAATTTTTGAATTTGTTTTTGAAAACTTTAAAACTTAATGTATTTCGTGCTATAGTTGGTTTGTGATTGAATCATATTACGAATATTATTACTAAATTAAAATTACATACTCCGTATATTTTAATAATGAAAATGTTAAAAAACGTATATTCAAGAAAATAACCTTTATTTAAATCATATACAAATATTAAACCACAATCTTATAAATGATATCCAATTAATGCTTTAGTAATTGTGATGGCTTTTGTTTAATAATTTAAATAATTATTAATGATCATATTTATAGGCTATACTCCTAATGTATACAAGATATATATTTTCTACTAAATGGGTTGGGTTTGTATTATCTATTCGGTCTACAAAGTTCTACGCCGTCTTCCGATCTCCAACCTCCACCGATCGCGGTCCCACCACAGGTCTTCTGTAGATCCCTTTTTTTTATTTCCTTTTCGACTCCCTCTCTCCAGCTCAGTCTCGGCCTTCCTCGTTTTCTTCTTCCAGGTGTTCGCCATTGCATGATTTTTTTGGGAATTCGCTCATCCGGCATTCTTTGTACATGCCCGTACCAAACCAGTTATTTTGTTCTTATATCTTCTACAATTGTATGCCTTACGTCTATTATCCTCCGTATACTTTCATTTCTCACTCTCTCTTTTCTTGATCTTCCTGCCGCTCTTCTCCAAAAGTCCATCTCAGTAATCAACAGCATTCTTTCTGTTCTGCTCTTAATTGTCCATACTTCACTACCATATGTTATAATGCTTTTTACAATTATGTAATAAATTCTTTTTTTATTCTCTTTTGAAATGTTTTGATCCCACAACACCCCGTTCAGCATAGATACAGCTCTCCTTCCAAATACTATTCTTTCTTTAATTCCTTCATCTGGGTTTGTATTATAATGGGTGAAATATAATCTTCATATTTATCATTAAATTTATTTAAACAAATAATTTTAAACCTATCTTAATCATATATAATTCCGATAGATTGTGTTTGCTCTTTATTTGTCTTTTGTTAACTACTGGACCAATTGAGATGAAATTTGGTATGAACATGGTTTGGGTATCTGAGATGAACACAAATCGTTTCACGTTTAAAAAAAAAACACCACTGTACTACTTAGCAAGTCCAATTTATTTATTAAGTATTTAGTTTTGTAACAAATGTTAATTGTATAACAGTGACGTTTTATACGTTCATATTGGTAGGTGTGAATAATAAATTTTTAAATTATATTGAACGTCATTGTACTTCTTACCCAGTTAATCATTTAGTATTTAGTTAATTTAATCATTTAGTATTTGTGATATGTGTTAACTATAAAACAATGACGTTTTAATAATAATTTATACTTCTTAATATAATATTATAAATCTGAATGTTTGTGTGTGTGTGTTTGAATTTCAATCACGCATTAACTAATGGAATCATTGAGGTGAAATTTGGAATGAAGATGGTTTAGGTACCTGAGATGGACATAGACATATTCCTGTTTTAACAATCTTAATCTACGTTATTATTTATTACAAAATTACTGTTTATAAACTTATAAAAAAATAATTCCATTCCTATAATTCCAAACATCCTGCCTTTCCAATGTAAAATACTGCAGTTCCTATTAAAGTTGGCATTTCCAATGACAGGCCAATTAACATCGCAAGGTCCAGACAGTTAGGTGTAGCAGGAATACAATAGGAAACTCTGTGCTTCTCCAACATTCAGTTATACGAGTTTGTAGCCTGTTCCAGAGTGTCAAGTAGCAAAAAAATTATATGTCTTGGCCGAAAACCATTAATGTTATAATATTGTATATAGAAATATATTAAATTGAAATAAATCTATTCTGATTTTGAAAATCAACAATAAATTTTATTTACTCCAAATTGCGGGCGAAGTGGAACTGTTATAACAGTTAATACGTATTAAATTTTAAAAAAAGGTTTATTCAGTACAGTGGGTTTTGAAAAAAAAGCTACTCTTGGTTGAACCTAAAATGAGCTCACTGTTAGCTTATGTTTTACCTCAAGAATACTAATAATATGTATATAAGAAGGTACGACATATATACATTTTTTTGCTTATCGTGAGTTTTTATTTTTCTCTCATAGAAATACGTTTTCACTTAAAACATTTTTGAGTAAATACTCCATCAAAGTACTTATCACTAAAAATGCTTATAGGTATGACATATCATACTTGTTTCAACATGCATTATTATTTTCCTAGAATATGAATTACATGCACATATAACTAATAAAGAAATATGACTAGCAAAAGTCTATATGACTTGCACATATCTAATGTAAACAATGATATTATTTGAACTTGAAATGCCATTCCCGTGATACCAGCTCAGTTGTGTACTAAATGATTCACAGGCTGATAAGACTGTTTTTATTACATTACATTTAAATAAGAAACCATTAATATTGCTTCCAGTGGCAGTGCGTTACATTCATTAGTAATCAATCCGTTTCTTCCGTTAAACAGTTATTGCCAAACGTCCTCTTTGTAACACTTTTTCAAATGTTCGCTAAAGTGTTGGTTATAAATTAGATTTACTCATTCAAACACAATTTTTTAACAAATTAACATGATATAAACATGTAAACTATTTGGTTATAAAACGTTTTTTTACTTTTTTAATATTTTTGAAACAAATATTTTTAATACAATCTAAGTCATAATCAGTCCTATGCATTCTATTTTTATTAGCATGGGAGGGTTGGCATTTTGACGATGTCAATTCAGTTATAAACAAAAAGATTCGATTAATATTTCCATATTTTTTTTTTAGTTTATTGTACAACCTTACTTTTCTCCACTGGTTATTTTTATTATCAATCCAAAATAATACTTTTACTCGTCGTGGACTAAGACAAGGTCACTTTGCTCTAAATCATTTTTTAGAGAATCTGTTTGCAACAGAGCTTATTAGTTAGGTACAATATCAACGTCGTATTCCCTTTCAGGAAAATGAGTCATCATCAAAACGACTGTCTTCATGGTGGCCGTAAGGTACTGGTGTTTTCAGTTTAACTTTCTGGTTCTCGAGCTGTTTTTGGACGCCCTCTTTTTGGCTTATGCACACACGACTGAGTACAAAAGTAATCCTTCAAACTCAATTTCACCTGCCTCGGTTCTTTTAATATTCCTGCAGAATTACGTTTTCAAACTGGCGCAATTTTTTTGTTTCTTACGAAGAACGTTTTTGTTAATTATTGCATTTTTTCTGCAAAGTCTTCAAGAAACTCTCTCCTATCAATTTTTTTCTGTACTGCTTGTTTTCTTTCTCATTGCGATATCTTTAACACATAAAAAAACAATTAAAAAGTATTTCATAACAGAAACATAAGAAAGTCATCAACCAATGTTGTTAATACTTGCTATATATAAAAAAATATAGATAGAGCACATTAATCAAAACTGGGCTTGGTATAAAGTAGCAGTAAAGAACTGGATTTTAAGTTATGTTTATGAACATTGTTAAATTTTCTATTGAAGTATTACATTTGTAGAATAATTAGTACTACATGTTGGTAATATGTGTATCACGATACGTTTCTCATACTTACCTTATTTTTAACTGATAAAAGAACTGCAGGTGAACTAAACTCTTAGTGTGTAAATGTTTTTCTAATACCAAATGTTTACAAAAACTGCAGCGTTGCCACCAATAAAAAAATATATTTACCTCAAACTGTCAAAATACATTCAAATAACATAAACACTTTTTTTAATATGAGAACTTTAATTTATTTTGCATTATTCAATACGAAAAACATAGTTTTGCTATGTTGAACTAAATTAACCTCACATGGTATAAATAAAAGTAATGGATTATAGATTTTACTTTCAAAAAATACCCAAACAGCGGAAGTTTAAGGTCACAAATAATTTTGGAGAAGGAAACAATAACAATAATAATGATAATAATAATAATAATAATAATAATAATAATAATAATAACTCTTTATCAAAAAACTGAAACACTATCAGACACAATAAGAAAAAGGAGAATTGATTTTTATGGGCACATCCTCCGAATGGACAAAAATAGACTAACCAAAAAAATATTAGACTACTTTCGCAGTAAAAGAGCCAAACCACTTTGGTTTAGAGAAACGGAGAAAGACATAACAGAACTGCAGATCACTGACACTATGCTCATGGACAGAACAGCCAAAACAATAACCAAGGACAAGAAACAACGGTTCCAAGGCAAAGTCCAAATCCAAGCGAAAGATCCAAATCTCTGACGAAGAAAGAAAAGCAAGATCACAACGAATGAAGCAATACTGGGCTACGAGGAAGGCACAGAACATTAAAAAATGATTGATTTAGTGTACCCCAAAGTTAGGTGAAACAAATAAAGAGAGAATAATAATAATAATAATAATAAGGACAAATGTTTTAGTCGTCCTACTAAATAATTACTAGTTAATTATAAATTTACGTTTAAGTAGAGTTCAGGCTTGAGTGAGAGGGATAACACGTTTCATTGCCGTAACTAATTAAGCCTCCCCTCTACTAGTCGTTCGCATTTCATTCAGTAACCTTTTTGATTCTGAGCAGTTCTGTTCTATCTTTCGCTAGTAGTAGTGCAGCCTTTTTCGTTTCGTAACTTGTAATTTCACTGATAATATGTAAGTTTTCTGTTTTGACCACTCAAGGTTAATATCTTTGAGTATTAAATCTTTTCTTTTTAGTTTTACGAATTTGAAACATATGTCTTAAATCTTTTTGTGTTTTTAGGTTAGACTTGAGAATTACATTTAATTCATACCCTTATAATTATATAATTAATATAATTATTATTTAATATAAATATTAATATAAATATTTTAATTAATTAAAATAATGAATGTTAATTAACTAATTAATATTTATTAATTAATTAATTTTTACTTATTAATATTTAATAACGTAGGTGTTTTTTAACTACCTTTGTCCTCTTTCAAATATTCCATATAATCTATTTTATCAAGAGAACGTGTAAATTAGTTAATGCTATTTTTGTGTTTTTAAGTAAACTAACCTTACTTAGTATTTGTAATTTTAACTTGACGATAGCAGAAATTAGACAGAACTTTTTATTATAACTGTGAAAACTTCGTTAGATTTTCCCCTAATATTCACCAAAACTTCACTCAATATTGTGTTTTATGTTTGCTTTATTTCAGCTGCGATCCACAGAGTCTGGAAACTTGGTTCGGGCAATGCCAAGTTTACAGAAGCCAAATTACAAACATAAATAATCTCGAAATATTTTGTTATTTCAGAAATAGTGTTTCTTCTACGATGTCTGTCATCTGTACTGCAGCAATAATTCTCGCTGTAACTGTTTTGGGGATTTCAGGTAGTGTAAGATATTAACTGTTTTTAAATTTGCAGTATATAATAATTTTATGTGAAATAGTATTTACAAATGAACATTTTCACTATTGTGTAACGTATATTTTAGACTTTTGTTGGGTACAGCCATCTGCCTTTTTTAGATTTGTCAATTATTTTAGTGAATATTTCTTTACGTCCATTACGGCGAATGTTGTGACGCAGTGAAGTCGAATTGACAGTGACTGAATAAAACAGTGAAGAGTTCATGAGTCATCTGGCGGTTGAAGCGGAGGTCATAGAGTTGCCAGTCTGTGAGGTGCAATAATATATATTACAAAGTTAAGCGAATTTTCCATTGATTGATTACTTAGTTGGAATACTGAAAGTTAGAATGGAATAAATATTAAATAAAATAATGGTAGAATTATAAGTTCAAATTGTTAAAATGAATAAAATAGGTTAAATATTATTATTTAAATTTTTTTAATAATAATAATATAAACTATAATTTTAGATAATTGTTGTATTTTGGAATAAGGATACAAAAACGTGTTAGGCGGATGACGTCACAACTGAAGCAAAACTACATTTTTGAAATAAATACTTCTTTACACCAAAACCGGGAAAATTTGTGGTGCAGGAAAATCGAATTAGAAATAACAAAATTGAATTAAGTTAGTTTCTTACAATAAATAATTGAAGTTAATATTGTTTACGTCCGGTACAAACGTTTTTGTGGAGGAAACCAAATTGAGAGTAAAATAAAGAAAAATTGACGAACGTGAGGCAAGTACAAGTCATCAACCTCATTTAAAGTCGATGTCAGATTCCGGTGTAAACATGGCTTTTAACAAGTTTTAAGTAGTTTCTGTAAACAATTTACTTTTTTTATTTTTATAATGAGCAAGTGATTAATAAACAGATAGCGAAGTAGGAAGAATGGCAAGTGGGGGGGAGGGGCTTAAATAGCATAAAAGAAGGAATCCCTTCTGGAGGACAGTACATAAGTAAACATCTTTACATTCACCAGAATGAAGACATATAAGTAAACAACACTTTGGGGAATTTTGATATAGACGTTGGGGTGACAACTAATAGCAATGGAAAAAGAAAATTGACGGGTAATATCAAAGAAAATATAAATATATTTTACAAAATAAGTACTTTTAAAACACCATATGGAAAACAAACAGAACAAAATTTAAAACTAGAGTTAAGGATTCCTTAAGGCCATTGAAATACAAAAAGAACAATTCAAACTTCCCTGCAACTTAGTTACCAGGAGAAATGAAAAAGTCAATGAATATATTAGATTTTGCGAAGAAAGGCGGTTAAATACTTTTGAAAGAATAAAATATAAGTTAAAACCAAAAAGGGGAAATATCATAAACCAAAAAATAAATTACTTTTCGAAATTAAAAAATGTTTACCAACACGAAGGGTTAGGTTGATCTTTAAAAATAAAGTTTGGATTTGACCAATCAGAAACGAGCAAGTGGATCAGAAACTAATAGCCGAGTGTGTATCTCAGGGGCAGCAGTAAGTTTTGATAATGAAGGTAATACGAAAATCAGTTTTGATAGAAAAAAATCAGGCAGTTGAACGTTCTCAACAAGATATTAATATTACTAGGAGAAATATAAATATTATATTAAGAATTACATTTCAGACAATAACTCTAGCATTAGCTTATAAAATAATATATGCACTGTAGTGTTATCGTCTACAAAGTTAATTAATTTAATATTTAATTTATTTCAGGTGCGCAATACACTGCCTTAGATGGTGAGTTGTAAAACATTTCTTCGTAAATATTATATATTCAATAACTGACCACTTACCGTTAATGGACACTTTTCAATAACGGACATTTTATATGGTCAGAGCATCGTCCGTTTTTGGAAAGATTCACTGTATTATCAAATTTTGAAAATTATCTGTTATACAGCTCTGCATCATGGTAAGACTACGAGTTGAAACTATATTACGTGCACCGATCACCTCTTGTAGAATATGTGATAAGGATTCGGTTATTATATAAAACTTTTTTAATTAATGACCCCTTAGGGTTTTTTACTGTTAACACCGTCATTATTAAAAATAAAATAAATAAATAATGAATATACACTATATATATATATATATATATATATATATATATATATATATATATATATATATGTATATATATAAAGAATGAGAGATTATATAAATTTTAACAAAGTGATCTAAAGGTCATTTTAATGTCTCTATTTTAATGAGTCTTGCAATAATGACCACAACAAAACATAATTTTCAATTGCAATTCACAAAAAAAGTAGACTATGAACAAAAGAAGAAAAATGTAAAATGCTACATAAAAAATTATTATTACAAAATTACAAAACATTACCATATTTATTTTAAGGTAACATTAAAACATTTTTTTTCAGTTCATTATAGTTTCATTTTTGGTGGTTACTGGAGTATGCCAAAATCTGTGTCGGAGGTGAAAAGCGAAAGTCCACAAAGGTTTGGGTTGGTGAATCACGACGATGAACTGAACGTTGATCTCTATTCCTACCAGAACGATCCCAGGTTCTTCTTGTTATTTGACACTTACGGGAACATTGCTGGTATCAGGACCGGAGTAGGTCAATTTTTATTTTTGTTATTGTGTTTTTTTCAAAAATAACTAATACTTAACAATCAAAATATTTACTTTTCATTCGGAATAATACTGTATTTAAGGAAAGTTTGTAAAAAACGTTTTAGAAGATAGATTAATGCGTTTTTTTTGTTAGAACTTTAAGTTCACAAATTGGATCCGATCTAATTTAACCTTGGCACACAAAACACCATTTTGTTCGTTACTTAAAAACGTTTGTTAACCAAGGAAATCTGTTCAGCAGTTTCAAAATGGCAGCCATATTTTAAATATTGAAAAAAACCATAACTCCTTTATGTTACACTTTTTTGAAAATATAGTTTCACCTTCGTAATTACTATTGTTTAAGTTAGCATAGAAATTTCGTTTTCAATTGAAATAAGGAAACTAATCAGACGACGTTAATTTGAAGATAAAATGTTAATAAGTGGATTTTATTGGTGAAATCATGTTTCAAAAAAGTAATATAAAAAATATGTTTGGTATTACGCCATCGAGACTGTAAAGCGATTTATTTTGAAAATACGATATGCCTTATAAACACCTTTTAAAAAAATGTAAATGTATAGTCCTCTTAAATATAACTACGAGCGTATTACTGTTATTTTGTTAACAATTTTTTTTAATAATACAAATTGATATGGACATTTGAAAAATTTAATTGTTCTATTCAGAATAAAATTCATTAAAATTTTCTGTTTTAAGAAACAACTTTCCTACCAACAATTATTACTGACTATTGTTGATATGTTAGGTTTTAGAAATTTATATAAAAAATATTTTTTCTTCATACATCAAAGTATTAATATTTGTATTAAATTCATTATCGTTGATAAATTATTTTTCTTTTAGTACATTAAAGATGATATTGAGAAATCAGCTGAAGCCCACAATATGAGGTTTGAATATTTATACTCGGTTGTACCAATGTTCAATTCCACTAGATATTGGTTCACCTTAGTCTGGTCCGCCAGTGTGCTGTTTGCAAGCCCCGGTAAGTCAAATTTAATTCAGAGATGTACTTTAGTTAAGGTAACTTGATTTAAAAATTTGATGAATTTTTGTTTTGTTTTGTTTAATGTCCGACTATTGTGCACACTTGTGCTAATGCAGACGATGAGATGATTTATAGCGTATGAAAATGCCAAGCCCTCGCCGGGAATCGAACCCGGCTCCTCGGAATGAAAGCCTAGTACGCTATCCACTAGGTCACCGAGGCGGCTCCAATTTGATGAAAAAAGATAAAATATTGTTTGTTTTTTTTGGAAAAAGATTAAAGCAGTTAGGTTAAAACATTCGATTATTTTGTCATAAGTAAAAAGACTTTTTCTTTTTATTTATGTAAATTAAAATTTTAAAAACTTCAAATTTGATTTAAATAACTAAAAATAAAGTTTAAAATATATTTTCATAAATATAATTTATGATTTTTAAGATTAATACATCTCTTTTTTTCAAACACTAAAATTTTGGCGTGTGAAATATTAATTCCTAAAGTGTGCTTATTTTAAATCGGGTGAGAAAGATCTTTTTTTTTTGAATTTTGTAATTTTTTTAATACTCATTCAAAAAGCTTTATGAAAAGATTATAAACACGCCACGCAATAGTCTCGCTTTCGTTATGCGAGTTTATCTTATTCGATTTTTGAAATTCTGATTCCGCCACGATAATCGGCATTGGAATATATTCTAGTATTTTAAACTATTATATTACGTGGGACATACAAAACTGATCCCTGACCGCCAAAAAGTAATTTTTTCAAGATCATTTGATGATTTTATAAGATCAAAATATAAATTTACACAGTTTAACGCAAAAATATACGGGAAAACACAAAGATTTGTAAATTATAAAGTTCGGCGCTCATTTCACGGATAGAGACGCAAAGCGTGATAACTGCTCCAAAAGCTCATTTTCCTATGAATATTCTCAAGTAAATACTGAAATTGTTTCGTTACTTGTGTCCTTGCTGATAACAATATTCAAATATTCATTAATCGCTGCACGCAACAGTCTCGCTCATAAAATGGTAGCGGATTTCCAACAATAATTACTTTTATCTTCAGTTATTTGAAAATATATTTTACCATCATAAAGATTTTTGTTGTTATTTTAAGGCAAGAAGCACATTGAGGCTATTATCACCTCCTTAAATGTAAGTGTGAGTGTAAAGTGTTGAAGGCGTAAGTTAAGTGTTGCAGGTTTAAGCGAGTGTTTGACTCGGGTACCGCGAGGGACGTTTAAATCCTCTCAATAGGTTCAGCTAGTCTACATCCACCTGCGGTCACTATCATAAAGAACCTTAAAATTAGTACACATTTTTGTTTTAAATTTTCAGATTTCATTGGAAGTAGAAAATGAGCCCTGACCGCTCTCAGATACATGTTCTTATTTTCATATTTTGCCGCCTCGGTGGTCTAGTGGTTAGCGTACTAGGCTTTCATTCCGAGGACCCGGGTTCGATTCCCGGCGAGGGCTTGGCATTTTCATACGCTATAAATCATCCCACCGTCTGCATTAGCCCAAGTGTGCACAATAGTCGGACGTTAAACACAAAAAAAAAAAAAATTTCATATTTTCAATGGAATTTTAAAGTCTAAAATGTTAGTTTATGCAGATTTTAAAGGTGGTTAAGATCATTAAATCAATTTTTTAAAAACAGTTTAAAATAAAGTCAGGTATTGGCTCTCATGTCAAGGTCACGGGTTCGGGATTTGCCATGACTAAAACACAAGATTGAAACGTTTTTCCAATTAGTTGAAATTTGCCAATAATTAAGTTTGACATGCATGTTTGGATATTTGTATCCTTAATTTCCTTTAATGTTAATTGTATAATTATAAATCTTTATCCATATACAGATAATTTTTGCAAATCTATGTTGCCTTTACAGAGGTTCTCAAGGCCGGAGGCAGGCAGGACACGCAGGGGGAAGTAGCTGAAGGTGTTTACGTGTTCCTGGATAACGAGTGGAAAAGGATACCGGAAAATGAATGCGACATAACGGATCTAGGATTTACAAAACAAGCATGTTTCTTTGGAATGGGTAAATCTTTTATCACCTTATCAATTATTACCTTAAGAGTGTACGGATCATAATAAAAATACACGCGGCACACAGCTGTCTCGCTAACCTATTAGAAGCGAATTTCCAAAAGTATTTTCCCTTAACTTACCCTTTTAGAAATTCTGATCTCGCCATTTTAATCAGCTGTAAAATTTGCACATATTAACAAATTTACATTTTCAAATTACATTTAAATACAAGCATGAACATTGAACGCAAAAATTGTTTCGTATGTTAAAAAGAATTTGAATAATTATAACGGTCATTTATGCAGTTTTTAACGTTAGTTAATTAAGTTGGTAAAATTGAATTTTCTAAAAAATATGACAAAGAAGTTTTGAGTTTTTAAAATTTGACAGTTCTTTTGAAACTTGTTAACTATTTTTGCTGGTTAACGAACGTCTTCAAGCTATGCCTATACACGATTTTTGTGCCAAGTTTGAATCAAAGCGAACAAAAATTAAGACTGTGAGTTTGATAAAACACACACACACACACACACACACACACACACACACACACACACACATATATATAATTTTAACAACCCTTCAAAAAATAATATGGTCGATAATATGAATATCAAGGTATCGGATCTTACCATGATGGCAGCTCCTAGCCAGCAGTTCATTTTTCCAATGGAAATTCATTAATAGCAATCGTATTCAGTATTATAAGTGGAACTCGAACCTCTGCGCCAACATGACAACTTTTACTCCTTTTATTTTGTACATTTTTTTTTACAAACTACCATATATTGGTTGGTTTTTTAAATGTGTTAACATTTAATATTTGCATAATAAACAGCATTGAAATCTGCATCAAATATAAATTAACAGTTTGGACTTACATTTACAGTAAGGAAGTGAACCTTGACCTGCGCCAGATCCATTTTCGTATTTGCAGTGAATTTTCTATAAAATTGGTTGGTTTTATTTACATTTGTGCTTTACGTTTTCATATAGTAAAAGTGCATATACATGTAAGTCAGTGTGATACAGCAAAACGGAGGGATTTGAATACTTATAACGGAAAAATTACGTGAAATATTTTTTATTGCATTAAACGAAAAAAAACATATTATTTATGAATGCATTTAAAAAAGTTACTTTTTTCTTACAAAAAACCACATCGTTCAGTCTATTTCCCTTTCCGCGTAGACCTTCTTGTATCGTACTGAAACTAAGCATAGTTTTACGGGAAATGTAGACGGAGTCTCATCAGCTGTTGTCAGTTTGGTCTGCTACCGTACATATTACTTTCAAAGTGACCTCACAAAAAGAAAGCTCACACCAATCAATCAAGAGACATAATAGGCCATTACATTCCACAGTTAAGTTGCTGGAATGTCAGCAACATTAAGAGATGGTAAGTCCTACGATAGTGTATTCGGACAAGCGATCTTCGCAACTGTCAAAATTCAACATGACAACAAACTGAAGCGTGTGGGCTTCCGGACATGACAGCAGCTCGGACATTGTGTCGATGTCACGTGATATACGAACGGTGCACAAACCTCTTAAAGATTTGTATTCTTATTTCTGAATATTTTCCCTTTAAATTACGTATCAATGTGCTGACGTCCAGTTGCAGATAAGTGATGCAATTGACTTTCAGTAGATATACAGTGCTGCCATTTGCCCACCGCTCAAATTACACAAAACAAAATTTCCCTTCTCCCTGATTAACTGCACATCCTAAACTAGTAATGAACTGTTAATTTGTAGCACTATAAAATATTCTCCCTAAAAGGTATTTAATAAAATTATCGCACTTAACAAGCAACAAAACTGAAATACCCAATTAAAATTTATGTGAAAAAACTTAACGCAATATTTTCATTTTACCAACAGGTCAACACTACTTTTACAAGATTACGCCTGAAACAAATTGCAAAACAATTCAACCATTCTTCGCACTCTATCATAACCACAAGCTTCACGGTTTCGGCCTCACTCCTTTTGGATCTTTCACCGCCTCGCCTGACGGTCACGAATGGTTTGAAACTGTTCCACGCAAAGCTGTTGCCGTGAGTACACGAATTACTAAGTTTCTATATATTTATAGATTGGATTCTTTATAACGGCTACTTGTATTATAACAGTGAAAATTGTTCAGAAACAAATAGTTAATTTACCTTCGAATCGTACACCGTTCAAAACTATCGAACAAAATGGCGACAGTAAAACAGCGTCCATTAGTGCACGTTGCTGAAAGTGGTATATAAATTATCATATGTTGTAACCTACCGCTCTCGTAATGGACATTAATGGACGATGTGTTATTCTTACCCTTTACTCGATAGTTCTCATAATTGTACTACTGAAAAGAAATTAACAGAACCAAAAAAAAAGTACTGTTAACTCTTTTTACTAATCCCAAACATTTAAAAAGACAGCCATTTTGAAACATTTACTCGAAAAAAGTTATTTTTTATAAAATAGTTCTTTAAATTTAATAAAAAACAAACACTTGTATGATTATATAAACTATATTTATTGTTTTGATTCAGTTAATGAATCCGTGACTCAACAGATATTAGCAATCTTATTCAAAACGTATTGCTTATCAGTTTATAAGATAAAAAAAATCTGTTGTTATATTTTACAGTCTATCGTGCCCAATGGCCCAGAATGTATCTATGACTGGACAGATGCTTATGAATTATCTTCACTTCACGTATTCCTTAAGCCCAGAGCAAGATGGACTATGTGCCCACTATGGGGAGGTGATTCTTGTGAATAAATTAAATAAATAAATAAAACGATAATATTTATTTGTTTTATGTAATCATTTGTATTTTACACTAATATTTTAAAGAGTGTCATTGTAAAAGTGTTATTACTACTTCTCAGGCAGGTAAATTGAGAGAGGGGAACAGTAGGTGTCTTTAACCTTGATCAGATAGTCCCCCTCCATGCGGTGTTGGCAAGTACAATCATTAGTCTGGTAGATGGTTTTTCTTGTACACACCTTATACGATATTTGGTAACTTTTGCTCATTGTTATCGTTTCCTTTTCTTGTTGACTTATGGTTTCTTGATTACATGTAAATCTTAGTTTTAAATTAGAAACTTTTTTTAACCATATTTTAAATGTCTATTTTGACCACTCAGGGATCCGTTATGTGTGTTTGTTCGTAGTTTTTAAATATATCGTAGGCCAAAGCATGTAGGCTTATGTTCTAGTTGCATGTTTAGGTTTATGGGGACTCGGTGGTCAATGTGGCTAAAGGACCGGTCAATCTGCCGCAGTTAATTAACGCTGATCCCTCGTCCTCATTTGTCCTGACACATAAAGTATATATAACAAGTAAACAAAAATAATAATAACTTTAATAATATTTATATAATTATTCCATCATTAATAATGATTTTCAAGACCAGAATAAAATTTTAGTTAATACATCAACTATTCCAACTCGTGGTAAATTGATCGGATGTATCTATTTGTTTAGCTATTTTTATATCGAACCTACGACCTTGAGTTACGCATGTTCGGAGACTGACAATGCTGATATGTAATGGTATAAGCGGATTTTTTTTAAATTGAAATATTCAAACATTATTGTTACAAATTTAATGACGTAATATTTTTTTTCTTTTTTTCTTTTAAGGCGAACAACACATTGAGGTTATTATCGCCTCCCTAAATATAAGTGTGAGTGTAAAGTGTTAAAACCGTATGTGTAGTGTTGTAAGTGTAGGCGTGTTAGACTCGGGTACCACGAGGGACGTTTAAATCCTCTCAATAGGTGCAGATAGTATGCACCCCCTGCGAGTATGTAATGTACCGTAATTATTTATTAAAATGTAATAGAAAAATTTATTTGTATTTTTATTTGATAAAGATAATAAAACAATAAAATTTCTTAAAACCTTAGCGTATATCTGTACATAGAAAAGAAAAGTCAATTCGTTATTCAACACATTATCGTTGGTGTAAAAGTTTAACTAATTTTAAACCAAGCATGTTTAGATGTAGCAAACATAACTGGTTTTCCTATTCAGTTATCATTATAGTAATCTTCCATTAAGGAACGCCATTAAATATAGTAACCATTTCAAGTTGGTAGTTGATAAGGCCGTTGCTTGACTGTATAAGTGATAAACAAGTATCAGCTGATAGCTTTAACTATAAAGACCTTGGCCTCTTGAAAATGAATCATTCAGTACCAGACTACATAAGAAGTTAGTTCATTGGAATATTTCACATCATCTGCACTTTCAAAAGGTTTAGTATTCCGTCTTTGTTTACTTTCATTGATAGTTTTCTGTTTTAATCAGTAAAAATTAAGTTTTTGTTGTAATCAAAGTTATTACTTTTATTGTCATTAAGATATATATATATATATATATATATATATATATATATATATATATTATTTATTTATATTTATTTATTATATATATATATATATATATATATATATATATATATATATATATATATTTGTTTAGCTCTGTGTGACTAGATCTATAATTGATTTTGTCGATGCCTTTTGTTGTTATTAATAATTTATTGTTAATTAAAATACCTTAAAGTAGTTAACATTATTTACTAGGACAATAAATGTTTGCATAGTTACAATAATAAACTCAAACGACTTTTTACAGTAATTTGTTATCGTGAATGCATATGGATAGATTTAACAAATTTTTTTATTAAAAAAATTAAAGATTGCAGATGGTAGGTTGTAAAAAAATAAATTAACAACATTTATTTTAATTTGCTTTTATTTGTTATTATTATTTCCAATTGAATAATGAAACTTCTTTTATGGACACTATTTATGGAGCATATTTCGCAAATTGCCTTTTGGATGTTCTTTCACAGTTTTTTACCTATATATTTAAGGTCCTCGAAGGGGATACGTTGGTCGCAGGTGTCCAGTCTAGCGTAAAGTAATATTGTCTTACAACAATTATTTTGAAAATAAGCTTTCTAAAAATATGGAGACCTTGTTTCTAATAACTTATAAATGTAGGTCACAAACTGTTTCTTAGAGACTATAACATAAAATATTATTTTAAATATCTGAAGCTAAGTACTTTCATTTATAAAAACCATTAAGTTAAATCGGATAGTATCTCAAGGTCATCGTGTCTCATGGAAACAGTACATCTGTTTTGAATGTACTGTGTTCAAAGCTCTCTCAAAGTTTGGTATTTCTTAAGAAATTCGTATACAAAGCTGTAATACTTACAAAAAACAAATTTAAAAATCTGTGTAATTTTCCAGAATCGGTAAAACAGATTTTGTTTTAATTAATTTATAAAGCCAAAGTAACGTTTAAAATTTGAAATAAAATAAAAACAAAAACTGTTTCAAATAATGATACCCAAAAACAGTTTCACACAAACTATAAATTAATTTTAACTTGAAATTTATAAATCTGGTAATATTTCCTTAACAAGTTTTGGTGCACGATTTTACCAGTTTTGATGAGAATCTACGGATTTTGAGAAACTGGGCGTATATTTCGTTTTCTCGACCATAGATACCGAATAATAATTTATTAGGAGATCATCAAAACGATTTTGAAAAAATAATGTTTTAATGTCAAACTTTTTGTAATCAAAAAATTGCTTTAAAATAGCTTTGAGATAAAGGTCAAAGTTTTTCTAAGCTAAATTTCTTCACATCTCTGTCTCCAGTAAATTAAAAGTAAAATTCAGAAATTTAAATAACTTATTGGACACGTTCTACAAGTATTTGTACTGATTACGAACATGCATAACCCTTGAGAACCAAATATATTTTCCACTCCTCTTATCAATTATCAAAGTTCAACATACTGCAAACAAATAAGATAAACAATGAATCATTGTTGGTTCGTTATTGTAAATAATATAGACTCAGTTAAAATATCAAATTAACGTCAATGTTTTCACTGTTTGTGATTTTGAATGAATTAATTTTGAGCTGTCAGTAAAACTTTGGTACATTTTTACAATGTCTGATCAATTTTACAGTAAAATACAACTGTATATTTACTTCTCCATTCTAAAACGTACAATGACCTTGGGAATTTATATCTTAAATTTTTCTAAAGTAACAGTTTTTACTTTGATTTTTTGATTAAATATATTGTGCGCATCGCAAGGGGCTACAAAAATTAAATGAACCATTTTAATTATTACAATTTGTCTTGCAGCTCATAATCGTGTACAGTTTTACTTTCGTAAATAATCAGTGTCAAAACGACTATAAAATTCTGAAAGCTCGGTTCAGCAGCTTTAGAAAAAAAACGTATATTTTCTTAACAGTGAGTCCTATATGCAAATTAATTTTAAAATTCGATGTAAACAGTTTGAAATGAAAGTAATATACGGCTCGGGATTCAAATAAACTATACAAATGAAACTGTTTGTTTAAATTTACTCTTGAACTGTAAATTGTATTTATTTTGTATTTTTTACAAGAATTAAAGTTATATTATATAGGCCTATGTTTTGTATACTGACATTTACAAAAAAAAAAAAAAAAAATGGCTCTGAATATTTGCAAATCTTTTCTGAAAGTGCTTCATCAAAATCTGTTGAAACGATTCAAATCTATTATCCTGAACGTTTTGCCTTACACAAATCTAATATCGTTCTTAAAATATGCGTTATCAGCGAATCAGTGATTGCATTGAAAATACGAAAATAAACGAACCTGACGGCGTTCACGGTTAATTTTTATGTTTTAAATGAAGTTTGAAAATTAAAAACGCTAGTTTGTTTAGATTTAAACTGAGTATAATGAAAATAATTAACACTACAAACAGATTTAAAGGCGACAACATTATCATTTCAATTAATTACGTAATCGATTCAATTCCTAGTCAACAAATATTTATTCTTTACACTTTAATTAATAAAACGTACACCACGGTTTGACGCAGCACAATTACAATATAATGGAAAAATACTTTTATATCCTAATAACTTGCATCGAGTTATGTAGAGTAATAAAATGTGTTTTATCTTAAGAAAACGATTTAAAATTTCATATTTATTTGCTTAGCACAGTTAAACTTTACAACAGTTAAACAATTCAACCAGGTTTTGTCATTTAATTCATTTTAACGGATTAAGTTAAACTGAAGGTTAAATTGTTCGTAATACAGTCTAACTCAAAGCGAAGCTTACTTGCAAGGACAAGGCTATTCGTTTGTTTTGTTTTATCTGTCTTCACATTATTACAATCACTGACCTTTGTGTATCTGTTTTGTGATAAGGGACCTAACCTGCCAGAACGAAAATAAAATGTACGCATATTTGTCTCTGTATTAAGGCAGTTGGGAACATGTACCAAAGGAATTTTAATTGGAAAAAGTACAAAGATAAGCAGTCATAATTAAATTTTTATCCGTCTATGTTTACGTTTAACGAGACATACCTGCAGTGTCCTTGTAATTCGCGGACTTAATTTAAGAGGTATCTTCCAGGACCTGAATAAATAAATAAAAACTAAAGAAAAATTCTTATAAACGTAGTCCGTAAACGATTCTTATACCACCCTTCTTCTTCTTCTTTTCGTTTCACCCTCTTTGGGGTACGCTGAATCAATCATTTCTTGCGCGCTGTACTTTTCTTTGTTCCCAGTAGCTCTTCATTCTTTCCGATCTTCTCTTCCTCTCCTCTTCCGAAATGACAGGTTTAGGTCTTATTTTGGTTTTATCTTGGAATCTTATTCTTTCGTCCTTGGTACTTATCTTAGCAGTTTGGTCAAGCAGTGAATTTTCTGTAATTTTTAAGTCTCTTAGGTCTTTTTCAATTTCTTTAAACCAGTTCGGTTTACCACCCTTCTATAATTAAAAAAAATATTTATTTAAATTTTCCCTAAAACTGCTTAGCCGATTGATTTAAAACTTTAAAGATCTACTTGAAAAAAAATAATGTGTTCAACTAATGATGGCAATTTAAAAAGTAAAATTAAATGAAAACTGTACAAATAATAGTTAATAATAACCATCAAGAGCATATTTTTGTAATTTTGTCACGTCTTTATCAACACGTTTCACAAAAATCGGTTTTGATTATTTCTTGAAAAATTTTACCTACAAAACAGTACAGTTTGAAAAATCATAAATTTTATGTTACATAATTTTTGAAAATATAATTTCTTAATCGTAATCAGCGATAAAATATGTGTAAATTAGCATTTAAAATTTTAAAATCCATTGATAGTTTAAAATTACGAGAAGTTGACAATGGTCAGCCTTCGTTTATGTATTTTCAACGCGAAAAATGCTAAATAAAATTATGTAATTATAATTTAAGAAAGTGTAATAAAAATATGTTTTGAAAATTCCCTTCCATAACCTGCAGCGATAATTATTTTTATTTTTATTGCCAATTGTTTCACACGTCAGACTTCCTCGCACGCATTTATAAGACGAAATTATCTTTGCCAGAACAAAACGAGGTTTCAATTTCAACTCGACCATTCGGCATTTAGTTTGTGTGTTTGTTTGAATCTTTGTTACGCAGTTTTGGCCAAACGCATTGACTAATTGTTTTAAAATTTCATATGGTGGTAGTAGCTTGTATAAAGATCAAACGACGTACGTGTACAATGTTTTCCAATTCACTTCCGTTTATAGATAGCGACTTCCGATTTGCAATAATTATTGGACGAAGTTTTAGCGAAACGCATTCACCGATTATTTTCAAATTTGATGCGAAGGTGCCTTCTATAAAGTACGAAAGACTTATGTAAAAGATTTGTTTCCATTTACTTCCGTTTCAAGATGGCGGGTCTCTGATTCAATGTTGAGAATGTAGTTGAATGGTTATTTCCTATAATATTAGATAAAAGGCAAAACCTAAAGGAAAAATAGGACAACATTTCCAATTAAGTTGGTCCAGCAATATGTCTCGTAAATATTACGGTTACCGGTTAAATTGGCGGGAAAAGTTACGAGCTCTATCGTGGAGCGCTCTGTATGTTAATTAAGAATATAATGCGAGGTCTGCTATTTGAACTACCGGTAGTAATTATATTTACTTGTAAAGAATATTATCAGAACTATACATTTAATCTAATCAATTCGACTGTTTCAGGACAAGCGCTACAATGACGCCCATCCGAACTGCGACAATCATTCTTGCTGTGGCTGTTTTGGGGATTTCAGGTGAAGTGTTATTTTATTGTGTTTAAAAACAAATCCATTAAGTAATGAGAAAGTCTATCAAAATTCTATACATTTTAAGATGATATACAACGTAGATGTTTGATTCAAGTTTTAAATTGTCTCATTATTAGAAGAGCACATAAATGTTTTCTTAAAAATATGAATTTTCAAAATGTTTTTTCACTTGTACACTTCGGGAGAAACTGTACATTCCAAACTTCACGCACTCCGTAGCTGCCATATTGAATACTTCTGAAAATATCCGTGCATTATTCATAATCAGCGATTTTTCTGTCACTCCGAACTTTATAAACATATTTTTAAATCTATCATTACCACTGAGTTTAGCAACTCGTCTAACAAATTCCGTATTTTATTTATAAACATTTTTTAAATATTTAAATGCAGACCACCTTTTACTTTTTGCTTAAAAAAATTAAAGTATTTTTTTAATAGAGTTGTCTCGTATTTAATAATTATCTGAGCTACTGTAAGTACGAAAGGTTAGTTTTGAAAGAGAGAGAGAGAGAGAGAGAGAGAGAGAGAGTGAGTGAGAGAGAGAGAGAGAAAGAGAGAGAGAAAAAGAGAAAGAGAAAGAAAGAGAGATAAAGAAAGAGAGAGAGAAAGATTTTTTTTTTTTTTTTTTTTTTTGGTGTTTAACGTCCGACTATTGTGCACACTTGGGCTAATGCAGACGATGGGATGATTTATAGCGTATGAAAATGCCAAGCCCTCGCCGGGAATCGAACCCGGGTCCTCGGGGTGAAAGCCTAGTACGCTATCCACTAGGCCACCGAAGCGGCTCGAGAGAGAGAGAAAGAGAGAGAGAGAGAGAAAGAGAGAGAGAAAGAGAGAGAAAGAGAGAGAAAGAGAGAGAGAAGGAGAAAGAGACAGAGTGAGAAAGAGAGAGAGAGAGAGAGAAAGAGATAGAGTGACAGAGAGAGAAAAAGAGAGAGTGAGAAAGAGAAAGAGAGAGAGAGAGAAAGAGAGAAGGAGAAAGAGAGAGTGTGAGAAAGAGAGAGAGAGAAAGAGAAAGAGAGAGAAAGAGAGAGAGAGAGAGTGAAAGAGAGAAAGAGAAAGAGAGAGAAAGAGAGAGTGCAAGAAATTGTAAAAGTACTTGGAGTAGGCCTATTACTAGCCATCCTAAACATAGACGTTGACTGCGTATTGTGGCGTAAATTACCTTCATTATCGTCACTTAACACTAACAAATGTTAATTGGTATTTCATAATTCAAAAATCAACTTCAACAATGGAACTACTTTAGCTGTAATTAGAAACAACACAATATAAGTAAAACAAAAAAATTAGTAAATATTAGTTTATATAAATTCCTGCCATTCTTTTTTAGTTTCATTAACCGAATGCACCTGCTTTGATACTATTAAACATTTAACGTATATTGTTAATGTCAATGAAAAATCACTATGTTCAGTATAATAATCTGCCTTCCCTAGATTCGTCAATTCTACATTCGTTGACGCGTTTCGGAGAACCTCCGTCTTCAAAAACTATATCTATCCACAAAAAAAGATAAATATAGTTTTTGAAGATGGAGGCGCTCCGAAACGCGTCAACGAATGTAGAATTGACGAAGCTAGGGAAGGTAGATTATTATACTGAACATAGTGACATTAATCCTAGCAGAAAAGAAGAGGAATATAAAAAGAATTTCCATGACAAATGTTAAGATTATGTTAAATCCAACAAATAATACATTGTTGAATGATATATGATTCATAAGTGGATAAATGACTTAGTAATTCAGACAGATCATAAAGAGTAAGTAGGCTTCTGCCAGCCTTACCATATACAAATACATGCAATGATTATTGTCATAATCAGGCAATTATTTCTTCGGCTTAGCCTAAATTGCAAAAAACAAACTTAGTAAGGTGAATGTGTGCAAAATTTCATGGCAATCCACAAAGTAGTTTACATATCTATTCGACAAGTACACATTTGTCGTTTTTAGATATAGATTATTTTTGTTATCATCTGAAAATACTATAGGAAAGATAATAAGGAGTTTTATTTTACACAATACAATATTGTAAAACATTATTCTGAGTAAGTGTAATGCCACTGCTACACTCGATTAATTTAACTATCATTTTAAGAAGAGTCAGAATTTAAATAATTCTAAATCACCAGTCTAAACAAAGCTGTCAGTGGAAAATAACAGTCTACCTTTTCAGTAGCGGGTATTTTTATTACGTAGGTAGCAACTAGAGCAACCAAAGGGTGCTAATAATTTATGCCCACAACCTTAATTTATTAAAATCAGAATGTAATTAAATCCAACTGTCAAAACATCAGCACCACCTATCGGATTTAATTGCAACCACTCCCTAAACACATTAATCAGTGGAAAATAACTTTTTACGGAAAGAGATATGGCGGTCAAATCACTCTCTAAACACTTTCATACAATAAGAGTAAGCTATGAAAACGATTCAGTATTTTTTCGACTTCAGAAGACACACATACGAACATTACCTTCTGTATATATATTTATAGAGAGCTCTATGAGCAACCAAGTTGACAAATATATACTGGTTGTTCCAGAGAGGTGTAGGAGCACTAACAAATATATGTGAGTGTCCTATTGAAAAGGGTAACGGGGTGGGGTACAAAAGAGATATGATGGTAAAATCACTCGCTAAATACTCGTGGCACTAATAAGAACAAACTTTGAAATTTTCAGCAAAATCGGTTTAGTATATTTTGCATCTATAGAGGACATACATACGAACATTGCCTTTAATATAACCAGAATACCTGTGGATATCCGGCGGTGCTCGAGTCTCTTAAGTCCTAATTAATTTTTCATCAATTTTCCAGAGAATTAAATTTCTTTTGAGCAATGATTTGAAGGTCAAAGGTCTCTACGGAGAAATGTTACGTTCGTGAAAACAACAGTGGTAAGATCGCTAAGGAAAATGTCAGATTTCACTGAATTGAAATAGCGATTTAGGGGATGGGGGGAGAGATGAGTCCCTCCAAAGTATTATTTAGCGAAGTAACGTAACATTGTTACGACGTTTACTTCCTCTAAATGATCACGTTTGGTCATCTTACCGGTAACATTGGCGACGGGCAGAACCGATCGCCGCGCACCAGTCCGAAGACCTCACTAAATCATTCAATCGGTAGTAGCGACGGACGGTGTGTACAAAGGGCAGGGACGTAATCAAAGCGAGCTTATGACTCGCGCTTACTGGGAATTCCTCGTTCATGGGGAACAATTGCTAGCCCAAATTTCTAACACGATGGAGGTTCAACGGCCAGGGAAGACACGCTGATTCCTTCAGTGTAGCGCACGTGAGGCGCTGGACATCTAGGGGTATCACAGACCAGTTATTACTCAGTCTTGTGCGGCTGGAAGCCGCCTGTACCTATAGGAAGAAATTGAATCGCCGGTAACACTATTGTGGATACCAGAAATCGAATAGTTCGCAGGCTAGAGTCTCGGACCCAGGGAGCAGGTCTCCAGAGTTTTTTTCTTTGGAGCCTGAATAACATTAGTATTAAACAAATTTTCTGTGTTAAGAAATTATCAGAAGATACAAGCATTTATTAGAATCTTAGGCACACACTCACAAACACACGTACTTAGAGAATTATTATGTACATTAAAACTACTTTCTAGCAAAATTCTAAGTAATTATGGAAAAGTACAACTACCTATCGTTTTTATTTATACTTTTGACTGCTCAGCGTTACGTTTTTGTGCGTTTATTTCATTATTTCAGCTTTGAGATTATAAATACAGGCTTAAACGTTCAGGCTTGTGTTTTACTGTAAGTGAAAGGGCTCGATGGACGAGGTGGCAAAGACACCAGTCAGTATGTTGCGCATCTGAAAGTCTCGTCATAAGTTTAACATTTTTCATTATCACCAATCTCTTATCTGCATTAGTCTAACTGGCATAAGGCGTATACATGATGCATAACGTCCTGTACACAAGCGATAATAATATGCGCGCGCGCGCGCGCACACACACACACACACACATATTATCATAAGTAATATCATATACTTACTTATATATATATATATATATATATATATATATATATATATATATATATATATATATCATAAGTAAGTAATTTTGAAAACATTTTTTTTTTTTTTTGGTGTTTAACGTCCGACTATTGTGCACACTTAGGCTAATGCAGACGATGGGATGATTTATAGCGTATGAAAATGCCAAGCCCTCGCCGGGAATCAAACCCGTGTCCTCGGGGTGAAAGCCCAGTACGCTATCCATTAGGCCACCTAGGCGGCTATTTTGAAAACAAAAACATAAACTTAATCTTTAGCCCCAAAACGTTTTACGTCTTGGAAGAAACATTTTATATTAATGAAGAGGAAACAATGTTTTTATAAACTGAAAACATCGTGTATATAACTTTGAATCCAAGGGAAAATTTATTATTTTGCAGATGTTTCGATTATAAGTTTAGAAAAGCACAGTGAGTTGGGCATTGTAAATGTATTTCTGATCAAGTTAATTTATGCAAAACAAGATACAAAAGCAATTCAGTTTCGTAAATTAAATTTAAAATTAAAATGAGTACAAAAATAAATAATTCGTTTTATGTTGTTATATTTAAAGTCAATCAAACGGTTTTATCTTTTGATACAAATTTAACTTTTAAAATTAGACCTACATTTCGTTAGCAAAGATATTTGATTACTTTAATTTCATTATTTTGCGATATTAATTCAGTACTTTACGTGTTTCAGGTGCAACCTACAGCACATTAGATGGTAAGTTGATCTTTCGGATACGTTAATCATTAGATTAGAAAATGTGAATTTGATTCGTTGTCGTTTTGATTGTAGACCTGCTAAAATTCTTTTGTGATATCTTAAGGGTATTGTCCATTTTAATTAGCTGTTAATCAAGTAGGATTGTAATCCTTAAATTCTGTAATTTCGTAATTGAGGCCTGCAATGAATTACATAACCTTGAAGTTTGGAAGGTATTTTTACTTCTTCAAAATTATATAGAAAAAAACATTAAAGTGAATTATAAATCATATTCTAAATATTTTAAGCATAATACTCTTGAATCTATAATATATAGGGCTCTCGCACGATGTTAAAATCAGTTTAGCAGAAAGAAAGGTTTAGCACGTAGTACAAAAACCCGCCATGAGAGCGCTCTGATCTTCTACCTGCCCATTCTTGATTTTATAAATTTCTGTGGTAACGTGAATTTATCTTACACTCGATTAATATGTTTAATTAATATCATTAGTGATTCATACATTAACAAATATCCTACTTGTAGTCTCAAAAGCTAACCTAAATGTAAATGGTTCATTCCTGCCTGATAGATAGTGTTCTCCATTTTTAGACAAACAATTTAATATGCAGTGAGAACTATGTATTATAGACTAAAGGATAAAATGAACTACGGGTTTCCCTTGTCACGCTCAGACATTTGACAGAACATTATTGTTCTGAACGCATTATAAAACTTAAACACCAACGACCAAAAGGCTATTTCTTCTTCTTTTCGTTTCACCCTCTTTGGGGTACGCTGAATCAATCATTTCTTGCGCGCTGTACTTTTCTTTGTTCCCAGTAGCTCTTCATTCTTTCCGATCTTCTTTTCCTCTCATCTTCCGAAATGACAGGTTTAGGTCTTATTTTGGTTTTATCTTGGAATCTTATTCTTTCGTCCTTGGTACTTATCTTAGCAGTTTGGTCAAGCAGTGAATTTTCTGTAATTTTTAATTCTATTAGGTCTTTTTCAATTTCTTTAAACCAGTTCGGTTTTGTTTTACGATTATGGAAAAAATCAAACACCTGTTTCGTCAATCTATTGGAGTTCATTCTAAGAAGATAGCCGTAAAAATTTATTCTCCTTTTTCTCATAGTATCTGACAGTTTTTCAATTTTCTTATAGAGAGCTTCATTTCTTATATATACTACCTTATTATCCTGAAATTTTGTTCCTATAATTTTTCTTAAGATTTTCTTTAAACAAAAGGCTATTTAATATACACAAGAAAAAAAATCATTTTAGCCAAGAAAAGATGATATTATTTCGATGTACAAAGAGAACACGAACAAAGCACTAATTTTGAAATTTAATTACTCCCAAAGTTTGAGGTTATCTAAAACAAATAAAATTATGCAATTTTATAAACGGCTGCTTCAGGTTTGTTTGTGTATCGTTCGTTGTTTTAGTGATAACAGTAGTGTACTGTGCTAGTTTTTAAAAGTAGAGTACAGGGAAATTCCTAGCAACGTATGTTCCTTTCTGTATGACTTAGTTAAGTACAACGTGTTGGATTTTGTATGTTGAGGTATGCAATTCTGCAACGAATTACATAACCTTAAAGTTTGGAAAGTATTTTTACTTCTTCAAAATTATTACAGAAAAAAAACATTAAAAATTAGTTATGAAGCATACTCTAAATACTTTAAGCATAATACTCTTGAATATGTAATATATAGAGCTCCTGTACGACGTTAAAATCAGTTTAGCAGAGTGAAAGGTAAAATGCACGTAGTACAAAATCCCGCCATTAGAGAGCTCTGATCTTCCACCTGCCCATTCTTCATTCTATAAATATTTCGTTAAGTACTGTGTGTTGGATTATTTTTCAATTTCACTTCTTCAGAGAGAGAATTATGTTGAAGATGTAACACGTTGCATTGATATGTTTATAAATAACCTTTCTGACTTGCAAATTTTGGAGAATCAGGTTTCCCAGAAGAAAAAACTATATTATAAAATAAATTTTAAATATCATTAAAATTAGCAATTGAAAATGCTTGAACATATTTTGCAAATCAGATGAATTTTTATCGTGTACACACACACACACACACACACACACACACACACACACACACACACACACACACACACACACACACACACACACACACACACACACACACACACACACACACACACACACACACACACACACACACACACATATATATATATATATATATATATATATATATATATATATGAAATTCTTCTTTCAAATGCCAACGAAACTGGTGCTTGTTTCATTATGACTTAATTAATCATTAAATCACTTGCTGTTATCAGTTACTAGGTACACCAATCATGATAAGGATTGATGTTTTTTAGACTTGCAGCACAAAAATCTATTGTGATAACAGCTTGAATTTGTAACCTGGAAAATTGATTACATGTTTTTCGACACCTCAACTGATGACCTGATATCTCAAAATTTGTTTATTATTAAACTGATAATTTATTTACAAATAAAATTTGTATATATCTGTAAATATTCCAAGGTAAAAGTTAAAATATGTGTTCTTTTTTCCCTGATTATTTCAACTAAATATTCGGTATTCATATATATTATACTTTGGTTTCATGTTTTATCAAATTTCAAAAAAAAAATTATATTGTTTGTTCAAGAAGTGAAAAAAATAATTTAATTACATGGCAAATGTTACCAGTGGTGATAAATTTAGCTTTTTTCGATTTAATATTAATTCTTTTAAGTAGATACTCATATGGACGGTGATATTAGCATTTTTCTAAATAAAACCATTTTTTACAAAAAAACTCATTTTGGTCGATTAATGGAGCAAACGTTATTTCCCAATATTATATCATAATTTGCTAGAACTATTTTCGAGAAAAAGTACGTTTATTCATATTCTCTTTATTTGTTTCACCCAACTTTGGGGTGCACTAAATCAATCACTTTTTAATGTTCTGTGCCTTCCTCGTAGCCCAGTATTGCTTCATTTATTGTGATCTTGCTTTTCTTTCTTCGTCAGAGATTTGGAACGTTCGCTTGGATTTGACTTTGCTTTGGAACCGTTGCTTCTTGCCCTTGGTTATTGTTTTGGCTGTTCTGTCCATGAGCATAGTGTCAGTGATCTGCAGTTCTGTTATTTCTTTCTCTAAACCAAAGTGGTTTGGCTCTTTTATTACGAATGTAGTAAAATATTTTTTTGGTTAGTCTATTTTTGTCCACTCGGAGGATGTGCCCATAAAAACACATTCTCATTTTTCTTATTGTGTCTGATAGTGTTTCAGTTAATTGGTAAAGAGTTTCATTCCTGATGGTTGTTACGGAATTTGGGGCCTAAGATTTTTCGTAATATCTATCTTTCTTTGATCTCCAGCCTTTCAAGTGGGCCCTGGGTTGTGAGAGATAATGTTTCAGCTGCATATAAGGCTTCTGGTTTAATTACTGTATGATAATGCCTTATCTTTGTATTCCACGAGAGGGACTTCTGTTTATTCATATTATTATATAGAATTAATATTTTTATTTCATCTGCAATATATATTCCTTGCAGTCATTGTCCTTGTTTCATTAAATACACATAAATAGTCTTTAATGGAAAACAAAAATTAAATTTTGATGTTTAGGATTATTATATCATTTGATTAATCATAAAAATATTTAAGTATCAGCTGATTGGACAGTATTCATTTGCATTGGTTTTATTATTATTATTACATACTAAGGTTTAAAAACACGTTTTTGTAATTAAAAAGAATTACCACACAAACACGACCCATATAGATCGATTTTTTTGTTGTATTCCAATAATATTAAAACCCGTAAAGCCGTTTCTCAGGATAAAGGACATACATACAAAGATGGCTAGCTTAATATTACAGATTTATTTTGGGATATATATATATATATATATATATATATATATATATATATATATATATATATATATATATATATGCAAAATAGACTACTTGTCCCATTCATTTTAGATAAACTTTTATAATGTTTTTTTAATTTTCATTTATATTGAACAGGTTAGGCTTAAGACTCTAAAGTATAAAGGTTGTTATGATTTTTTTCAGTGCATTACAGTGTTATTTTTGGCGGTTACTGGAGTATGCCGTTATCAGTGTCTGAAGCTAAAAACAGCAAATTCGTAAAAGTTAACCACGACGACGAGCTGAACGTTGACGTGTACTCCCACAAGGACGATCCTCGGTTCTTTTTGTTATACGACACTTACGGAAACATCGCTGGCATCCGAACTGGAGTAAGTTCACTGATGTAATGTAAACACAGAGCACCCACTCATTATTCACTTTATCAGTAGACTGCTTGTAAAAAATCAATGACTAAATACCAGTTATCTAAGCTTGCAATAAATATAAACGTCGATTATCCGAACTAAATAGGACTGAGAGTGATCCGGATAATCGAACGTCCGGATAATCAAACAGTACATTTTAATTTTAATTAAACATGCTTTGTTTCAGGCAATTAAACAGTAAATAAGTGCACAAATACAGTAGGCCTGTGTTACACAGTACTGTATATAGCTTTATTAAATACAGTACTACATATTTAAAGATAAGTGGCAATTTAGTAACCAATAAAAAAAATTACTGTTCAGTAAAGTGTTAAGAGATACATTACAGACGGTTAGAAAAAAATAGTCATTTATCTGCTTCAGTTTTCAATTTGGACTTTTTTTTTAACCGCCAAATCAAGAATTTACTTCAGTAACAAAAGCTGAGTAGGACAGCTCCCTCTTGTTTCTCGAACCACGCAATTTCTATATCCAGTGTTTTTTTGTAACTTGGACTATTCGTAGCACTGCAATTGTTTTCATCTTCTCGTTAGATTAGGAGAACATGTGGTCTGACATTGACTCAGCACAAAAGTTAACCCCCCCCGACCGCTGCTGAATTCGGTTAATTGACGATTCGGTTAATTGATGTTCGGTAAATCGTCACTGTACTGTAAATGGAAAATGTAGATTGAAATGTAGTTACAACCTTTAAGTGGAAAAACTGTAACATTTATGTAATTATTCATAAACGTTACTCATTTTTAGTGTCCGGAGATAAAATATAGGACTTTTATAAATTCGCGTTTATATACGGATGTTAGTAACGCATCTCTTATATGTAAACAATATGACCAATCACTATAAGAATTGGAAGAATTAATCTTCGTAACAGCCCTAACTGAAGCAATTTTCGGGGTTGTCGACAACAAATATTTAAGGGTAGGAACGTAAAGGAAAAATATTTTTTTTTTCTTGTCGGGTATAATTTCAAACAAGATTTTTTTTGGTGTTTAACGACCGACTATTGTACACACTTGGTCTAATGCAGACGATGGGGTGATTTATAGCGTATGAAAATGCCAAGCCCTCGCCGGGAATCGAACCCGGGTCCTCGGGGTGAAAGCCTAGTACGCTATCCATTAGAAGTAATATTGATTCTGTATATATAAAGTTTTTGCACATAAAGCGTTTGTTAGAACCGCCACATCTAGCAAAGTGTTAACTTTTTCGTGTCACCGCTTTTAGTTTCGATATGTGACGTCAAAATAATCTTTAGAAATATTTAAACCTAGTTTGCATGGAAACACAAAAAGGATTTTTCAAGATTTTCTCGATATATTCATATAATTTGTAATTATGAAAAGCACAAAAACATTTGAAAAATTCACAAACAACTTTAAAAGCTTACTTTTCTCGACCTTCTTGCAGTGGATGTAAAGTAAATACGATATGAAAGTATTACGTTTAAGTGTCAAATATGTTACAAAAAGAGCATTTTTGTAATTTGAAAAGCATTAGCTCGCTACGATTTGAACAGCATTAGCTCGCTACGATTTGAACAGCATTAGCTCGCTACGATTTGAACAGCATTAGCTTGCTACGATTTGAACAGCATTAGCTCGCTAGGATTTGAACAGCATTAGCTCGCTAGGATTTGAACAGCATTAGCTCGCTACGATTTGAACAGCATTAGCTCGCTACGATTTGAACAGAATTAGCTCGCTACGATTTGAACAGCATTAGCTCTCTACGATTTGAACAGCATTAGCTCGCTAGGATTTGAACAGCATTAGCTCGCTACGATTTGAACAGCATTAGCTCGCTACGATTTGAACAGCATTAGCTCGCTACGATTTGAACAGCATTAGCTCGCTACGATTTGGACAGCATTAGCTCGCTACGATTTGAACAGAATTAGCTCGCTACGATTTGAACAGCATTAGCTCGCTACGATTTGAACAGCATTAGCTCGCTAGCATTTGAACAGCATTAGCTCGCTACGATTTGAACAGCATTAGCTCGCTACGATTTGAACAGCATTAGCTCGCTAGGATTTGAACAGCATTAGCTTGCTACGATTTGAACAGCATTAACTCGCTACGATTTTAACAGCATTAGCTCGCTAGGATTTGAACAGCATTAGCTTGCTACGATTTGAACAGCATTAGCTTGCTACGATTTGAACAGCATTAGCTCGCTACGATTTGAACAGCATTAGCTCGCTAGGATTTGAACAGCATTAGCTTGCTACGATTTGAACAGCATTAGCTCGCTACGATTTGAACAGCATTAGCTCGCTAGCATTTGAACAGCATTAGCTCGCTACGATTTGAACAGCATTAGCTCGCTACGATTTGAACAGCATTAGTTCGCTAGGATTTGAACAGCATTAGCTCGCTAGGATTTGAACAGCATTAGCTCGCTAGCATTTGAACAGCATTAGCTCGCTACGATTTGAACAGCATTAGCTCGCTACGATTTGAACAGCATTAGCTCGCTAGGATTTGAACAGCATTAGCTCGCTACGATTTGAACAGCATTAGCTCGCTAGGATTTGAACAGCATTAGCGATGTGTTCTAAGTGACTGGCGCGGTCTAGTCTTCGTGAAAGAACAGTAAATCTCAGAGTAAAAGCAGAAGTCATCTTTCAGTCAACTTTATAACTCTTAATAACAAAACAATTAAATATTCTTCTCAATGGTTGTTCTTCATGTACAAGGAAAAGAACTATCTATTTTTTAATTGTTTATTGAACATCTGCTTTGCTTTTACTAATACTACTTACTCGCTCTTGCACGCTGAACAGTGTCCATCTATGTACATTGCTTAGAGCGGTGTATCAGTGGTTACATACAGTTTTATGACATAGCGTAGAGCTTCCAACAATGGGCACTGATGGACACTGTTACTCTTTGTTCGATATTTTTGATACCGAAATAATTCGACAAGAAATAAAATGTACTACATAACTTTACTCGAGATTTTTCATAAAAAATAAATGTTTAGTTATTTTTACTTAATTTATTTTATACAGTCACTATTCATAAACGGATTGGAACAAAACTGATGTGTTTTTAAACTAATTCTTTACATTTATTGTAAAGATGCAAAATGTTAATTGGTTAATTTCTTTCAGAGAACTTTCTTATAACAAATTTACGAAAACAATTTCTGTTATTCAACCAAAAATAAAAATCATGTATCAATTATTCTCTTCCTTTTAATTTCGATTACAATAATTCGTTCGAAATACCTAGGTTTTAACAACATAACCTAAAACTTATTATAGCCTATCAGCTGTTCAATGAAATCAGCTGATCGTTACGAATTAATGTGAAACGACTGATGTTTTACTATAACTACCAATATGTATTTGTGCACTAGCATCACACGAGGTGCAAACTCCAACATGACAACCAGCCCAAAAACATGACACATATTTCGGAAAAGTGGGCACGAAATATTTCCGTACATTATAAAAGTGAAACATTTTGTATATTCTACTCGTACTACAAATTATAATAATAATTAAATTGTCTATAAGAATTTATTTTATAATGCAGAACAAATGTATAATATGTATAAACATTGTTTGATATTTATTAAAATACTTATTTGTTTATTTTAATTAAAAAATTGTTCATCAGTACATCAAGAAAGATATTGAGTCAGTAGCCAAGTCACGTGGGTTGACATTTCAATATGACTACTCACAGATCTCAATGTTCAAGTCTGGAACATTCTGGAACACTTCGATCTGGTACGCTAATGTTCTTTTGCCAGCCCAGGTAAGTAGATAGCAATATACGTTAATAGCAATATACGTAAACTTTAAAACGACTCCTTAAAAGTTTCAACTTGTATAAACCTAATGTCACAAGAAGTTATGAATTTTCACATAGAATTTTTTTTGCACTTTATAAAAAAACAAATTTTAGAATTTAGGGAATGTTTCTGTTTTTCTCGATATATTTGTCAGTTAAAAGTTTTGTTTGAATAGTTATGCAATATATTTTAGCGAATATAATGAACAATGAATACACATTTTGAGTAAATCCATATTTTATTCAATTATAAAAGAGTTGAACAAATATTGGTTTTGAAAACAAACATTCTGATTTACGTTTTGAATATATCGAAAAACCACACTTGTTTATTTATCAAATGTTATAAAAATATATTTTTTAGTTTACCCTGCAGCTATGTGCACATACACACGGTCAAAAAAAAAAAAAAAAAAAAAACAAAAACAATGTAAAACCGATTTTCTGAGCCCATTGAATCTGACCACGCATAACAAAATTTCAATTTCTGTAGTTTTATGATCATAACACGTACGTACCATAACCTAACGTCGGTATGACCGAGATGGTTACATTAACAGCAGTCTACTTCTTATCAAAACTTGCGAACCTCAAGGCCGTAGGTTTGAGGCTGAAGTTACTGTCATAATATTTTCTTGTCGTTAACACAGATCTCCCGTTATCCTAACTGGCATAAAGCACAAACGTTAAAAAAAGAGTAACGAAATAATCTGTCAATAAAGCAAATTAGGATTTATCTCTTTAATAACTTTTTCTTATCAGCTGAAAATTAAAAGCTAAAATGCATTCTGAAAAAGTTACGTAGGCCTATGTCGTTTCTAATTTTTATTAGCCGCTTTGGTGGCCTAGTTGATAGAGTATTGGGCTTTCACCCTGAGGACCCGGGTTCGATTCCCGGCCAGGGCATTTTCATACGCTATAAATCATCCCATCGTCTGCATTAGCCCGTGTGTGCTGATACGCTATAAATCATCCCATCGTCTGCATTAGCCCGTGTGTGCTGATACGCTATAAATCATCCCATCGTCTGCATTAGCCCGTGTGTGCTGATACGCTTTAAATCATCCCATCGTCTGCATTAGCCCGTGTGTGCTGATACGCTATAAATCATCCCATCGTCTGCATTAGCCCGTGTGTGCTAATACGCTATAAATCATTCCATCGTCAGCATTAGCCCGTGTGTGCTGATACGCTATAAATCATCCCATCGTCTGCATTAGCCCGTGTGTGCTGATACGCTATAAATCATCCCATCGTCTGCATTAGCCCGTGTGTGCTGATACGCTATAAATCATCCCATCGTCTGCATTAGCCAGTGTGTGCACAATAGTCAGACGTTAAAAAAAATCTAATTTTTATTTCCTCATTGCACGAAGTACGATGACAAATAATTCGCAACATTGATGTTTCTGTTGTAATGTTTAAATGTGAAAAGATTACTATACGCCTACACTTCACGTTATTCAATTTCCATAAGCTGTAATTTTTAAAACTCATTGGCTTCTTACAGACGTTATTAAATCTGGAGGCAGGAAGAACACAAAAGGAGAAGTGGCTGATGGCGTGTACGTAATACTGGACGGCGAATGGAAGAAAATCGAAGAAGACGAATGCAAAATCACAAGTATAGGTTTTGTCAAGCAATCGTGTTTCATTGGAATGGGTACGTTTACCTGCTTATACTCTCAAATCTGCAAATTAAAATCTTTCAATATCACTCGGTCCTTCTGAACATACCCTCTCTATTTGTTCAGAGTGCTTGAAGCACTGGTCAGTCTATTGAGTCTCTGAACTTGCACATCAATGTCATAGTTTCAAAACTGCATTTACTGCCGTAAGCTTTACCCTTTCTTTAATATTCGAAATGGTATAAAGCTTAAACGTTCTGCCTGATGTAAAAAAATCTCTTTTTTATTCAAATTTTCTATATCCTTAACTATACTTACATACAATTTTCCCTTAACAGTTTTCTTTGCGTCTATTCTCCGAGGAAAAATGTCTTTTACACACTTTATGTAGGACACGAAAGCAGTAAAATCCTTTTCTATTTTCTAAAGTCCTGTAAATAAACGTGAGATGACAAAATGACGTGAAATGACAAAAAAAAATAATATCTAGTGTTCCGTACAGATATTTTGTTATTATTTTTACATTCTTAGATGTAATAATTAATATTAATATCACTGTGCTATATATATTACGGTATTGAATCTATAATAAATAGTGTTTCCATCCAATTTTAAAAAGAGAATGCCATAATGAAAGGTAAAATGCTTGTAGTACCAAAACCCGACATTAGAGCGCTCTGAACTCGTTTTTCTACTATATGCACATCCTTGAGCCTGTAATACATAGAGTTTCCACCCAATCAGGACGCTCAAATGAAAGGTAAAATGCTTGTAGTACCAAAACCCGACATTAGAGCGCTCTGAACTCGTTTTTCTACTATATGCACATCCTTGAGCCTGTAATAAATAGAGTTTCCACCCAATCAGGACGCTCAAATGAAAGGTAAAATGCTTGTAGTACCAAAATCCGACATTAGAGCGCTCTGAACTCGTTTTTCTACTATATGCACATCCTTGAGCCTGTAATACATAGAGTTTCCACCCAATCAGGACTCTAGAATGAAAGGTAAAATGCTTGTAGTACCAAAACCTGACATCAGAGCGCTATGAACTCGTATTCTACAAGCTGCCATTCTTGAGTCTATTTTACACAGAGTTTCCACCCACTACCTGATCACTTCTGAGTCGATAAATTACTGTAGTGACGTGAATTTATCGTACACTCGATTAAGATGCTTAATGAATATCATTAGTGGATTCATTCGTTAACAAATAACCTAATTTTAGTCTTACAATCTAACCTAAAGTTACATGGTTCATTTCCCTTATTATTTTCACTGTTTCCACATTTTCAACTGTTAATCCTTTAATCAAAATTAATGTTAAAACTTATCCTTTCGTTTCCTGCACTTTACGTTCGAAAAAAAGTATAAAGTTATCTTAGCAGGAGTACCAGCCGTATTCCGTAAGAGTGGTCCGTCAATTGTTGGTTGTTATAATAACTGACGTTTCCATGTTTCTTCCTCAGCGATTGGTTAAAGGCTTTATGATATTTCATCGCTCTGTATCTTTAGTGTCCTTCTATCCATCCTCTTTATAAAAAGCCTTCTGCTTACTACTATATGACACCTTAGTAAAGGGCTTCTGCTTGAATAATCTTCAGTTCGTCATAAGTTTTCTCTTTCTTAGGCAACAGGTTCACAAGTGGTGAGCAGCAAGGCCAGATAAACATTTTATGTAGAACATTCTTTTTCTGTGTTTATCTTTTCTCAACACACATCTTTAAACCAAACTAGTGTCGTTTGATGGAATACGCTCTAAAATCTTATTTCTCCTTGCAAGCATTTTATAGCTTAATCTTGTCAAATGATTTCCAAATATTGGAGCCTATACAGTAAGATTTTTTACGTTTGTTGAAAAACAACAGATCTTTGTCAAAATTTTACTCATAACATGGTTATTGCTTTTAAGCTTGCTTCTTTCATTTATTTCCGCTACTGTTTGTCACTTTATTTCACTATATTTTCTTTTTCTTTGTGTAATCAGATTTTTATTAATTTGTAATTCCTATTTTCTTTATCTTCAATTACTTTCTAGACTTTCTCGTCTTTTGCACCAACCAAGGCAACAGCATTGCAGGCAAAAATCAATTATGTTTCCCCGTTTAGACATCGCCTGTGTAGCTTCACGTATAATAATTTTTTGAATGTTTCATTAAGATCCTTCTTAAATTATTACTTAGCCACTTAAATACATGAAAAGTAAATACGTCATATTTACTTTTTCTCAACCTAGACGTGTTAATGTCTTATCGTATTATTACATAAAATCTTTTTGTTCCTTTTTTCGTCCTAGTTTGTATACCACTATAAACAGTTTTGAAGGCAGAGATTATAGTTGCAAAGTCCTGTTTTGAAATCGTTATGTTCCCGACATCCTGTTTATCGTGGAATACGATGTTTTATTTAATGTCTTTTCCCTTTTGGTTAAACATTTTAGTTCTTCCTTTCAGCGTTTTGTAACCTTTCTTTAACCTAAATCGTACATGATCTGGAAGCATAGTAATGTGTGGTTTTAAATTGTTTGTTTCAGTAAATACAATCGTTGTTTACTTTCAGTTTATTACCTGCAGTAACTTTTCAGCTTACAAAAACCATTGCTGTATTTAAATACTAAATTTTCATATTTTAACTTTTGCAGGCCAACACTATTTCTACAAACTTAATAAAGATTCCAGCTGCTCAAACCTTCAACCGTTTTTTGTACTTTACAATGACGGCAAGCTACTCGGATTTGGTCTGGTTCCTTTTGGATCTTTCACTCACAAGTCAGGCGGCCAAGAATGGTTTGAATCTGTTTCTCGAAGGGCCGTGAAGGTGAGTATTTAAGCATTAAGTGTATTTCTATGGTTATGCCATATACAATAACTTATAACTATTGGAACTAGAACTATCGGTGCGTTCATCATGATAAGGCTTACACCAGAATTTTGAAGTGAGCACCTATACTGACCATCAGATAACTTTTGGAGTGTGTGTGTGTGTGTGTGTGTGTGTGTGTGTGTGTGGTTGTATGTGTGTGTGTGTGTGTGTGTGTGTGTGTGTATGTGTGGTGTGTAAGTGGTGTGTGAGTGGTGTGTGAGTGTGTGTGTTGTGTGTGTGTTGTGTGTGTGTGTGTGTGTGTGTGGTGTGAGTGCGTGTGTGTGTGTGTGTGTGTGTGTGTGTGTGTGTGTGTGTGTGTGTGTGGTGTGTGAGTGAATGTGTGTGTGTAGTGTGTATGAGTGTGTGTAGTGTATGTGTGTGTGTGTGTGTGTGTGTGTGTGTGTGTGTGTGTGTGTGTGTGTGTGTGTGTGTGTGTGTGTGGTGTGTGAGTGTGTGGTGTGTGAGTGTGTTGTGTGTGTGTGTTGTGTGTGGTGTGTGAGTGGTGTGTGAGTGTGTGTGTGTGTGTGTGTGTGTGTGTGTGTGTGTGTGTGTGTGTGTGTGTGCGAGTGTGTGTGTGTGTGTGTGTGTGTGTGTGTGTGTGTGTGTGTGTGTGTGTGAGTGGTGTGTGAGTGTATGTGTGTGTGTGTGTGTGTGTGTGTAGTGTGTATGGGTGTGTCATGTGTGTGTGTGTGTGTGTGTGTGTGTGTGTGTGTGTGTGTGTGTGTGTGTGTGTGGTGTGTGTGTGTGTGTGTGTGTGTGTGTGTGTGTGTGTGTGTGTGTGTGTGTGTGTGTGTGTGTGTGTGTGTGTGTGTGTGTGTGTGTGTGTGTGTGTGTGTGTGTGTGTGTGTGTGTGTGTGTGTGTGTGTGTGTGTGTGTGTGTGTGTGTGTGTGTGTGTGTGTACATCCCTGCGTGGGCGCACAGAACAACTCTTACTTTGGCAATTTTTTCAAACTTGGCACAAAAATTGACGTAAGCTATGGCTTCGACTGTTTCCATTTTCAGAAAATCAGTTTAACAGTTTAAAATGGCTGGAAATTCAAATTCTAAAAAAATATACCTTTTTTATGTTCCTCTCTGAAAATCTGATTTCAGTATCACAGCGTTAAAATTCCTTTAAATTAAGAACCTCCATTTCCAAGTTTCATTGAAAATTTAAAGTACTAATTATAACGAGATAATATAAAGCTGTTCGTGATTGTGAATTTATGTGTTTTTTAGTGTAAGATTAAAAAGCAATTATTATTGGAAATTTGCTTACATCACGTCAGCAATAATTCTGCATGATCTCTCTCTTTATTTATTTCACCCAACTTTGAGGTACGAGGGCAGTTTAATAAATCAGTGACTTTTTGAATTTCCCGCGCAGTTACTCCAAATGCAACAGTGCGGCCGTCAACTGTAATCTCTCAGTGGGCAACTTTCTAATTTTGAGCAAGCTACGTCGTGCAGTTGGTGTTTGATAGCCGTTCAAAGCAGACAACCTCGTGAATTTTTACGAAAATGGAAAAAAGTGAATTTCGTGTGCTGATTTAGCATTACTTTTTACGTAAAAAATCCATCACTGAAACTAAGGAAATACTTGATAAATACTACGGGGACTCGGCACCACCAATTTCAATGGTTAAGAAGTGGTTTACAGAGTTCCGTTGTGGTCGTACCAGCACTAGTGACGCCGAACGTTCAGGTCGCCCAAAAGAAGTGATCACATCGGAAATCGTCGATAAAATCCATGAAATGATATTGGATGATCGGAGAATGAAAGTGCGTAAGTTGGTTCATGCTGTAGGTATCTCAACTGAATGGGTACATCATATTTTACACGAATATTTGGACATGAAAAAACTCCGCGAGATGGGTGCCGCGATTGCTCACACTCGACCATAAGCGCAAATGTGTGACCACTTCAAAAGAGTATTTAGCGATGTTCAGCCGTAATCCGAACGAATTTTTGCGCCGTTTTGTTACTGTGGACGAAACATGGATCCAACACAACACGCCAGAGACCAAGTAACAATCGAAACAGTGGGTTTCTAGGGGTGAACGAGGACCAAAGAAGGCCAAACAGAGTCTGTCAGCCAACGAGGTCATGGCCACAGTTTTTTGGGATGCACGCGGTGTCATTCACATCGATTACCTCGAGAAAGGTAAAACGATCACCGGCGAATATTATTCAAAGCATTTGAACAGATTCGACGTTGATTTGAAGCAAAAGGGGCCGCATTTGGCGAAGAAGAAAGTGCTGTTCCATCAAGACAATGCACGTGTGCACACTTGTCTAGTCACGATGGCCAAAATCCACGAATTGGGAATCGAACTGCTACCCCATCCAGCATATTCACCAGATTTAGCCCCCTGCGACTATTTTCTGTTTCCAAACCTAAAGAAATGGCTGGGCGGTAAGAGATTTGAGTCGAATGAAGAAGTCATTACTGAAACAAACGCGTATTTTGAGAGCTTTGAGGAAACCTATTATTTGGAGGGAATAAAAAAAATAGAAAAACGCTGGACTAAATGTATCGAGCTAAAAGGTGATTATGTAGAAAAATAAAATATTTATTTGCCGAAAAAAATTTGTTCAAAAAGTCACTGACTTATCAAACTGCCCTCGTACATCAATCACTTTTTAATGTTCTGTGCCTTCTTCGTAGCCCAGTATTGCTTCATTCGTCTTGATCTTGCTTTTCTTTCTTCGTCAGAGATTTGGATCGTTCGCTTGGATTT
>CM040190.1:93524879-93539879 GCA_022606455.1 Callitettix versicolor
AAATTTTTTCAAACTTGGCACAAAAATTGACGTAAGCAATGGCTTCGACTGTTTCCATTTTCAGTAAAATCACTTTAAAAATTTATAATGGCTGGAAATTCAAATTCTAAAAAAATTATAACTTTTTTTATAACTAAGGGTTGCTCTCTGAAAATATAATTTCACTATCATAGCGTTAAATTTCCTTTAAATTAGCAATATCCATTTCCAAGTTTTATTGAAATTTTAAAGTAGTAATTATAACAAGGTAATATGAAAATGATCGTGATTGTGAATTTATTTGTTTTTTTAATGTAAGATTAAAAAGCAATTATTACTGGAAATTTGCTTACATCACGTCAGCAATAACTCCACATGGTCTCTCTATTTGTTTCACCCAACTTTGAGGTACGAGGGCAGTTTGATAAGTCAGTGACTTTTTGAATATCCCGCGCAGTTACTTTTTTTTTTGTTTTTTTTTTTTGGTGTTTAACGTCCGACTATTGTGCACACTTGGGCTAATGTAGACGGTGGGATGATTAATAGCGTATGAAAATGCCAAGCCCTTGCCGGGAATCGAACCCGGATCCTCGGGGTGAAAGCCTAGTACGCTATCCACTAGACCACCGAGGCGGCTTCCGCGCAGTTACTCCAAATGCAACAGTGCTGCCGTCAACTGTAATCTATCAGTGGGCAACTTTCTAATTTTGAGCAAGCTACGTCGTGCAGTTGGTGTTTGATAGCCGTTCAAAGCAGACAACCTCGTGAATTTTTACGAAAATGGAAAAAAATGAATGTCATGTGCTGATTAAGCATTACTTTTTACGTAAAAAATCCATCACTGAAACTAAGGAAAGACTTGATAAATACTACGGGGACTCGGCACCATCAATTTCAATGGTTAAGAAGTGGTTTACAGAGTTCCGTTGTGGTCGTACCAGCACTAGTGACGTCGAACGTTCAGGTCGCCCAAAAGAAGTGATCACGCCGGAAATCGTCGATAAAATCCATGAAATGATATTGGATGATCGGAGAATGAAAGTGCGTAAGTTGGCTCATGCTGTAGGTATCTCAACTGAATGGGTACATCATATTTTACAAGAATATTTGGACATGAAAAAACTCCGCGAGATGGGTGCCGCGATTGCTCACACTCGACCATAAGCGCAATTGTGTGACCACTTCAAAAGAGTATTTAGCGATGTTCAGCCGTAATCCGAACGAATTTTTGCGCCGTTTTGTTACTGTGGACGAAACATGTATCCAATACAACATGCCAGAGACCAAGGAACAATCGAAACAGTGGGTTTCTAGGGGTGAACGAGGACCAAAGAAGGCCAAACAGAGTCTGTCAGCCAACGAGGTCATGGCTACAGTTTTTTGGGATGCACGCGGTGTCATTCACATCGATTACCTCGAGAAAGGTAAAACGATCACCGGCGAATATTATTCAAAGCATTTGAACAGATTCGACGTTGATTTGAAGCAAAAGGGGCCGCATTTGGCGAAGAAGAAAGTGCTGTTCCATCAAGATAATGCACGTGTGCACACGTGTCTAGTCACGATGGCAAAAAACCACGAATTGGGATACGAACTGCTACCCCATCCAGCATATTCTCCAGATTTAGCCCCCTGCGACTATTTTCTGTTTCCAAACCTAAAGAAATGGCTGGGCGGTAAGAGATTTGAGTCGAATGAATAATTCATTACTGAAACAAACGCGTATTTTGAGAGCTTTAAGGAAACCTATTATTTGGAGGGAATAAAAAAAATTAGAAAAACGCTGGACTAAATGTATCGAGCAAAAAGGTGATTATGTAGAAAAATAAAATATTTATTTGCCGAAAAAAATTTGTTCAAAAAGTCACTGACTTATCAAACTGCCCTCGTACATCAATCACTTTTTAATGTTCTGTGCCTTCCTCGTAGCCCAGTATTGCTTCATTCGTTGTGATCTTGCTTTTCTTTCTTCGTCAGAGATTTGGATCGTTCCCTTGGATTTGACTTTGCCTTGGAACCGTTGCTTCTTGTCCTTGGTTATTGTTTTGGCTGTTCTGCCCATGAGCGTAGTGTCAGTGATTTGTAGTTCTGTTATGTCTTTCTCTGTTTCTCTAAACCAAAGTGATTTGGCTCTTTTATTGCGAAAGTATTCAAATATTTTTTTGGTTAGTCTATTTTTGTCCATTCGGAGGATGTGCCCATAAAAATCAATTTCTTTTTTCTTATTGAGTCTGATAGTGCTTCAGTTTTTTGCTAAAGAGTTTCATTACTGATGTGGAGTAATTGGTTGTTACGGAATTTGGGGCCTAAGATTTTTCGTAATATCTTTCTTTCTTTGATCTCCAGCCTTTCAAGTGGGCCCTGGGTTGTGAGAGATAATGTTTCAGCTGCATATAAGGCTTCTGGTATAATTCTGCATGGTAATATAAGGTTTAACAAAACCACATTGTTTCAGTGTTAGTTTATAATAAACAAATGAACTACTTTTAATGTGTTTTTCAGTCAATCGTACCAAACGGACCGGAGTGTATCTACGATTGGACTGAGAACTACCACGTTTCCTCGCTTCATTTCTACCTTAAGCCCAGAGCACGATGGACTTTGTGCCCTTTATGGGGATCTACCGAATGCTAAAAATAAATATAATCTCATAAAATAATTTTTGCTATTATATATCCTAATATATTGCATATTTGACAAATGTGTTCAACCCCAATTATTTGTAAACGGTTATCTGAATTTATGTTACAGTCCTGAATACCTGTGTACACAGTAAGTGACACAAGAATTTTTTCCTAGAAAAGTATCCTTAGAGCATGCATTTTGTGAGTTGCTGTTATTTAAATGTTAGTGACAATGTTGTGCGTTATTGTAAATAATGTGGCAAGAGAATATTTCTAGTGTGTTTAAAATTTTTATGAATGTTTCTCCTATCAACGTGTCCATAGTTTGCATGGTATGAATTTTGTGTTACTATAGGACTGCCCTGCTTAGAGCATTTTTCAAACGCTTTACGTTTATATATATTGTTAATAATAACCTATTTCTAAAAAACACGTACATTAAGGATTTATCTAAAAATTGTACATTATATCTGTTTTTTAATTGTAGTTCGTATATATTTTACTGAAATAAGTAATTTTTATATTGAAATAAAGTATACTGTTTTGAATAATTTTTTTCTTTCTTTTATGGATTTGTGTGTGTGTGTGTGTGTGTTTTAGCACGCTAAAGTTTTTCAGTTTTGCTCCAATTTAAATCAAACTTGGCACAAGAATAGCTATGGTAATAGCTTTTACGAGTTCCTTAAACCAGTAAAATTCTTTCAACATTTCGAAAATGGCGGCCATTCCAAACGTTTAAAAATTCATAACTTTTTCTCTTGACTTTTAACCTTTATCTATTTTAAGGTTGGATTTTGTACGTCACGTGATGCGAGTGCACAAATTTATATTGGTAGTTGTAGTGAAAGATCAATTGCCGTAGTAAAAAATCAATTGTCAAGTGTGTTAAAAAATTAATTAGTAACGATCAGCTGATTTAATTGAACAGCTGACAGGCTATAATAAGTTTTAAGATATGTTGTTAACAATTAGCTACGTTAATTTGTCGTGTTTTCGACCAAATTACCGTAATTAAAATAAAAAGGAAGAGAAAACATGATAGAGAACTTTTATTTTTTTTTCAATAAAAAAACTTTTTTTTTAAATTCGATTATACTAGCACAACGAACGCTAAAAACTGAACAAATTATAATTTTGTTGACATTAAAAAAAAATTCTCAATGGTCACATTTTATTTTCGAATTTTTAATGTAATTTGGAATTTTAAAATTCTAGTATACGAAAATTTTAATGATGGTGAAAACAGAATTTCAAATAGGGGTAGATAATAAAAAGTACTTTTTAAAATTACGTTTATCACGTCAGCGAGACAGCTGCGTGCCACGATAATTTATTATATTTTTAAGACGAAGAATAAATATAATAAACCAGCTGATGTTTCTGACAGTTTTATTACTGTTGGTATACCTACACAGTCTGGAACTTTACGTTTCTTGTCACTATTATCAGATTCGACTATCTGCCGCTACGAACGCTACAAGCTGCAAGGACAAGTGATGAAGCTGTAATTGAAGTCTCTGCCGCAATATGTCACCAACAGCGAGCGCTCACACCTCTCATAAGTGTTACCATTTTAGTATGTTTATATTCAATGTTTCCAGCTCCGAGATGATGGATTCAAAAATAATATTTTAATGACAAAATGTTATTTGCAAAATCCTTTGAAAAAAAGGAACTACTGGAGACCATCATGTATTACCCAGGCAAGTGACCTTGAAATGAGCATCCCGCAGGGGAGTGCAGACTAGCTTGAGAGGATTTAGACGTCCCTCGCGGTACTCGAGTCTAACACACACTTACACTCGCAACACTACACTTACGACTTTAACACTTTACTCTCACACTATATATATATATATATATATATATATATATATATGGTTATTTCAATTTTATTAATATTATTATTATTATTATTATTTAAAGGCGAAAAGCACATTTATTGCCTTCCTAAATGTAAGTGTGAGAGTAAAGTGTCGTAAGTGTAGTGTTGTGAGTGTAAGTGTGTGTTAGATTCGGGTATCGCGAGGGACGTCTAAATCCTCTCAAGCTTAGTCTTATATATAGCCTATATATATATATATATATATATATATATATATATATATATATGTATGTATGTGTGTGTGTGTGTGTGTGTGTGTGTGTGTGTGTGTGTGTGTGTGTGTGTGTGTGTTTTAGCACGTAACGTTTGCAACTTCAATGTGGTTTTATTCGAAGTAGGGACGAAAATTGGTGTCGGTATTAGCTTGGACAAGTCCGTTAAAGCATAGCTTGTTTCTTAAATGTTTTTGAAAATTACTTTACTTTTACCGTAATCGTGGTTTAAACTACTTAAGTTAGTATTTTGAATTTTCAAAATCCGTTGACATTAGTGATTTTTTTAATGCGGCCAGGGTTCATTTTGCAATTCACAGTGCAATTTGAATGTTTAAAATGCTAATATATGCAGGTTTCAAAGCTGTTTAAGATGATTAAATCAGTATTTAAAAAAAAGATACAGAAAATACGTTAGGAAATTCGCTTCATGTAAGCGCGACAAATGCGTGTGGCGACTTATATTTAGAGATAAGTTAAACAAAACTGAAATGTAACAAAAAACCCAAATAAAATATTTCATTAACAACGAATCTACATAGAAAAGGATCTTACGGATTTACAACAAAGCAAGAAGTATTGATTTTCCATTTAGCCCTCAAATCCAGAACGTACTGCCTCAAATTGAAACCTGACAAGAGCCATTTATTGCTAGAGTCAATTCACTCCTTTGTAATGGAGTAAAATTTACCACTTTGAAATACCAAAAGACAGTAAGAGAAGCTGTTCTTATTTTATATAAATTCTATTTCACTTTGAATAGTCTGCTTTAAGAAAGTAATGAAATTTTGTAATCTAGTAATGCGACAACATTCCGCCATATACCTTAGTGTGTATTATATTACTGTATGTTGTATATAGTTGCATTGTATGTTTACATTAATAACATAGAAAATATTATTATTGTGAATTATAATGTTATTATTGTGAAGGACACTAAAAGTAATTGCTTTAATGAACATTATTTTTTTAAATTACATTTTCCTTTAATGTCTACTTCTTAAACTTACTTATATATATATATATATATATATATATATATATATATATATATATATATATATATGTATATATATATCCCCGCCGATAATAGCCGGCTCGGTGACTTAGTGGATAGCGTACTAGGCTTTCACCCCGAGGACCCGGGTTCGATTCCCGTCGAGGCTTGGCATTTTCATACGCTATAAATCATCTCATCGTCTGCATTAGCCCAAGTGTGCATAATAGTCGGACGTTAAACACAATATATATATATATATATATATATATATATATATATTATTATTATTATTATTATTATTATTATCTGCGTATAGACCCTGTTGGATCACGCAAAGCACTCCGACTCATGTCTTGTTCCTTCTAATCCTCCAGACCTCCCTCATCCTGTCCCCATGGATCTTCTTCCACTCCTCCGTCCATTTTACCCCTGCTCTCTTTGGGATTTCACTCTCTGGGACCTTCCAACCGAGCATCTTTCTCCTGTATGCGTGTCTATCTTCAACATCTGTTGAGTCTATTCCTGCGTCATATAGGTCTATTCTGACTTGTGCGATCCATGACGTTGTTGATTTGACTCCTTGTATATACTTAAGGATTCGGTTGGCAAGTCTCGTTGTTGAGAGTACTGATGTGTCCATAGAACCGAAGCCTCCTTCTTCTGATTGTATATGTATATATATATATATATATATATATATATATATATATATATATCCCCGCAGAGGGGTGCAGACTAGTCGCACCTATTGAGAGGATTTAGACGTCCCTCGCGGTACCCGAGTCTAACACACACTTACACTTACGACTTCACTCACACTTACATTTAGGGAGACGGTAATAGCCTCAATGTGGTTTTCGCCTTAAAAAAAAAATAAAATAAAATAAAAATAAATAAATAAATTTCTACTTTTGTCTGAATCTTAATCGATTTTGATAATGAAACAGTTTTTGTTTCGTTGCAGGTTTTTTATAAATATAAAAGTTAGCTTAACTTTTGAAAAAGAAAATACACAATCAGTAAGAATAGTTAAAAAAACGTCAAACTGTTTGACTATTAGAACGTGGATCAATTTAGATTAAAAGTGCCAATTTTATTCGATATAAGTAAAATTTTTGTATTCATAAAGATTACTTCTAATGAATAAAAACTCTTTAAATAAGGAAGTAAGATTGAATACTTTCGAATTCATAGGAAAACCTAATTGTGTTCGTTATTACGGGTAGTAATTTACTTTATAAAAGTTAAGGGAGAGATCAGTTCTACAAAATGAAAAATTGAATGTCAGTAAGTAAGTATTATAGTATTCGTTTTACAGCAATTACTTTTCAAGTGATATCCTTGGCAGGGCAATACAAAGCAAAAGAAAAACTTAGTAAAGGAAAAAAGGAAATGATGAAGATAAAGCGAAAAGAATGTATATAAATCTTTCCTTCCTTGTCAAAAAAATGTACCTTCTCCGAAAAAAAACATTTCAGAAATTTTGTTTATAAAAGTTTTTGAAAAATCTATAAAATTAGAGGAAGTTGCACTGAATAATATAAAGGTTTTTCAAAGTATCTGTCAATGTAAATACCTTCATGAAAACAAAAAAGCAACTGTCCCAATCTCAAGCAAAGGCAATCAAAATGTTAAAACTAAAGTTATTGAAAAAATTAAAAAAATATCTAGTAAATTTCATAGCAGTCATAATATTCTACCAAATGGATAAAAACGATTGAAAACCCCTTTGCTAGTTATTTTATTTTTATAAAAAGTATTTAATTTGTCGTAAGGCATAAGACTTGATTTTGTATATTGTACTTGATTTATAGAAGTACAATCTTTCGAAATTCGAACTTTAGCAAAACTGAGACAATAAAAACGTTGTGCATGTTGAATAAACTACAAAACAAAGATATTTACATAATTTTTGCTGGATTTGTTAGAACAGCTGATGCAAAAACGAACGGAAAATCAGAGAGGTAGAAGCAGAGCTTGACAATTTATCGACAACGATTCCCCCGTGACTCTGTAATGTATAGCTTTTCCTCTTCATTAGGCTAAAGGTAGGCCTATGGGAGACTCTACAGCAGTCTCTAGGCGGGCTGTATGTTTAGTTGTGCTTCATATTGCTGTAGTGTTCTTTGCTTTTACATAGGATAATATTTTTTGTATATTTAATTCTTTTTATTGAATATAATATTGTGTCATAAATCAGAATATTTTTTATTTTATAAAAGCTTTAGTTTTTGGAAATCGATCGTATATTTACCGATGTCTGTGTATCAAATAGATTGTTGTGTGTTTGTTACGCAGTTTTGGCCAAACGCCTTTGCCGATTGTTTTGAAATTTGATACGGAGGTACTTTTTATAAAGCCCGAAAGACTAATGTTATGTTTTCCATTCACTTTCGTTTAAATATGGCGGCCTATTATTTACAGTAACGGCTGTACAGAGCTTCGGCCAAATACATTAACATTAGACGATTATTTTCAAATTTAGTACAAAGGTATTTTGTATAAATGTGTTTGTATGTGTGTGTGTGTGTGTGTGTGTGTGTGTGTGTGTGTGTAGAGAGAGAAAGATATATATATATATATATATATATATATATATATATATATATATAGAGAGAGAGAGAGAGAGAGAGAGAGAGAGAGAGAGAGAGAGAGAGAAGAGAGAGATTAATTCACTTTAATTTATTTATTTATTGTTATTGTAAGTAGAAAGGCACATTGAGGCTATTATCGCCTCCTTAAATGTAAATGTGAGTGTAAAGTGTTAAAGTCTTAAGTGTAGTGTTGTAAGTGTAAGTGTGTGTTAGACTCGGGTACTGCGAGGAACGTCTAAATCCTCTTAATAGGTGCAGCTAGTTTGCACCCCGTGTGGGATTTGACTTTTATTAATGAGCGCAGTTAGGTTCATCCCAATGAACCCCATGAAATCAAAGTACGAACACCAACCCACCCACCCACACCCTTACCCACAGACACGCGCGCGCGCGCGCACACACACACACACACACACACACACACACACACACACACACACACACACACATATTTCGGCGAAAAATCATTAAGGTTATCATATAATAACCTTAAGCAATTCTATGATGAAACTTAAGCAAAACCTTAATGGTTTTTCGCCGAAAAAATACATATATATATATATATATATATATATATATATATATATATATATGTGCATGTGTGTGTGTGTGTGTGTGTGTGTATGTGTGTGTGTGTGTGTGTGTGTGTGTGTTTTTATATATATATATATATATATATATATATATATATATATATATATATATAGGCTACATACATAATTTTAACCATGTCTCAAAAGATTTTCTTTTCTCATTGCACAGTCGCGGGGGCCATAACGGATGTTCCAGTAACTCATTGTCTAATGATTATCTGTTAATTAAAATAATTGGATTTTTTTATTTTCGTCTTATTTACTAAGTTGTTGATTTTGCGTTTTATGTAATTGCAATCAGAAACAACAGATTCAGATGTAGGCGCCTAACGATTCATTTAAATTACAAAATTAACTGGTTGTAGCAATACCGTACAAACTTGTATCATTGCCAAGTCTTAAAACTTGCACCGAGGTTAGGGGATCAGGAAGTTCAAAGTTAGCTTATGGTGACTAATGAGTTTCCGGCAATAACTGACAGAATCCTATTTAAACTTAAAGTTTTACTGAGTTACTGCAACTAACTTTTGCAACAAATTAAATCCTGACGTGTTGTAGGTAATCGAATAACTTTTTGTGATAATTAACGAGGTTAAAATTAAATAATCGGTGCACGCTACTGTCTTGCTGGCGAAATAGTAGCTTATTAATAACAAAATTGTATTTTTCATTTCTTTTAAAAAAATATATATTCAGCATTAAAGTCTCCACATTTTAGATATTATAAATTTTTAGTTTAATTTAATTTTTAATCTGAACAACTTTAATTTATTTAAAAATAATGAAATTAATTTTTAAGAAAGGTTTCTCCTTTTATCACTTTAGCACTTAATTAAGAAAAATAACATTTCCGTTACGTTCTATGATTAATGAAATATGTTGAATAAGTATTTAAAGAATTTAAGTAAAAGAAAGGAAATTAAATTTCAAAATACTTTGTCTAATAATAAATACAACATCTTTCAAATAATAATAATAATAATAATAATAATAATAATAATAATAATAATAATAAAAATAAAAATAATAATAATAATAATTATTATTATTATGTGTGCTAACACACATCAAAGTAATTGATTTGGCGTACCCCAAAGTGGGTGATCCGGATGAAAGAATAATAATAATAATAATAAATACAACATAATAAAGTCTTTCCCATCTTATTTAATTTTAAAACAAAAACAGTACTTCTGCCAGGATTGATTATCAAAGAAAATAGATGCAGACTTTGCAAACAATAAACCTCCAGGTATCCTATCAGACGAGGCATATCCTTGGAGGATTTCAATTGAAATGGATTTTGAACAGACTCTACTGAATAGTAAATCTATTTATCTGTAAACGTTTTACCATAAGTAATACAAAGCTTAATGATTTTTCTTACCGTTACGCTTTCCGAGACGGGTGGAATTTGAACACGGAATTCATTAAGTACTTTTTTGTTTTTTGAAATTTATATACATAAATGTCTTCTTCCAGATCTTATCATCTTCTGTGCTGTCACAAAATCGAAAGCAGAGGATTTAAAAACATAAATGATAATTATGGTAAAATTCCTGTTACGACAGGAATAATCGTAATATGTTAAAATCAAAATATTTGTTTTTAAAATGTATATTTTACTCATTTATTTACTCAGTTATTTACTTAGTTATTTTACTGAGTTATTTTACGCAGTTATTTACTCAGTTATTTACCCAGTTATTTTATTCTTATTTTACTCAGTTATTTACTCAATTATTTATTTAGTTATTTTACTCAGTTATTTACTCAGTTATTTTACTCACTTATCTTACTCAGTTATTTACCAAGTTATTTTACTTAGTTATTTGTCCAGTTATTTTACTCAGTTATTTTACTCTGTTATTGTACGCAATTATTTACTCAGTTATTTTACTAATTTATTTACTCAATTATTTATTCAGTTATTTTACGTAGTTGTTTACTCAATTATTTTACTCAGTTATTTATCAAGTTATTTTACTCTGTTATTTTACGCAATTATTTACTCTGTTATTTTACTCAGTTATTTACTCAATTATTTATTCAGTTATTTTACTCAGTTGTTTACTCAGTTATTTTACTCAGTTGTTTACTCAGTTATTTTACTCACTTAATTTACTCAGTTATTTACCAAGTTATTTTACTTAGTTATTTTACTCAGTTATTTACTCAGTTATTTTACGCAGTTATGTACTCAGTTTACACCCAGTTATTTTACTCAGTTATTTTATTCAGTTATTTTACGCAGTTATGTACTCAGTTATTTACCCAGTTATTTTACTCACCTACTTTACTCAGTTATTTTACTCAGTTATTTACTCAGTTATTTTACTCAGTTATTTTACTCAGTTGTATTAACCCTATGCATTCCGGCGGAGGCAGCTGAAGTGAGCAGCTGATGGTATTAGCGATCCCACCGTACCTCTAGCTCATACGACTCTCACTCATCTATTCGAAACAACCACAAACACACACACACACACACACACACACACACACACACACTCACACACACACAAACACACAGACAAACACACACACACATACACACTCAAGCTGTTATGACGTATATGTTATGATGTAATATGAGTCGACGAGAAATTCGATGTTTTTTCATGCTATTGCGTAACTTTGATCAATTTAATGTTCTCAGCAATAAGAAACATAAATACATTGACTAACTAATTTGATTGAATTTAAAAAAAAATATTTTGCTCTTTTTATTTATTTACATTTTTGTAAAGTAACCATTTTTTCCCGGAGTGTGTCATTTGAAAAGGACCATACATAAAATAATTTGAACGTCTATTTTACTTATTAGGTTGGTACATTTTATACTAATTATTTCCACAATTCATAACTTCGCAGTGATTTAAAATTACTCAGTAAACAATTTTTGGTAAAACAGTATAGCTGTAGATAAGAATAAAAAATATTAAATACAAAATTACAAACTAGACATTTACAATTTCCCAAAATGTTCTTATTTCAATTTATTAATGTACTTGATGAATTTTTAACAAATGTCAAATAACGTTTGCAAATGAAAAAAAAATATTTATAATTTCTATTTCTAATTTTCAGTAAATGACTAAATTGTAATATGTCTGCTATGCAGGTATACTGCTATTCACCAGTTTAGAGGTTGTTAAAACCATCAAATGGAATGAGAACATTCATTACCTTGTGGTAATATATTTGGTGTTAAATTATTTAAACAACGTAACAGAATATTTAGAAATTATATAGCAAAAATTAAATAATATAGTCAATTTTAAACGAAAACAAACTAATACCAACACGGTGGTTATTATCAAATGTATTTATATAAAATGAAATTCTCTTTTCCAAAACTAACTTTGTCGTTTTAAATTAACAAATTTCTTAACCAATCAAAACTCCAATAAAAAACACAGTAGTAACCTAAATAAGCAAAATGACACACAACAATTTTAAAGTAACTATCTCTGTCAAACTATTTTATAAAACTTCGATCCTAATTTTGTTGCAAAACTCAGCTCAAAAAGTAACTAAATTTTCTTCATGCAATTGTCTTTTATTTATGATACATATAATCATAAACCTTTATGAATTATGTCTCTGTTTACTTTATAATAACAAAGATAAGATAAGGAAGTTTGGAAACTAGCTGTTGCAACACACACACACACAACCGAAGCAATAGTCACCTTACGACCTCCTTAGCCCTATTCATGCATAGACTGCCTCTAATAGCTAATTGTACGAACAACAGAAAAATATGCAGTAAGACCGTTAAAATAGAATCTGCTCTATCTCATTGCACAACAAAAGGCTGACCAAATAGAGCAGCCGTGGTAAGGGTAAACAGAGATATACATTGAAAGGGAATTAGCAAAACAAGAATCTGCAAACAACTTAATAATGCACTGAGAAATCACGAATTGGAAGTATGGGAGTTTCCCACATTAAATCCTTTCCAAGTCCTACACTTTTTGAAGAGACTAGGACTGGAGAAAGCGCTGTAACTGAGCATCTCAAAAATATCGAAAGACAGCAAAAAAAAATTTATAATATTGTCTCAGTATTCATTTATCCATTTCACCTAATGCACTTCAAACTTCTCTTACAAACTTCAAAAATGTAATGTCCTATCTTTAGGTTCTTTGATTGTTGGAAAATTAAAATGACTGAAAAACAAAACTTGATTATTCTAACTTAAATTAGGCTGATTTTGAATGTATTAAGTAAGTGAAAGTTTAATTGTGATTAAAGCTATACCTTATATAAATCTTAATATATAAAAGAAGAATTCCTGATTGACTGTCTGATTCATAATCAACGCAGAGACAAAATTATTTTAGCTTGCGACTTGAAATTTTCAGGGTACACTTATGTTATCACATAAGCGTGCACTAAGAAAGGATTTTTCAACAAAATTATTTTAAACCATTAAACTACTTACCCAGTCCAATTTAATATTCAACTTACAGCCGAGACTATTATAACTAGCGACTTGAAATTTTCACCTTCTTTCAACAATGTTTATGTGCACTAAGAAAGGATTTTGCACACATTTGATTCTAACGCCATTACACTACTTACCCAGTCCAACTTTAATAATCAACTTATAGACGACACTATAATAGCTAAAGATTTGAAATTTTCAGGGTTACCACTACATGTAGGGGTGAACTGAAAAAAGATTTTCCATTATTCAATCCCTAAAGAGGTAAACATAAGGTACAATAATTTTTATTAGAAAAAAATATTTTTCGTCTGACCTTTTTAAAACGTAACATATTATAAGTAACTTAAGTATATAGTAACTTAAGTATAAGTAATGATTTATATTTTTCACCATTTCCAAAAACTCTTCCCATAAAGTGATTGAAAGGGGGTAGAAAATGTAAAAAGGGGTATACAATTTTGCATTAAAAACATTTTTTTTTGCATCTTATATTCTAGAAATATGATATGAAACACAAATAATGAAACACACATATTTCAACATTTTTCCGAATTCATTCCCTTAAAATGTAAAAAAAAGGAATCATTGGAGAAAAAAGAATATTTGCATTGGAGAAAAATATTTTTTATCGGATTTTCTTAAAAGAAAACAAAATATTCCAAAACACAAATTATGATACACGTAATTCAGCATTTCTCCCCCAAATTCATCCCCTAAAAGGACAAAAATATAAAAGAGGTATAAATGTTTGTATTGGTAAAAAATATTTTTTATCAGATTTTCTTAAATTCGAATGGAACACGTTTGAAGACAATAAAACAACATACTCAGGTTATAATATTTTGTCATATCACTGTAAAATAATCACGAATTTTTAATATATTTTTTTATGTATCTAAATTATTACATTACTGAAACAGTTTAAGTTTCGTGGGCGAAGCCGCGACGGGTAATGCTAGTATTTTATATTTATAAATTTACGATTATATATCTGACTTTACTCGTATTGACTGATCGACTGTACATTTTATTTTCAAGTTCACGGTACCGATATACAAGAAATTAAATTTTATATTTATGGTCCATTTTATATTTATATTCACTATTTTAAACAGCGTAAAACTAACGTTTGGTCTAAATAATAAAGACTTGTTAACGAAATAATGAAATTATCATTAGACCACAGATGATTGAAATGTTATAAAGTTATTTATCTTAAGGAACGTGGAATCATCAGGTAAAATTTATTACTTGAAACGTAATACTGCCCACTATGTTTTTTTTTTTTTTTTTTGGTTAACGTCCGACAATTGTACACACTTTGGTTAATGCAGACGATGGGATGATTTATAGCTAATGAAAATGCCAAGCCCTGGCCGGGAATGGAACTCGGGTCCTCAGGGTGAAAGCCCAGTACGCTATCAACTAGGCCACCGAGGCGGCTCCATTATGTTGAACATGAACAAAACAATATACGAACGCGACAGCGTTGCAATATATCTCCGTGGTATTTTTGAAACTATGGGATCCACGAGTATCTGCAAATACCAACAATTCACGAAAAAATTGTACGTATTTAAAAACATCTAGGGGCCTTCTGGCAATGTGTTTTCAGGAGACTAAAGCGAGTGGAAGTGTTATCTATGGAAGGAAGCAG
>CM040190.1:93544879-93559879 GCA_022606455.1 Callitettix versicolor
TTCATACACTGATTTTCTTCAAACTAAAAAACTAAATCTAAACCAAATTCTAAAACATTACATTGCCTTAGAAATTACAACTAATTTCTTATTAAAATACATTTTTATTTTTATTTCAAATTACTTAACGGTGCATTCAGGAGCAGCCATTTTTCATTTTTGGCGTGTCTGTACCTACATTAAGAGTTTTTATGTCATTAAAATACATAATGACTGTTTACATAATCTTTTTTACCAGCTTCATTATATACAGTAGGTAATTGTATCCACTTATGCCCTGTAATACTATTACTATTTATAAATTCATTGCTTCAATTATAACAGTTTCTTAATAAAGCTGCCAAAATATAACCGATGTTTGTTTAGTATGTATTTTCGAAATTCAGCAAAATTACTTATTATTTTTAATGTCCTTTTTTGTAAATTATACAAATTTACTAATGACAAGAGAGCATAATGCTTCTCCCGAACTCATTATACAATAATACTGTTGAAAACCCCATAATATATTTTTAATACAGTTTTATTAGACGTAATCTTTTTGAATTTAACAAAAACATATATCAAATACTTGGTTCTTTTACATGAATTAATTATATAATCAGACCATCTCATATACCTATCACAGAAAACACCCAAATATTTAGTACTGTGAACAGTAGTTAAAGAAAAATATTTTTGAAAATTAAATCTATATACATTACATACATTTAAGCAGAACCTAATTAACTGGTTTGAAAAGCTTCTAAACGAAAGAACAGGAAGCTGTACAGTGAAATAATTAAAGGAATATAAAATACTGGTTTAGATTTTGTACACAATTTTAACTCGAATTTGTATAATTCTAACGTATTTAAATTAAATTTACAATTTGTAAATAAAAAATTGACGGCTTTCAAATGCAGGCGTTATATCCCACTAGCACATACCGTAATGAATAGACGCACTAAACCTCAGTGTTTTAGAGCTACCAATAGAATTACATATTCGATAGCCAGAGCAACATACAGGGTAATTACAGATACGTTGTGTCTAGCAGACGTATACCATAAATAGTTAAGATCTGTTACTGCAGAAACAACTAGCGGAAATAATAGTTTTGTAAATAAAATTACCAAAATTTAATTTTAATTTAATTTTTTTCTATAGTTGTTATATAATTTTTGATACTGTGATCATAGGCACTCTCAATAACTTCACAAAATATCGTGTAATTTATCGTTTATTTTGGTTGGACAAAATGATAAAATTATTTATTGTCACTTTAAAATGCTAAGTGTAATAAATTGAACTAATACATTTCAGTGTAGGGGCGTAGCAAGAACACATTATTCAAATCACTGGACCGATGTTCCCCTGGAGTAAAAAAAGCAAGACTACGTTACTGTTTAGAATTTTGCTCAGTTTCAAATTTCATACAAAAATTACCAGCAAAATATAAAAGCAAATCTCAAATTTTGAGGTAGGCTTTTACGGCTAGTAAGGTAATTTAAAAAAAACTTCTCAAAAACGTATTGAAAATTGATCATGTTTATTTGTTATTAAAATTAAAGCCAATTTAAAAAGCACGGTTTGAAATTTGGTTTAAAGACGTGATTTAAGTTTAAAAGTGTTCTCTTCTTTTATATTGGACAGTGTAATGGGCATCGACAAAAACAACAGATGATTTGGAATCATTTGAAATGTGATTTTACCGCCGTGGGTTGAAAATGTCGTGTGAACAGGTCGAGACACGAATGACGAAATTCAACAAAAGATTAGGAAAAAAGTGAAGTACCAATTTAGAACAAAAGCTAGAAAACTTAAATACCTCTGAAATGTAAACAAAAAAGGTTTCATACTGCTACAGGTTATATATAATGCAACAAAAATGTAGGTAGTAGTGGGACTGGCCAACAGAAGTGACTACTTTTGGCATGCCTGACTGTATATTTCTTTCACTATTATGTTTAATTAGCTGTTACCCGTTGCGGCTTCACCCGCAATCGTAATGTAGGTAATAAAATTTATAGTCGATTTTCAAAATCATGAGTACGTTCATTTCAGTTTAATATATTTCTAAATACAATATTATATGATTTTATGGTTTTTTGCCAATAGATTTTTGCTACTCGACACTAGAATAGGCTATAACTGACCATGGGAGAAGCACGGAGTCCAAAATGTATTCCTGATACTCTAATATCTGACTCTGTGACTTATTAATTGTCATTGTATATGCCAACTTCAATGGAAACTGCAATATTTTAATTTGGAAAGGCAGGTTGTTGGGAATTATAAGATTGTTTCAATTAAAATCATTGCAAATGTTTAGCTTATAAACAATATTTTTATAATAAATAAAAAAACAGGGATTCAGATTTTTAAAACGGGAATACATCTATGTCCATCTCAGGTACCTATACTATGTTCATTTTAAATTTCATCTCAATCGGTCCAGTAGTTAATGTGTGATTGAATAACAAACAAAAAAACACATAAATTTTCATATTTAAAATATTATATTAAGAAGTATAAAATATTATTAAAACGTCACTGTTGTAGCCTACAATTAACACATATCACAGAACTGAATACTAAATAATTCAGTTGCACTGGGTAAGTAGTATAATGACATTTAAATATTTATTATTCACACCTACCAATATATAATAATGCATAAAACGTCACTGTTACATAGTTAACACTTGTTATAAAACTAAATACTAAATAAAGTTGGACTGGGTAAGTAGTATAATGGTGTTTAAAATAATTTAAATATTTATTATTAACATCTACGAATATATAATATACGTATAAATTGTCACTGTTACACAGTTAACACTTAACACAAAACTAAATATTTAAGTTGGACTGGGTAAATAATATAATGGCGCGAACATACAAGTTTTCACTTCAAAAATACATTAAAAAAATAATTTCCCAATCAAAATATATATCCATACCCCGCCATAAGAAGTTTATAAGTATATACTATATATTATTATTATTATCTGCGCATAGACCCTGTCGGATCACGCAAAGCACTCCGACTCATGTCTTGTTCCTTCTAGTCCTCCACACCTCCCTCATCCTGTCCCCATGGATCCTCTTCCGCTCCTCCGTCCATTTTACCCCTGCTCTCTTTGGGATTTCATTCTCTGGGACCTTCCAACCGAGCATCTTTCTCCTGTATGCGTGCCTGTTTTCAACATCTGTTGAGTCTATTCCTGCGTCATGTAGGTCTATTCTGACTTGTGCGATCCACGACGTTGTTGATTTGACAACTTGTATATACTTAAGGATTCTGTTTGCAAGTCTCGTTGTTGGGAGTCTACTGATGTGTCCATAGAACCGAAGCCTCTTTCTGATATCTGCTGACAGGTTAGATATCTTCTCTATGATCTTCCTGGAGTGCAACCTGTATCCATCTTCTGTTAATCTCGGACCAAGGATCGTCCTCAAGATTTTGCGTTCTTCCTTCAAAATACCCTCCATGTTAGCTTTTGTGTGGAGTGCTAGCGTCTCGCTTGCATATAATACCTCCGGTTTTATGACTGTGTTGTAGTGTCTGATTTTTGTGTGCGTCAGACTATATATATATATATATATATATATATATATATATATATATATATATATAAGGGTGTGATTTGTGACGGAAAAATGAATTTTTCCCCGTGCAAATAATACATCCATATCCCGCCATAAGAAGACCTTTTTTTATTCACTTCAAAAAGAGGTCCAGTAGAAGGTGAACATCGCGTCTTAAAAATCATAGAACATAGTTTTTTATGACTACAACGTATCTACCGTTCAGGTGAGGAATAAACAAAAGCGAAAAAGAATATTTAACGAGTTCTACATTATCGATGTCGATTTAGTATGAAACCAAGAAAGGTAACCACCGTTAAATATATACAAGATATATAATACAAGAATACAGCTACTGGATTGGGCCATTTTGGTAAGACCCTGATTCGGGATCTTGTAATACACACTGATTCTGATATTCAGGTCACTTTTTGTAAATCACTCGTAAAAAGTTCTTAAATTGACATTTTACATTTTCAAAATATGAAATTTTTCAGATAAACAAATTAAAATGTTTTCAATACACTGTTATTTGTCAACGGTACAGTAGCTTGTCGCTATTATTTATTTTTATTTATCCGTTAAATACAAATTAAGTTCAGTATAACTCATTTGGTTGTTTTAATAATATAAACTTTTGGATATATGTACAAAATATACTTTTTTTATTAAGTATTAAGTATGCTTATTTATTAATATAAAGTTCCATTGCTTATTTTTTAAACTTTATTTAAAAGTTTGTACTTTAATATTTTTGTGTTCGTATTTTAAACCAACACTGTAAAATTTATTAATCACTGTGAAGATATGTCTGTTTTTCGATTTTATCGGCTTTTCATAAAAAATAAATTCCGACTGCAATCACTTATGAAAAATACTATGTTTTAGAGAATAAAACTGAAAAATGGAAGTTACTCTAGAGCGTTTAGGAGAAATTCTTTTTTAAGGTTCATTGAGAGAAATCATAAATAAAATTATGGCGAAAAATTTAGATATTAAAATTATGATGTTATATCAAAGTGATGTTTACTTAAAAAATAAGTATAAAATTCTATAATACGTTTTCTTCACTGCGCGAGAAATTCTGTAACAACGTAAAGAGAAATGACGTCAACAAATAGTTTCGTTAAAAATTGACTTCATTTTAAAGTGGAAGAACAATTTAACATTTTTATGGTCTTTTAAAAAAATCCTATTTATAAACGTATTGATTTGTAAAACGTTTAAAGGTTACGTTTTGTGTAATTGCAGTACTAAAAAGAATTTTTTACCTATAGCGTGGAACCTAAAATAGTGACGCTCGAAAAATACTTCAATAAGTTGGCCTTTGGAACACTAGCACATTATGTGCAGTGAAGCAGCAAATTTTAAAAGCCTTTTTCCATCGCAGCTGGCTGAACAATAGTGATACTCCAGCCCCGTTGTTATATGACCAAAAGAATATAACAGTTGGTGATTTCACGGTATTTGACTTTCATAAAAGCAAATCACATTACCCACTTTGCTTTTCTATTCTTGACAAAGCGGAACGGATCCATTGCAGGCGTTAAGTTTTCAAGGTTGTTTGTAAAACAATATTTATAAATTTGTTTTACTTTGACTGATATTTTACAGTCGGTGTGACAGACAAGGCGTGTAATAGGTTGGAAAAATTCGTCACCGTTAAAAAACTGGCAAAGATCCATAGATAAAAAAATTCTAACTTGTAAAATCCAAAAATAACTTTATTAAAAATATTATTTCACTGTCACAATCAGCGTTAAAAACTGATTAAATTTGTTTTCACGTTTATTTTAAATTAAAAACGCTAATTCAAGCACATTTAAATAATAATTAAAATGTTTTGAAATTATTTTTAGAAGTAAGATGAAAGGCGTGTGTTTGTATGTGCACATCGTTAAATACTAAACAAAAACTGACCTATTATGATAAAATATGAAATATAGATCATATTTGTCTAAAATGTTTAAACTATTAATTCAAAGAAAAGCAGACCTCGTAGTATACTCTTAATTAGTATAATGTCCACCGATCCACGACAGCGTTTGCAACGATTTTGCTAATTTAACCGAAAACCGTTACATTTAAGGAAATGTTATTGGACCAACTTTATTTGCGCTTTCCAACAATCGGTCAAAATTGGGTTGTACATATAATTTACTTCATTCGTCATTGCTGAATCAGAAGTCGCCATTTTGAAACTGAAGTGAAATAAAATAATACACACACATTTTTTATGCTGTACAGAACGTACCTTCGTAATAAATTTCAAAAAAATCGGTCAATACGTTTGGCTAAAACTACGTAATAAAAAATGGATGAGTTAAATCAGAGATCTTGTTTGGCTCGATCAATTTTTTTTTTGGATTTAATTAAAAACAGTTGTTTAACCTTTGTTTAGAAAAAAAAAACTGTTAGATACAGAATTTACTGAGAACCAATTCTAACGATTTTGTTTAAAGTTTCCTATTTTTATTCCATAAATATGTACCCAAAAAAAGAATGGATCTCTATTAAGTTACCCTCCAAAAAACCGGTTAAAAAGCTACTGAATATAACCCGATAAAATGGCATACATTTTCAGGATCAATTCATAAGGCGTTGGGCAAATTTTGGTTACATATTTAGCTTAAGAACGATAATATTTTCGGAAAATTTTAAAAAAATAAAAGGTAATTGTGTTCTAAAGTAATTCGAAAAACCAATAACAATTTTGTTTTTTTTCGAATATTATTGACCGTATTCCCTGATAGAATAATACCTGTAAGTCTAGGTACCTTTTTGCTCCATTTATTATAGTTACTGGATTTTGAAAAGTTGGTTAAATTTTATTAATAGTTCGAAAATATTTTAATTTGCTTGAGTTATTAATATTTTCATTAATTTTCTGAAGTGTTGTAATTAAGGAAAAACGAGTAAGGATGCTAATTGTTTAGAAAAGTTTAAGTTTATTAATCTAATTGAAGAATTATTGAAGCATAAATTTTTATAACCTAATAATGAGTTAGTCAACCGTTATACTGTATTTATTTGTGCGATGACAATATTGCGCTAATGTATTCCATCATTTTTAATTACCTAATGAGCTGAACATAATTTTTAAGTAGATCTCTCTCCTTGAATACATAACGGTCAAATAGATATTGTAAAAGATATTCCTTACGGCGTATTTCTAAAAAAAACTTGTGCTTAAACTTTTATCGATACGTAAATGTATGTTATTGCTATCAGTATTAGCAGTTGCCTTGTTGACGTAATAGAAGTGATATTACGTACATATTTCCTATATGTACAGTAAATATTTCCTATATGTTACTGTTTAGCGATTGTGTGTGTGTGTGTGTGTGTGTGTGTGTGTGTGTGTGTGTGAGAGAGAGAGAGAGAGTGTGTGTGTGTATGTGTGTTTTAAATATATATTTTTGTGTGTGTTATGTGTATGTATATGTGTGTGTGTGTTTGTGTGTGTGTTTGTATGTGTGTGTATGTGTGTGTGTTTGTATTTTGTGTGTGTATGTGTGCGTGTGTGTGTTATGTATGTGTGTGTGTGTTTGTGTTTTGTATATGTGTTTGTGTGTGTGTGTTTTGTGTATGTATTTGTGTGTGTGTGTGTTTATGTTTGTTCTGTGTATGTATGTGTACGTGTGTGTAAGAGGAAGGGAGAGAGAGAGAGAGAGAGAGAGAGAGAGAGAGAGCGAGAGAGAGAGAAAGTGAGAAAGAAGACAAGATCGACATACATATCATAGGTTCCGGGTTTATGCCTACTATGATTTCCGATTCAATGACTCGTTTTCAAATGAAAATATGCTCATTGAACTGTAACATCAACATTGTATGTTATACTGATTTATACTATTTGTTATTCAATACTTGCGGAAAATATATAAACACTAGTATTTTAAAACTGACCGAACTATGCCAAATTTGCCATTTAAAATGTAGACAGAGAAGCGCGGTTTGTTAAACAACTTTAACAAGGCATATTTGTTTGCCCGTTTTGCCACAACAACGCAATAAACTCAACCATGCAACCGAACAGATTTCACAAGTATTAAAGTACAAACAATATATTACCAAACCACGCGAAGTTTACGGGGATCGTTTAGTCAGCATCACTAGTTGTCAAATTTATAATTGGCAAATCAGTGGAAAATTTGCCATAACAAATTTTAAAACATTAAAATCTATTGGATTACTATTATGAAGTAATATATTAGCCTTTATTGTAAAAAAACAAATTAACTTAAAGAATTAAATTGTCTTTTATACGGACATGTTAAATTAGTAGTTTTCTATTGTTTTATCACAGTTTTGTCTTTAATATAAAGGACAAAATTACAAAATTAAAGTAGGCTATACAACGTTTATTAATTTTTGTTTTGAGACTAAATTTGAAACTTATATTTTGCATAAATAATGTTATCTGTGGAAAAATTTATTGCAAAACCAAAACCTCTTTTTAATTTACTTGTTATACCAATTTAAAAAAAAGAGAATCAAAATGTGATATTTAATTTGTGATATTAAAGTATTTTCATCAAATTAATTCAGAATAGGATAAAAGTGTTTTTTGGATTATCTTATATTTTTAGGATCATTCGGTTGTTTACTCTATGTTATTCCATAAAAAAATTACAGATATCTGGGAGAGGGGAGCTTACCTTAAAAGATCATTATAAAACTAAACGCCAGAACGCAGTGAAAATATAGGAATTGATGAGAAAAAAATATTTAGGTATAGTTGTGTGGCGAAATAATTAAAGGTAAAAACGTTTTTGTTATTTATCTAGAGTAAAATATAATTCAAAATAAAAGTAGTAATAATTCCGAAAATATGTAATTATGCACATACAAAGTTATTTTATAGCTGACATACCTCTCCTAACGTTCAAACTTTTATGTCACCCCTCTAATTTCGACATGTTTTTCTTTGTCGAACAACAAAGGGTTGATATATTTCTCAAAGTTTTATATTAATGGGACCTAAAAACAGGGGCTTTTTAAAAATTCGCCAACAATTTTAAAAGATTTTCTCTACAACACTCGTTCTTTTTTAATTCTTAATATTATGAAGGATAATAAACAAAAGTCATATTTATATTTGGGCATAAAATATTTTCCAAAAAGCACTTCAGATAAAAGCTGTCCAGTCCGCGTCGCATCAAAACAGACGACACATTAGTCAGCTGATCCATTCTTGTTAATTTTTATTTGAAAGAAGACACCTACGCATGCTCAGTTCGTGCATAAAAACTACGTGCTTGTCCATTTTATTTTCATATCAAGCAAAGGGTTATAAAAAAACTGCGTCACTATATTGCTGACAACTAACAGTTGTTATTTATTAGTGGTCATATTATATAGCCTCCCACTAGAGCAATATACTATAATGGACACTGATTTAAAATAATTCTTTAAAATAGAAAATTTAAAAAGCAACTAAAATTTACTGTAAATATTTTTAATTTTACTGTTTGAAACTCTGAAATGATCACTATTTTGTAGAAGATTATAGAACAACATTTTTTTAACTAGTTCTTTACAACAATAAATATCGTACAAAATTTTAACTAGTTACGCCGTTCTAAAAATACGAAGTATTTAGTAAAAACAAATAGCTGTCTTACAGCTGGTAAAAGAAGATTTTCCGGACATATATTTATAGAGACATTGTTTTTAGTTTTATCCATGTAACCACCGTCCCAAATATGCCTACTAAATACTGAAATACAGTCTATTCATAATCACTTGATAATGAACTCGACAAATTACCGTTACCGCAAATTAATTCCACAACGTAAGGAGAACTACAGAAGCAAAGTAGAATCAAACATTTACTTAAGGATCACTGCATTGATCCACATAATACAAGCCTCGAGGTAATGGAGAGGAAAAGCTACTGTATCATAGAGTCTCAAGGGAATTGTTGTAGTTGTCAGTAAATAAATTATTGTCAAAGCGAGCTCTTACATCTGTTTGCTCTCTGTTTGTCTGTAGTAATAAAATATTACTTGTAACGTACAAAACGGTAATGTTGACAATTTGTTTTCATATTGATTGTAATTTTAGTAAAACTTGTACAAAAAGTTTGAGTCGTTTAAAATTCTCGCTGACAAGAATAAAAAGAGATAATGTACAGTGTGTTTTTAAAACTTACCATTATTTTTTCTTAAACTTAAAATCGCATTTGATTTTGTACAACAATTACCATTAAGGTTATGTTCGTTGGATCACCATAGACTTTAAAAAAGTATTATTATTTTTTAAACAACTTGTACAATTTTATATGTAAATACAAATTAATAGTTGTTGTAGTAATTTTATACTAAACTTCTCTAACATTATAGTGTTTGAAAAGGTTATGTGGTTTTCCAATTTCCATGTTATAAATAGTTTGTGTTATATTGGCGCTTAAAACACAGTCTTATTTATTCTATAGTGTAAATAGCATAATATATTAATTACAGTTTACGCCTTACGGATTACTCCTACAAGCGCCACGATTAAACGAACAGCCTGTACTATTACAGACATTTTGTGTTCTATTGGCGCTTAACACCGAATGGACTAACAAGTTTTCTCTTTGTTGTCAGTAGTGGGGGAGATTCAAAAGGCTTAATTATTTTATCGTGTTTTTAACGTAATTTATTAATCGAGTGTGTAAATGTAGACATTTCTAGCTTACGTAAATCAGATGCAAGCGTCACGATTAAACAAATGAACTATAGCAGTATTCATGCACAAGGCGAAGTATTTGTAGTGCATCCAATAAGAGGTGCCCTTTATACAAATAATTAATTTAAAATATAAAACAATGATTAGAATATAAATTACGGCTTTTAAATTATTTTTGTTAATATTTACATTAAGAGTATAATAGAAATAAATACATTTTATTTTAGCGATTTTATTAGTAATTTATTTGTGTAAATATTTACAGAAACAAGCATTAAAATTACGACTAGTAGTTAATTAAGTGTACGAGCCCCCCGTATTATTCTGTAGTAACCTTTATAACTGTCTCATTATTCATATTTTTAAATTAAAAAAGCACATTTATTTACAAACATAAAACCAATATTTAATTAAGTATAATAGAATATATTGTCTTAATAAAATTAACTTTCATTAACTTCCGCATTCAATATATGCATTCCGTAATACAGTTTCACTATAAATGTTATTTACTATAAATGTTTTAATATTCACCTAAATATTATGTTATTAATTGTAGATTACTTTTGCCATTTAGTGTGATTTAATAATAATTTACGTACTTTTAGTGAATTTACATTGAAAAATGAGCTATTAGCAGCCGTCATGATAAGAATTAGACTCGAGACTTTTAGGGAACTGAAGTTCTGTCCTATATATATATATATATATATATATATATATATATATATATATATATATTATATATATTATATATATATATATATATATATATATATATATATAATAATTATCATTATTTGCGTATAGACCCTGTTAGCTCACGCAAAGCACTCCGACTCATGTCTTGTTCCTTCTAATCCTCCACACCTCCCCAATCCTGTCCTCATGGATCCTCTTCTGCTCCTCCGTCCATACCCCTACTCTCTTCGGGATTTCATTCTCTGGGATCTTTCAACCGAGCATCTTTCTCCTGTATGCCTTCCTGTCTACATTGTCTGTTGAGTCTGTTTCTGCGTCACGTAGGTCTATTTTGACTTGTGTGATCCACGACGTTGTTTATTTGGTTCTTTGTATATACTTAAGAATTCTGTTGGAAAGTCTCGTTGTTGGGAGTCTACTGATGCGTCCATAGAATTGAAGTCTCCTTCTTCTGATATCTGCTGCCAGGTTATATATATTCTCTGTGGTCTTCCGAAAGTGCAACCTGTATCCGTCTTCTGTTAATCTCGGACCAAGGATCTTCCTCAAGAATTTGCGTTCTTCGTTGAAAATATCCTCCATGGTAGCTTTTGTGTGGAGTGCTAGCGTCTCGCTTGCATATAGTACCTACGGTTTTATGACTGTTTTGTAGTGTCTGATTTGTGTGCGTCGACATACATCTCTTGTTGTAGAAATCACGCGTTATACCAAGAGCCCTCTTCATTCTCAGTAGCCGAACCCTTTGCGCAGCCTTCTCGCCACCTGTGGGTTCAAGAATTTTTCCCAGATATTTGAAATGCTTGACTCCGTTTATCTTACCATATTATGTGTTTAGTTCTTGAATATTTAATTTTGAACAGAAGAATTCGATTTTTTGAAACTAGATCTGTAGACCGACCCTCTCTGCACATTCCTTTAGGACTTCTATCTGTTTAATCGCTGTTGTTTCATTATCTGTGAGTATGGCTAGGTCATCTGCAAAGGCCCAAGCGATTTCTGTGTTGTCCTTAGGTCTTCCAAGTCGTATATATGAGTCGTATGTATATGAGACAGTGTATGTGTGTATGTGTGTGTGTGTGTGTGTGTGTGTGTGTGTGTGTGTGTGTGTGTGTGTGTGTGTGTGTGTGTGTGTGTGTGTGTGTGTGTGTGTGTAAACGAAAAAAGGAAAATGTTTACGTCGGTGGAATAAACGACAGAAAACTTAGTTATTGAAATTATCAGTCTTATTGTTGATCTGTACAGGTCCAATTATATTATTGATCTTATTGCGAAATTGAACTTATACATAACTGCCGTTGATTTTAATTTAAATATTTATTATTTACTTATTTATATACATAATTTTAAATAAATAAACACTAAATATAACGATTTAAAGTCAGCAACAGGTTTTGAACTCGCCACGGTTAGACCGGGTGGTCACCAAATGAGAAGCGTTCTATGTATTCGAAACCTAACCTATTATTTTAATATAACTGCGACCGCTGAAAGCTTAACGGAGCTGAGCGGACCGCGTAGCTTCGACGCTACTCAGTTTTGAGGCGGACTACTTTTATGCCTCACGCCTCCAAACTTATAATTTTCCTTACCTGAGTTACAGTTTTTAAACGTAGTATTTCCTAGAATTCGTTACACCAGTAGGCATAAATATTTAGATTTAAAATACACAAACGCGTTCTTTATACTGACTGAACCCGGCTTTTAGTTGCTGTTTGTCTTCCTTCTGCTCCGCTCGGCACAGCTCGGCACAGCTCAGCTCAGCTAGTCTCCACATATCCCTTCCGAACGGCCTTAGTTTTTAGGCAGAAGTCTTAACTACTACTACTTTTACTTTAAGGCGAAAAGCACATTGAGGCTATTATCACTCCCTAAATGTAAGTGTTGGTAAAGTGTTAAAGTCGTAAGTGTAGTGTTTTAAGTGTGTGTTAGACTCGGGTACCGTGAGGGACGTCTAAATCCTCCACATAGGTGCAGCTATTCTGCACCTCCCTGCTGGGAGATGTCTTAACACTACGCTAAGAATGCACATTAGAACAATTAATGAACTTGTTTATTTATACTCACGTCACAAATACTAATAATGTGTACACAGCAAGCGTGTTTCTCTTGTAAATGTTATTCATGCTATCGGGAGATTCAAAGTTTCCTTTAGCTGCCTCGGTGGCCTAGTTGATAGTGTACTGGGCATTCACCCCGAGGACCCGGGTTCGATTCCCGGCCAGGGCTTGCCATTTTCATGTGCTATAAATCATCCTATCGTCTGCATTAGCCCAAGTGTGCACAATAGTCGGACGTTAAACACACCCACACACTACTCAATCACCTTTCCTTCTACTTAGGCCTACTTATATATATATATATATATATATATATATATATATATATATATATACATTTATATATATATACATATACATATATATATATATATATATATATATATATATATGTGTATGTATGTATGTATATGTGTGTGTGTGTGTGTGTGTGTGTGTGTGTGTGTGTGTGTGTGTGTGTGTGTGTGTGTGTATGTATGTGTGTATGATATCGTACTGTATGATACGCTATATATCATCCCATTGTTTGCATTAGCCCAAATGTGCACAATAGTCGGACGTTAAACACAAATATATATATATATATATATATATATATATATATATATATATATATATATATATATATATATGGCCTAAGACGTTATCGATATGTTGTCATACGTATAAATGTCGTATATTGTTAATGTTCTTAATATTTGTTCCTTACTCTCTTCAATATTAACTTGCTTATTCGTCCATAAACCTACAACACCTTGAAACAGCAAAGAAACGCCCCGCTTAAACAAAGCCAAGACTTAAGTTTCTAATTTAAATTGCAGATAAGGCTTGTGCTCTGAGCGCTGTGCATAATTTAAGAGTGGAAGATTATGCTGTAATCTGTGATACAGCTTTGTGTATACTTTGTCTGTACAATAAAAGCATACTCGAGAGGTTTAATATGCAGCATACTATGTATAATAAATACGTTTGTTTTCCTCAGAAAATGTATTTTAAAAAGTTTTAGAATTTATTTTGGAAGTGAGATATTTGACCCGCCATTGTGGTAAGAACTAGACCAGGGACCTTGGAAAAAAATCTTTTGACAAGTTTAGACCACTTTTGATTTGAGTGGGTATTAAATTTATAATACACACATGTGTGTTATATATACATGTGTGTGTATAAAATTTATATATATATATATATATATATATGTGTGTGTGTGTGTGTGTGTGTGTGTGTGTGTGTGTGTGTGTGTGTGGGTGGGTGGGTGGGTGCGTGTTAGAACTAGTTTTCACTGTTTTCGACCGATTTGGAAACTTGGCACAAAAATAGATTTCGGCAATAGTTTAGTTTCGGCAATCGGTTTAGACAAGTTTCTTTTTCATCCAGATCCGTTCAACCGTTTTATAACTGCAACAATAAATTCAGATCTTTAAAACAGTTTGAGTTCACAGTTTTTTATAACCCGATTTCGAAGTAGGTGTGACAATCTGCAAAAATTAGTACAATTTTTGAATTCTAAAAACGAAAATTAATGTGACTCTTTCAGAGATTATTTTTCTGGCTTCAATGTAAATTGAATATTGTATAATAAATGCATATTTGACATGAATATATATATATATATATATATATATATATATATATATAAAGAGTATATACATATAACGTAGCCTGTACTACTAGTACCTGAAAGGCGTTACCCGTAAAGAAATAAAAAACAATTGTGAACATGAGGTAATACGTTAAAATGGTTCGGATTTTTCGTAAAATAAAATAGTTCCTTAAAATGACATTAGATGGCGTCAGGATTAACTTTCAGTTAAATTTAAAATTAAAAAAAAATAATTGGAAGTTTTAAAATTCGGATTTAAGGAATTGTTTGATTTTCTTTTGTCTAACAATGTTAAAAATGCTTGCCTTACTCTAGGCTGTATATTATATACACGAGCGCGCGAATGCACAAACACACACACACACACACACACACACACACTACGCAAATACCTTT
>CM040190.1:93564879-93592379 GCA_022606455.1 Callitettix versicolor
ATCACGGGCTCGGTCGCTTTGTTACAAAATCTGTTTTTGAAAATTTCCGCAAGCCTTTAAACAATTACGTTTGTAATTTAAAATTTAATTACGGTTGTCGCCATGTATCATACAACTGTGTAACAGGAGAGCATAAAAGCCGGAGGTCGTAAAATGCTTGATGTCGAAATTGCAGTTCAAGTATTTGCATAGAAATTGGCAGCGAGCTGGTCGCAGGTGTGTGTGCTAACCGTAGGATGAGACGCTCAAATAGAAACGAAACTACTTTTTTTTTAAACTAAAACAATTCAATATTTGCTGAACGAAACTGTTTGGTTTAGTTTACTCATAAATAAAGGAATAGGTAATAAACGTTTTTTTCGTTGGAAAATGAGCTAATGGGTTGGCCATTGTTGTAAGTCCTATGACCTTGAAATCAGCGCCGATCCTGTTACGTTTTGAGTCGTCGTTAAACATTTTATAAATAATTATACAAATCCGACATAAACGTAGCCTACTCTCGTTCAACTTTAAACTTTAAAGGAAAACCTACTTGAAGATACCACGTACAATTCGACGAAACATCGAACCAATGTTTCTTCTCGAAACAACCGTGTCCAGTAGAAATACACCATTGAACCTATTTTTACTGTTAACGATGTCTACCACAACCTTGTAAAAGCTACCGCGGTTTCGAAGCACTTTTAATTTCATCCAGAAATTCCACAATCAGTCCATGGTCTCTGTAAATTGTCATCGTCATAAAGTTAACAAAAAACAATATACATGTTACGCTAAATATTCCGATAGGTTTTTTACGAAAATTGAGCACCTGCATTATTGAAACTACATATATGTGATACCTAGAAATTCGTAACACCAGGAAACTCTCACGCCTCACACATTACCATTTCAAGGCTTTACAATAAAACAAAACCGACTTAAAACCGATAAATAGTCTGTGAACAAAATTACAGGAGCAGTATAATAAAGTGTCCCCGTGAGAGTGCAGCACAATGCAGGCATACGTGACAGAAAGTATTGTACCAAAACAGCTGATTGCTAAAAAAACATTGTTGAAAGTAATATTTAAATTATTACTGTATCCAAGATTTTAAAAAATAATTGACCGAAACAGTTTAAAAGTAGAAAGGTAAGACAATTTAGGCCTGTTTTGATATGTTATTAAATAAAAGTATCTGCTTTCAGTAAACAGTAAATATAGATGTTTAATTGTTTAGTGATTTTACAAAAATCACAAGACGTCCTAACCTCTTTTCCTTTTCGTTCATGTAATAACTATTGACTGAATCAGTTTTGAAAGCATATTCAGTAAGGCAACTTATTCCTGTTGTAATATATAAATGCTATTAAATAAAATACTCTTTCTTCACTAAGCAATACTTTATGTAGCCTAATTTATGTATGTAATGAAAAATCCAGTTATGAGGTTTCATTTGCAAATATTTCAATAAGGTACAATATTAGAATTCAGTCCTTAGTTTTATAAGTTGTAGTTTTAAATACGAAAATAGAACAAAGTAAGGCCTATTAATAAATTAATTAGACACTAACCAATTAAAAATTAACTAGATTGATAATTAATTAATTAATTCCTAATTAAATAACCTAAATATAATCAATGACATTGTTTTTATTCGTTTCGTTTTCCCAGTAATTGCGAGAAATCGCACAGGATCACTAATTAATTCAAAAACACAACATAATTATTCGAGTTGTGCTACGTATTTCTGTTTTCATGTTTTTAATACCTTTATGACGAGTTCAGCCGAACGAATTGATTAATTTTCCTGCTTACTGATTAATTTACAAGTGTTTCAGTCTTTACAAAGTGATTGATAGAATGCCCAACAGTAAAAATAGGTTTAGTCCTAATCAATTATTAGTAAATTGTCTTGCAATAACTTTGATTATATTATATTAGATACTAGAGGAAGGGATAATAAAACCAGGCACTGCGATCGACTGACCTATTGTGCAACTAAACCTCTTAAAAATACCTAGTTCAGCAGATTGGTGCCCCTAATAAGTTCCAGCAACCCACTGACTAGCTCACACTGCTGAAGGTACCAAAAACCCCTTGCCTCCTACCAGCAAGAGCTTCACAATCATAAATTATGTGACCTGCACTTTCCTCTTCCTTCCTGCACAATCTAAACACGGTTCCTCCATGGTACATACCTACCAATAACGTACTCTAGGTTAAATAAAAAATAGTTAAGAAAACAATAGACCATGCAATATATTCTAATTAATATATAGAACGTCCTATGATAGCGTTAGTAAATTTTTCTTCCAATTAATCCGGAAACCGTAATATTTACGATAAACGTTTTTGAACCAAATTTATTGGAAATTTTACACTCTTTCTCCACGAAGCGGTCAAACTTATGTAAGGTTTTGCCGTTCAGCCATTACTACAGGAAATTAATAGAAACTATACATTATCAACGTTGAATCACAGTCCGCCATCTTGAAACAGAAGTTAATTGAACTTACCCATATGTTTTTGGAATTCATACGCGGTGTCTTCGCATTCCAAAACAGTCGCTTGGTTAAACTTCCGCATTCTAGTCAGCGTTAAGTGAGAGGCCGCCATCTTCAAACGAAAGTGAATAGGAAAAATACTGCAAATAAGACATTTAGATTGTATACAAGACAATTTTGTAACAAATTTTAAAACAGTCACTTAATGCGTTCGGTTAAAACTGCGTTCACTCGTTATTGTAAATCAGTGGCCGCCATCATGAACGATACTGAATGAATAAAGACTTACGCATAAATGTTTTTGGGCTTTACACAAGGTATTTTCGTACAAAATTTAAAATTAATCTCTTAATGCGTTTACTTACAATCATCATTGTTAAATCAGAAGCCGCCATCTTGAAAATGAAGTAAATTGGAAAAAATGTTATAGTACATAATTTGTTTTTTTATACACGGTATCTTCATACCAAATTTCAAAACACTCAGTAAATTCTACTTGGTCAAAACTGCGTACACTGGTTATCGTTAAATCAGACGCGGTCATTTTGAAATCGGAAACCGCCATCTTGAGCAGCGTAAATGGTGAAAATCTTACGCGTACGTCATTTGGGTTATCATACAAGGCAATTTTGCATCAAATTTCAGAACTTTCGGTCAATGCGTTTGGGAAAAACTGCGCAACATACAAACACAAAACAAATGCCGAAAGGTCGAGTTGAAACAGAAAACTTTCTCGCTCGGTCAATATCAGCTGATTTGATGTTTTAGATATAAAATAAAGGATAATAGCGTTGTTGCCGATAACTTCGTTACAGCTTATGCTAGAAAGAAAATTAAAAACCGTATTTAAGTTATTACGGTTTTTTTGTGTTTAACATCCGACTATTGTGCACACTTGGGCTAATGCAGAAGATGGGATGATTTATAGCTTGTAAAAATGCCAAGCCCTAACCGGTAATTGAACCCGGGTCCTCGAAGTGAAAGCCCAGAACGCTATCAACTAGGCCACCGAAACGGCTATTAAGCCATTACGAAATTATATTGTAAATACTTCGTAAAACTATCCAAGTTCAAGATATTCGACATTAAAACGTTTTGAATTGGAATTGGTGAAGGAAATAAGCTTTATTATTTTTCTCAAAATTGTGTGCTTATAACATTAAGACGCAAAAAATTCCATATCAATTATTGATTAGAAAAAATGCCACGTTTTTTATAAAATAACTCAAAATGGTTTCCAAATATAAAAATAAGCGTTGTCAGAAGTGAGTTTATATGACACGTTCTCACAGTTTTCAATAGGACACTTTCTGATAATATTTTCCATTCTTTCTAACTATCTCAAAGGTGATAGTTACAACACACACACACACACACACATATATATATATATATATATATATATATATATATATATATATATATATATATATATATATATATATATATATATATATATATATATATACATATATATGTATATATATATATATATATATATATATATATATATTTGTGTGTGTGTGTGTGTGTGTGTGTGTGTGTGTTTTTTTGTGATGTCAAAAAAGGTGGAAAAAATTTTTTATAGACTACCTGGGGTACAGTACGCACTACACCAGAGTGTGGGACTCAAATTGAGTTCAAACTCAAGTTCAGATATATTGTTACCCACTGAAAAAAACACCAAAAGCATTCCTCTTCTGTAAACCTCCCCACAGAACCGCCACCAGGCATTACTTCATGGGAAGGTGGACTGGCTGAACGCCTACTCTTCTACAGCGTTGGCTCTCCTTTCTCGATCCTCTGCCTTCAACTTCTTCATGACCACTGTAGCGAATCCCGCAATGGCCCTCCAGTTGGCCTCTGAAGCCATCATAGTCGCAACCAGACTTTCCGGTGCAATGCTGCCTCGCAGATATGTTTGCAGCCCCATCCTTTCCTTGTCGAATCTCCGACACCGGAAAAACACATGCTTCGCATCTTCCTCCATTGCTGGAAGACAGAGGGGACAAGCCGAATCCGTTTCCAGCTCGAAACGGAACAAGTAAGCTCGGAAGCAACCGTGCCCAGTGAGAATCTCTGTGAGATAGAAATCCACCTCTGCATAATTCCTGTTGCACCAATCCTGGATGTTACCTATGAGTTGGTATGTCCATCGTCCATTTGTTGATTCGTCCCACTGTCGCTGCCATGTCTCCAGGGTCCGATTTCGCTCCTCTGTAATTGCCACTGTATGACTATACCGCGGCTCAACATTTCGCTTACGCCAGTACAGCCTCGCTCTTTCATCAGCCACAGTGTGTGTGTGTGTGTGTGTGTGTGTGTGTGTGTGTGTGTGTGTGTGTGTGTGTGTGTGTGTGTGTGTGTGTGTGTGTGTGTGTGTGTGTGCATATTCTGTAAATTTTAAAGAAAATTAGACACACACACACATATTACACACACACACACACATATATATATATATATATATATATATATATATATATGTGTGTGTGTGTGTGTGTGTGTGTGTGTGTGTGTGTGTGTGTGTGTGTGTGTGTGTGTGTGTGCGCGTATGTGTGTGTCTGAGTTTTTCTTTAAAATTTACAGAATATGCACACACACACACGCGCAAGTACGCACATTGCACACACACACACACATACATATATATATATATATATATATATATATATATATATATATATATATATATATATATATATGTATATATATGTGTGTGTGTGTGTGTGCATATTTTATAAATAATAAAGGAAAATTCACTGATGTATGTACACAAATACAATTCAATACATCATTAAAACACATAACAGATCGCCTACTGCATGTGTTAATCTCGCGATAATCATTCATGTTAAAACAAACATATTTGTTCACTGTTCCCAAGTATAAACTGGTTGAATACATTTACTGGCAGCATGAAATATTGCTTAAGAGATTGCTTTGTGTGGTTAATGTATGTGAGCGCACATAGTTTCACAATAATTACGTCAAATATGCATACTTAATAATACTAATACTAGACTAAATATGGTAGGTAGATTTAACAAAGTAAATTTGATTAGTGTGTACTGTTATAATTAATTGTACACAGTGATATTAATAAATAAAAAATTCTAATTAATGTGGTTATTAGCTCTTATTTTGATGGCGTGATTAAATTTTTTTAATATTTGGATATGCATTTTTAGGTATTTATAATAAAGACCGCCATTTTTACACAGCTGAAATGTTGTTTCTCAATAAAATTACAAAAATTTAATTTTAAAAAAATCGAAACAAAGTATACTTGTATAACATACACAAATACATAGATACAAAATATCCCAAAATCACTGTAACTGTTTTTTTAGTAATTTTTTAATTATAAATGAGGTGGAAGTTCCAAATTTGACGTTAATGTTTATAAACAGCCGCCATTTGCAAGTATACAAGAAATTGTCCTATTTTATTGTATCCTAGTAAAAGGTTACATACCAAATACGTATATAAAATTTGAGTACTATATCTTATCTACTTCCGAAAATATAAAGTTTTGTTCTAAAAAAACGTAATGGTAGACGAAACGTTGACTGACAAATGCTTACTAAATCATTTATTTTATTTTTATCTACAGAACAAATTGTGGAAAGCGGTTCTAGAGAATTTCAAAACAATCAATATATATATATATATATATATATATATATATATATATATATATATACAAATATCAGAAGAAAGAAGCTTCAATTCTATGGACACATCAGTAGTCTTCCAAAAACGAGCCTTGCCAACAGAATCTTTAAGTATATACAAAGAGTCAAATCAACAACGTCGTGGATCACACAAGTCAAAATAGACCTACATGACGCAGAAATAGACTCAACAGACAGTGAAAACAGGAACGCATACAGGAGAAAGATGCTCGGGTGGAAAATCCCAGAGAATGAAGTCCCGAAGAGTGCGGGAGTAAAATGGACGGAGGAGCGGAGGAGGATCTATGAGGACAGGATGAGGGAGGTGTGGAGGATTAAAAGGAACAAGTCATGAGTCGGAGTGCTTTGCGTGATCCAACAGGGTCTGTACGCAAATAATAATAATAATAATAATAATAATAATAAAAATATTAATAATAATAATAATAATTTTATATATTTATATAAAAAATACATATAAAAGTTTAACAACACAATTTAGATTCAGTACAAGAGTATAAAGTTATCATACATTCTCTCTTTATACAGTTTAATTGCAAATTTTTACTTTGAATTGTTCGTTTTCCCTTAAGTGCATGACGTCACAATCCAGCCTATATGTGCATGAGGAAATGCATTTTGAAGTTAAGCTTTTGTGAGAAGTTTTTGTAATGAACAATTTAACTAAGAAAAGAATTTTAGGAACTTACGCGTTTAATAATCAACGTAATTGGAAGATAGATACGTTTGTAACACAATAAGGAAACACTTTAGTCATATTTTAATTTCTTTTCGCTACAGTGTAAAATATCCAATTTCCCAAAAATTCGATTTTCACCGCAAATAAATGTCCCGCCACTGCGAGTGTCCTTAACAATAGCTGTTCGGGGAGAAGGATCTTTACAAATGTGAGTCCTTTCAACCAGGAATGTGCTTTTGTTAGGTTATTGTGTTCAGCACAGAAACCTTGATAAGAGTGAGATTCCGAATATGAAATTCTATTCAGTTGACTGAATTATTTAATCGGTGCACTCGTGGGGTCATTCGTTTATAAAATAAAGTGAACATATTAAATTGAAAGAAAATATATTTTGTAAATTAGAACAAATTAAACATTTTTCGTTAAACACATTTTTGTTCATTTTTTTAATTGGTTAAATTCAATGAGAAAGTGTACAGTTTTTTACTTTTGACCTGCATACGTCCCAGTTTTGAAAGGGGAATTTTCTCGTACAGTTTAATTTTCGTTTTATTCGTGACTTTTGGTTTTACTAAAAAGGTTCTTTTTGATTACAAATGGTGATATCCTTGATTTTCTGATCTTAGTTTTTAGTATTTTAGTTCTAAGTTTATGTTCAAGTTTGTTTGGTTAAATATCGAATTCAAACTTAAAAATCATTTTCAAATATCTAGGAGTCTCAACCGTCAACGGGACTGAGCAGTATGACATCTTATGGTAGTATAAGGTTACCCGGACAGAGCCGATGAACTGTGAAAAGAAATGAATACCAATACCACGCGCATATTGTTCCTGAGGCACGTCTTGACGCTTTACCAACCGGGACCTTAGCGGTACTTCGCTTTCCGACGTACACCATGTGGCACTATTAAGAAATACCGCTCGCGGCAACAGTCCGTGCATTGATAGCATTAAGGCAACGTTTATTTTTTCTATTTTCTGTCCTAACTGCTTTACCTTAGCGGAATATTAGGGCCTCATCATGTCAAGAAGCATTTTGCATGAGCTTTGCGTGCGGTAACACGCACCCCCATTCCAGCTTCCCAAGTGGACAGCGTCAATACCCTGGCAATTAAGCCAGGTATCCTTTCTCATTTACAAAAGGCGTCGGAACAACTAGACTTCTCCACCAATGAGACAATCGTAGGTGCTGCCTAACGGTCGAAATATACACCCACGTTAAAAGCGAATATAACTCTCTCCGAATTATATCCGAATAGAAACTAAATCACATACTTGGAAATACCGCTTTTTAACATGTATCACGTTTTATAGCTGGTTGTGATGTTGGTTTTTGCGCGTCGCATGATGCGAATTCAAAAATTTATATTGTATTAAAAGATCAGTTGTTTATTATTAATTCGTAACGATCAGTTGATTGCATTGAACATCTGATAGACTATAATACATTTTAGGTTATGTTTTTAAAAACTAGCTATGTTATAGCAAAAGATCAGTTGTTTTATATTAATTGGTAACAATCAGCTGATTGCATTGAATATCTGATAAGATATAATACGTTTTAGGTTATGTTGTTAAAAACTAGCTATGTTATGGTAAAACATAAATTGTTTTTTATTAATTCGTAACGATCAGCTGATTTCATTGAACAGCCGATAAGCTATAATACGTTCTAGGTTATGTTGTAAAAAACTAGGTATGTTATGGGTAAACATCAGTTGTTTTATATTAATTCGTAACGATCAGCTGATTTCATTGAACAGCTGGTTTTTATTTTATATTGTTAAAAACATGCTGTGTTAATTTGTCGTGTTTTCGAACAAATTATCATAATTCAAATAAAAAGGAAATGACACATGATTCTTATTTTTGGTTCGATAACAGAAATAATTATTGTCAGTGAATCAGTGTGTTTTAAAAACTTATGTAAAATCTCGATGTGAACATTACTGACAATAAACTTTGTGTATCCGTAGCCCATATGTGTTACACAAACTGTACAGTTAGGTATTAACACTGCAGTCTATAACAGCCTACAAGATTTCTATTGGCATCAAATCTAAATATTAATGTACATTAACTCGTATTTCAGATTTCGATTGTTTTGTAATAATATAAATTGTTACTTATGGTTTTCCGATTATCTTTAAAGAGTTTAACTATTAATAAAGACTTCAAATCACTTTGAATTAAAATAAACATTGTCATTATTTATTTTTCAGTATGTTAGTTTACATTGCATTCATTTCATTTAATTAATTTTTATACTGCATATTAGGAGAATGAATCTATATGGATCTGACAACTAGACTTGTTATATTAAGTTTTATAAAACAGAGTATAGGTAGTGCTAGTTTACGTGGCTTACATATTATATGACAATAAAAATTCATTTATTGTTTTACCCAACACCTTTTGGTCCAGAATGGATGGAACTTTTTATTAAATAATTAAAGCATTACATTTTATTTAACAAAGTTATTCACTTAAAAACAATTGATCCTAATGCTGGTGTATTGTTATCATATACACAAAATGACGACAAATATCCGAATAAAGTACTGCCATAGAATTTGAATTTGAATTCATCCATATTGATAACAAAAAACAAATTCTGGCAGCAGCCGGTTTCATCGTAAACAATTAAAAATTGAATAGATTTATTTATTCAGCAATGAACGCTAATTAGGATTGTTAAAACCAGCTTATCTAAATAATACACAATAATAACGTCATTATTTTCGGATTTCAAATGGCAGCCATTTTGAACAGAATGAACAGAACGTACTGAATAACTAACTTGTGTAATCTATTATCACGATATTTTTTTGTAATATCAAACGCATAGCTTTATATCATAGACACACATTTACTATATATATATATATATATATATATATAAAGCCGCCTCGGTGATCTAGTGGATACCGTACTAGGCTTTCACCCCGAGGATCCGGGTTCGATTCCCGGCGAGGGCTTGGCATTTTCATATGTTATAAATCATCCCACCGTCTGCATTAGCCCAAGTGTGCACAATAGTCGGACGTTAAACACCAAAAAAAAAAAAAAAAAAAAAAAATATATATATATAGCTTACATTATTTTTACGTTTTCAAAATTAAATTTCACTACCATTATCATCATTCAAATATACATAAATTAGCATTTTGAATTTGTTAACTACCCTTGAAGCCAAAAAACAACCTTTTGGCATCCATGGTTCATACTGTTATTTAAAATAAAATCTGAAGAATACACTAATTTTTGTCGATTTTATTGAAATTAAACACAAGAAAATTAGTTGGAAAAGTTCAAAAAAATCAGTTCAAACGTTTTTAAAAAGGCAGCCATTTAAAATCTTTAAAAAAATCGTTGATTTTTATTTTAAACTTCTTTTTGAAAATCTAAATTAATCATCGTAATCAGTATTATAAAAGTCATAAAAAAAGTTTATGTTTTATGCACAGTATAAAAACATAATGCTTAAATTATATTACTGTTTTTATAGCTAATATAAATTTTACTCAACTGTTATTAAACAGAATTAACTGTATCATATGGCAATATAAAATATTAATCTTGTACAATGTATCCTGGATCGGGCATGCGATATAACGGTACATGTATAATTTTAAAATTTATTAATGAGCTTGTTTATATTCAATGTGTAAGATGTATGTAGAGTTAAGTTAACGTTCTACACAATTTAATGATACATGTGTTGGTATATAGTATATTGGTGTTAATAAGAATTTAAATATTTATTATTAAAAGTATGTTTGCAGATGACACAGCAATTTTAACAGTTGGCGACAATATTTTAGAAGTCACAGAGAAATTACAGAATGCCACCAACGCAGTAAGTCAATGGACAAAAAAATGGAGAGTAAAGCTTAATGAAGCAATAACTGTACACATTAATTTTACGAATAGAAAATATGAACCATTACCAATAATATTAAACGAAAGGAGTATAACATATGCAAACAGTGCTAAATATCTAGGAATGACACTCGATGCAAAGCTCCGATGGAAGGTGCATGTAAAAAAGAAAAAAGAGGAGCTACAGCTCAAATTCAATAAAATGTTTTGGCTTACTGGAAGAAATTCAGAACTTTCGATAGACAACAAGATACTGCTATACAAGCAAGTTCTAAGACCTATGGTGCACCACTCTGGGGATGTACAAGAATAGTAAAATTATTCAAGTTTTTCAAAATAAAGTATTGAGAACGATTGTCAACGCCCCTTGGTATGTGAGAAATGAAAACATACATAAGGACCTAGGTGTTGAATCTGTTCAGGAAGTCATTAAAAAGCTCTCGGTTAAGCATTATTGCAGGTTAGAACAGCATGATAATACAGAGATTGTCCAACTACTATGCCGCAGTAACAACATTACAAGAAGGCTGAAGAGGATCAAGCCAATTGACCTCTCCAGGCCGTAAACACATTGGGACCAGCCGTCGGACTGCACCCCAGCACACAGTGAACACAATGATAAAGAAAAATTACTAGATGGGGCACGCCTCAGTTGTAATTAATTAAAAAAAAAAATAAACGTATTAATCTTTATATAAGTAATTAAAAAAATAAGTATTAAATATATAGAAGTACACGTATGGAACTCGGGGAGTTACCGTCAGAAACAAAGCTGACGTTAGTGATATCTTTGCTGAATATGGTTTGAAGATATCTTTACAAAAATCTTGTTTTGATTAAGTAAGTAAATACGCGAACCTAGCTTGAATATTATTTACTGTAGTTATTGTAAAAGATCAGTTGTTTTATATCAATTCGTAACGATCAGATGATGTCAATGAACAGCTGATAGGCTATAATATGTTTCAGGTTATATTGTTAAAACTAGCAATTATTATTAACGTCTATATTAATTTCGAATATATTATAAACGGTTACAATATGCACGTGTGTTTCAACTAAGGAAAAATACTGAAAACAAAGCAACTAAACTTTTTTCATATAACACGCGTGTACTGTTATATGAAAAGAAGGAAGAAAATGGAAAAGACAGAAATAGAGAGACGAATTTCCTTTGTTCGTTTCCGTTTCATATTTCCGTTACGTTGAAACGATTCGGCATAATTTTTTCTACTCCTCTCGTCAAAAATAACATTAAAAGCTTCACTTCAAAAAAGTTAAGATGAGTTTACAGGGATTTGAACTCATGTTCTTAGTTTACACAAGCCATACCACTGAGACACGAATGCATTACAGAAAAGGAGCTCATTTATAGCCTAAATTCACTTCCTATTTTTCCTAATGGGAGTATCAAGGAGTGATGGGTTTTTCATGAGCGGACGCTAAGTACGAATTTACTTTTCATCCAAAAGGGTCAGGCGCGCCTGAAGACTTTTTCGCATGAAAACATTGGACATTTTCAAAACCCGTTTTAACTTAAGATAAATTTAACTGGTCATGGTAAATTTTTTTACTTTCAATGTGTACAAAAATGTATTATGCTAACAAATTATTCAGTGCAATACAAATACGTTTCGAGATCCGCTTCCACTGCGAGACAGCCGCGTGCCTGGATATTTTAGCATTGACTATTTTTACAAAACACACTCCGCAAACATTGTTTCAGTTAGCTGGCAAAAGAATGAAATAAGCCTACATACAAAGATAACCTACCATCCATTCATCACGAGGAAGCTTTATGAGAGATATATTCGTATGAAAAACGATCCAGCAATCGTAAAACATATCAAGCTGGGGCGTTCTTCCCCTCGCGTGATTTAGGGTTCCAATAATATACTGATAAAACCACTGCACTCTGGTCATGTTTTATTATTTAAAATAAACAAAGTAAACGAAACAAAGCATTTCCTACCTTATAGTAAAGTTATATCTTTTAATACGATTTCGTAACTTTGTTGACATTAAACAATTAAAATTATAACAATAGAACTCACAAAACGAAGTTATATTTTCTCAAAAAATATTAGTCACAACTATTTTTATGATATTGAATATAGATAATGATAAAAATATCGTTAGGCTTTTAACTATAATAATTTCATTATTGAACCGCCTCGGTGGCCTAGTTGATAGCGTACTGGGCTTCACCCCGAGGACCAGGGTTCGATTCCCGGCCAGGACTTGGCATTTTCATACGCTATAAATCATCCCATCGTCTGCATTATCCCAAGTGTGCACAATAGTTGGACGTTAAAAAAAAAAATCCATTATTGAAACATATTGAATCATATATTTAAATAATTAGAATTAACCTATTTCCTTCCGTCTAGTGGTCTTTTGAATCACCTCGTAAAGACTACAGCGGTTTCGTAATTTCACTACTTCATCTTCAGACCGTAGTAAAAATGATTTATGTACATCTTGACCTGAAGTTTCGAATCCGCGGTAGCCTTTACGAGGGGGGTTAAAAGACCACTAAACGGGGAGTTAAAAGACCATTATCCTAATTGTTTATAATAGTCACTACTCGCATGAATGAAAAGAATTTACAAAAACAAACAACAATAATAAAATATAATTTCTGTTTAGTCGGACATTTGCGATTGTTTGTGCACATAAACAATGCACAACCATTTGAGAGGCTTCTGATTGGCGTAACTAACCCAAGCAATTAGTAAAGCCTAGATCCGAGGCCTTTGTTAGGTACTCTAACTGGTTTAAGTGATTCATTCATTCGTGGCCCAAAGAAATTTTATTTTATTTTCCCTATACTAATAACGCTGCCCCTCCACTATAGTTCATCTATCGTCTGTGCTAAGAGCTTTTGAGGTCAGCTCTGACCCACACATACCCTTTCCGTTCTAAAGACTACCAAGTTGAGGGCCTTTATTGATCCTGTGTTTTAAAGGGTGGGAATTTTAACATGTATGTTTCAGGACTGGTTGTGATGTTGGATTTTGCGTGATACGAATGATACGAATGCATATATATATATATATATATATATATATATATATATATATATATATATCTATATATATAGAGAGAGAGAGAGAGAGAGAGCAGTATATTTTGCGCGTTGAAAGTCTCATATTAAATTAATTTCAATTAAAATTTCTTGTGTTTCCGTTACCGGGGAACTTGCGCATGTGAGGTTTTCGTGATAACCACTACACTACGGAAACTAAGAAGAAGTTTGACCGATGTAAGTAAACGAAATGAATTGTTAAATTTTAAGTTTGATAAAAATGTTGTAGTAAAAGATCAGTTGTTTAATTCATAACGATCAGATGACTTCATTGAACAGCTGATAGGCTATACAATAAGTTTCAGGTTATGTTGTTAAAAACTAGCTATGTTAATTTGTCGTGTTTTTCGAAAAAAATTATCGCAATAAAAATAAAAAGGAAGAGAAAACAAGATACACGATTTTTATTTTCGGTTCAATAAGGGATATTGTTAGTTTGTTATTATAGTGTTTTTCTGTTTTATTTAGTATTGTTTATTTGTTTTACTTATTATATTGTATATCGGTGTTATATTGTATATAGTGTTATATTGTATATCGGTACTTAACATCTGCGATATTCAATCATGTATGAAAAGTTTGACTGTATTTGTGTTCTATAATTTTTTTAATATTTATTTTCTTAGTTGTGTATAATAAAATAGACAAGACTCGTGTTTTATTTTATTATAAAAAACATAGAGAATAGTTTCTTTAGTAAAAATTATTAATATTTATATTTTTAGAAATTAAAATTCTAATGAAATAGATTTATACAAATTACTTCACATATGGCATACAAATAAAAATTGTCATTTCATTTGTGAGTATTGTGTTTTCACTTACTATAAAATAACTGTATAGAGTTATACCAATTCAGGGTTAAAATACCAAAATTTTTAAGGACAAAAATATTCAAGGCTGATATCCTAAGTGTTACAAAATTAAAAGTAGGCATAATAAAATTATTTATATTACACAATTTTTTTACTAATATTTTCATTTTACCTATGTAAAATAATATTTTTAATTTAACTAAATTTAAAGTTTTGTTAATTATTTATATAAGAGTATTTATTTTTTATTTTTAATTTCTACTTATTATAACAATGTTATATTTTAAAAGCTAATCAATACAAATTTAAATTCTGTTCGCGAAGATGATAAAAAAAATTAATTAATATTTTGGAGTGCCATTAATTAGAAACTGACGAATTATTTGATTTTAAATATAAAATCGATTTTAGAATATCATAATGTTACTTAATTATTTTTGTAATAATGAATTACAATAGTATTTGTTATAATTTTGGGGGAATAGTTTGGGAAATAGAAAAAAAATACGATTGAGCTAGATTATTTAGTAAAACATTGTTTATATTAAGTAAATTGTATTCAGGAATTAATAAATGTAAATCGTAAATCGGTCGTTTCGAAGAACTCGCTCAGAAAGTGTTGTGTTTGGAGTGTTTATTAAATTCTCTGAGTAGGTAAACAGGAGTATTTAATTCTGAGTTCCTGTGGGAAATTACAGAGTACAACCGCTGGACTCCCTGGAGTGAATATGCACTATTCAAGTTATTAACTTAGTGAAATACGAAACCAAAAAAACGTCAGTAAATGGCCAGGAAATATTTATTTATACAAACTGCATGAGTACAGGAATTTTGTTTTTACTATCCTATTAATATTAGGCTATTGGAGTAATTACAATCATTCATTGTTGAGTTACAAAAATGATACACTGAATGAATTATGGGAATATTAACAAAACCTTTTTAACAGCTTTAGTTATTGCATTAATGGAACGTTCAAAAGAGGTAGTCTGGGCATTAAGGGAAAATAGTAGGCCTTAATTATAAATAATTACCGCAGGCAACAGTGTCGATGACGTGACGAAAGAAAATTTCCAAAAGTTTTTTTTATCTTAACCACTTTTGAAAACTCTGATTTCACCATCAAATTACTACACTAAAATCTGGATATATTTGCATATTCAACTTTTACACTGCTTTAAATATAGAAAAATGAGCCCTGAACGCCGTAATTTCATCGGATTGAAAAATTAAAAATGTTAGTTTAATTGCTTTTTAACCTTTATTAAGTAGATCAATAAAAAAATCAGACAAAATATTATGAATATTAAAAATTTGAAATGCCAGCTTTTTTAACCTGTTTAACGAAAGTTTCCTATTTAACGATTTTGTGTGTCAGTTCCGGATTAATTGTAATATAATTTTCTATTATTTGACTCAAGATATACTCAAACACATAACCTCTCAATTCAGTGACGTGGTAAATCATATCACACAATTTATGAATCGTATACAATTAATTTTAATTCCAAAAAAAATCTTCTCCATTTTTTTTCTTAAAGTTCAATAATGATTTATTACGAATCCTTGCCACAGAATAAAATTAAATTATTGTACGTAAAATCAAAATTCCGTTTCGAGTTACTCCATGATGGGATTTTAAAAATGCGTTTCGTTACTTTTGAACGAAAGTGTAATTTTTTATTAAAGTTTGACACATTTTATCCATTTTTTTAAAAGTTCAATAATGATTTATTACGAATCATTGCTTTAGCTAAAAATGAAATTATTGTACGTAAAATCAATATTCCGTTTCGAGTTACTCCATGTTGGAATTTTAAAAATGCATTTCGTTACTTTTGAACGAAAGAGTAATTTTTTATTAAAGTTTGTCACACTTTCTCCAATTTTTTCTTAAAGTTCAATAATGATTTATTACGAATCCTTGCCTTAGCATAAAATGAAATTATTGTACTTAAAATCAATATTCCGTTTCGAGTTACTTCATGTTGGAATTTTAAAAATGCGTTTCGTTACTTTTGAACGAAAGAGTATTTTTTTATTAAAGTTTGACACATTTTCTCCATTTTTCTTAAAGTTCGATAATGATTTATTACGAATCCTTGCCTTAGCATAAAATGAAATTATTGTACTTAAAATCAATATTCCGTTTCGAGTTACTAAATGTTGGAATTTTAAAAATCCATTTTGTTACTTTTGAACAAAAGAGTAATTTTTTATTAAAGTTTGACACATTTTCTCAATTTTTTCTTAAAGTTCAATAATGATTTATTAAGAATCTTTGCTTTAGCATAAAATGAATTTATTGTACTTAAAATCAATATTCCGTTTCGAGTTACTCCATGTTGGAATTTTAAAAATCCATTTTGTTACTTTTGAACAAAATGTAATTTTGTATTAAAGTTTGTCACATTTTCTCCATTTTTTCTTAAAGTTCAATAATGGTTTATTACGAATCCTTGCCTCAACATAAAATGAAATTATTGTACGTAAAATCAAAATTCCGTTTCGAGTTACTTCATGTTGGAATTTTAAAAATCCATTTTGTTTCTTTTGAACGAAAGTGTATTTTTTTATTAAAGTTTGACACATTTTCTCCATTTTTTCTTAAAGTTCTATAATGATTTACTACGAATCCTTGCCTTAGCATAAAATGAAATTATTGTAATAAAATCAATATTCCGTTTCGAGTACTCCATGTTGGAATTTTATAAATGCATTTCGTTACTTTAGAACGAAAGTGTAAATTTTTTATTAAAGTTTGACACATTTTCTCCATTTTTTCTTAAAGTTCAATAATGATTTATGACGAATCCTTATTCGTAATTAATAACGTGTTTTATAATTAAAAAAACAAACTACAGTACAACAAATGGTATAGACCACTTTCATCAACGAGTGTAAAGCTACTTTATTTTAAACGTCGTAAATTAAAAAATATATAAAATTACAGTACACATATGTTACGGTGTAATTGTATGAAAGCATTTGAACTTCGTAATAAATTTAAAGAAGTGCGTTATAAATTTTACAAAACGGTTTTGCACAGCTCCAGACTGTTCACAACAATTTTTCTTATTGCAGTTTACTGTAATAAATTCGTGCTGCATTGGAATGATGAAAATAGAACAGCTGAAAATAATTTGAGGCTTAACAGCAACAAAAACGGTGTCCTTGAAGGTAATTTTGTGAACTATACATTTGTTTGCGGTCAGTTACCTGAAATATAAGAATAAAAGTCAGAATGGTTTCAAACTGCAACTAAAATATTCGAAGTTTGTTTTAATCAAATTCAAAATTATACAGTTAAAATAATGCAGTATTGCTATGCCTTCAATAGATTTATAATAATAACAATTCAGCAATGAAATAAATTAAAATTTCATTTATCATAAAAGGAATTTGACTCGTAAATTAACACTAACTTTTAATTTAATGGAAAAAAATCAGTTCCCTTCAACAACGAATGCAGAAAAAATGAATTTCTACCATTTACTGAGTTCAAGAGGAAAGAAAAAACATTAATCAAATCACTGGACCGAAGTTCCTCCCTTGAAAGCCTGGCCTATTGTGTGAATGGCGAACTTTTATTTAACATTTAAATTAATATCCCGAATATAACTTTATAACTAACACCAGAAGTTATGTGTTGTTGTTTTAGCTGTTGAGTTAAATAATTAATATAAAAATTAAACAATAATTAACCAAGTTGACTTTATAATTTTCGTGTGAAGGGTGCGAAACTTTTCACTTTTTTTTACATTAAAGTATATTTATACTTGACATTTGGTTGCAGTTCGAGTTAAAGTGAATTATAAATTTGTATAACTGTAATTATGTTACATAATTATGCATTATGAAATTTATCATGTGTAACATTATATTATAAAGTAATAATTATAAGAAAATAATTTAATAACTTACATTTAGAAATATTTATACAGTTTAAAATTCATTTTAATAACCTAGTCGAAACACTGATTTTTTTTTAGAATCGCACCCATAATAAGGCGTAAGTAGCCACGAACGGTTAAATAGATTAAATTTTTATGTCTAAAGTATAACAAATTACACTACATTCATACTATTTTGTCACTTCCTATTCTTTTTAATAATATTCATATTTTTTACCTTATATCTTTTGAAATTATAAGGTTACTTGGAAAATGAGCGAATGTAGCGGCTATCGTGGAAACTGAATTTTAAAATAAGGACTATTACTAACTTCAGGACCACGTTGGTGTGATTGTGTGCGTATATTCTGACATCACCATCGTCATCAGGGTTAAAATCTGAATATTTACGATTTCATTAAATATGATCACTGAAAATGGTTCTTATCGCTGTCACTTCCTTTTTGTGTATCTTCAACGTAATGTAAAGAAAATAAATACCTTTTTTGCTGTTTCTTCTTCTTTTCGTTTCATCCTCTTTGGGGTACGCTGAATCAATCATTTCTTGCGCGCTGTACTTTTCTTTGTTCCCAGTAGCTCTTCATTCTTTCCGATCTTCTTTTCCTCTCCTCTTCCGAAATGATAAGTTTAGGTCTTATTTTGGTTTTATCTTGGAATCTTATTCTTTCGTCCTTGGTACTTATCTTAGCAGTTTGGTCAAGCAGTGAATTTTCTGTAATTTTTAATTCTATTAGGTCTTTTTCAATTTCTTTAAACCAGTTCGGTTTTGTTTTACGATTATGGAAAAAATCAAACACCTGTTTCGTCAATCTATTGGAATTCATTCTAAGAAGATGGCCGTAAAAATTTATTCTCCTTTTTCTCATAGTATCTGACAGTTTTTCAATTTTCTTATAGAGAGCTTCATTTCTTATATACACTACCTTATTATCCTGAAATTTTGTTCCTATAATTTTTCTTAAGATTTTCCTTTCCGTTATTTCAAGCTTTTCCATCTGGCCTATGCGATTCATGGTTAATGTTTCTGCTGCGTACAGTGCTTCCGGCTTGATCACTGTTTTATAATGTTTAATTTTGGACCCCCATGAAAGGGATTTCTTATTGTATGTTTCTTTCGTCAATTGAAAGGCCAATTCAAGTTTGTTTTTCCTGGATTCCATTGCCTTGCCTTCATCTGCATTCCAACTAATCCATTCACCAAGATATTTGAACTCTTTTACAATTTCTATTTTCTTTTCTTGGATTTTAAGGTATTTATTTGGGTATTTGTTGTTTGTCATGATTTTGGTCTTTTCAAAAGATATGTTTACACCTATTTTAGCTGCATGTTTCTTCAATTCAAGAATCTGCTCCCTTGCTTCCATTATCGTTTCAGCAAACAAGACCATATCATCTGCAAATGCAATAAAGCTAATTCTGAGATTCTTCTTTTTGTAACCCAATCCTATTCCACTTTTTATATTTTTCTTCCATTCCCTGACTACTTTCTCAAGTGCACAATTAAACAATAAAGGGGAAAGCACATCCCCCTGCCTGACTCCCGTTTTTACTTCAAATTTCTGTTTATTACTGTAAAAATAACATTTTTAAGAAAGTTTAAGACTAACAATTTGTGAAATAGATCCTTTTTGGAAATTTTCTTCCATCACGTTAGCGGATCTCAACTGCTCATATGTGATTTAATTGGAGACTATGATAAAAATGCAATGACAAAAACATTAATTCGTTGGTCGTTTTCAATAAAATTTTTGAAAAAGACGAGAGCCAGTAATATCAAACAAATTCTTCTCTATCTATCTATAATTCGGTCTACAACGTTCTACGCTGTCTTCCGATCTCCAACCTCCACCGATCGCGGTCCCACCACAGGTCTTCTGATAGATCCCTTTTTTTATTTCCTTTTCGACTCCCTCTCTCCAGCTCAGTGTCGGCCTTCCTCGTTTTCTTCTTCCAGGTGTTCGCCATTGTATGATTTTTTTGGGAATTCGCTCATCCGGCATTCTTTGTACATGCCCGTACCAAACCAGTTGTTTTGTTCTTATGTCCTCTACAATTGTATGCCTTACGTCTATTATCCTCCGTATACTTTCATTTCTCACTCTCTCTTTTCTTGATCTTCCTGCCGCTCTTCTCCAAAAGTCCATCTCAGTAGCCAACAGCATTCTCAAACAAATTCTTTTACAAATAAAATATAAAATCAGGCAACTGTAATACGCTTTGTAGAAACTTCCCTTCAAGGTAAAGAGAAAAAAAATAGTTGTCCAAGTCCCTTTTAAGTATACTTATGTTCCTGTTTACAGGATGCCTTTGAAATTGGAACTTGTGTTTAGAACAAGAAAAGTATAACAGCAATCTCGCGATACTCTAATTCTGTGCTGTATAGTAAAACAGCTGATTTAATATGATTGCAATTTCAATTTTAAACTTCTAACCTGTAATTGTTTTAAAAGGTTTAACAATAAAAGCAATTTTTTTCATTTATTCTTAAACAAAATTAAATTTGACGATCTATATATTTTAGTAACTAGATCCTAAGGTAATGTACAAGTATTAGTAATAAGTTATATATATATATATATATATATATATATATATATATATATATATATATATATATATATATTGTCAAAAGTTTTCACTTAAAGTTATAATTCAAAAACTTACTAAAGAACTTAATAAGTATTACCTTACTAGTTATACAAATGTAAGTAATCTTAAAGGTATAATTGTTATTATTATTTTTAATTAACTAAAAATGCTTGTTTAAATTCTTAATTCATTTATTTTTATCTGGCAGAGATTTGTGGTAGATAATACCTTGGCGCCAAACTTCTTAATCTACCACTTACACAAATGGAAATTTTGGGCGATTGCCATTTCACTGTTTGCTAATATAAAATTCTATAACTTGTTGGAGATTTATATAGACAACTCGCTAGAAGATCTGCATAACTAAACAAAGGAATAAAATACTTCTAGTTTATGTCAGTTCGTACTTAAATAATTCGATTAACTTATGTACAATCCACATATATTTTGTATTAAATAACGTAATAGTATTCATTTTGTGTTCAGAAAAATACACTTTTTTGTATACAGTGTAGTTTAAACGTCCACAAATTTACGAAATATTTCGAACAATACGAAGTTGAAAAGTTTAAAAAGAAAAGTTAAGCATAACAAATACGATTACTTGAATAAAGTTGTAGTTAAAAGGCGTGTTATGCCTTTTTTCATCGGAATATGGCTTAACAAATGTTTAAAAAAAAATACCTTTGTATTTAGTAAATACAATTGTTGGTAGTTTTTAAGCTGCTTTGAACTCCACACACATATTCAAAGCACAATGGCTGGCGTTGAAAATCCTTGATTTATCTTAAAAAGGGGTATTTTTACGAGCTCAGAAGCCAAACGAGTTGTGTGTAGGCCTACGCAATACAGTTTATTGTTTTTATTTATTTAATGCACTGAAATGTTTAAATGTGACGTTAAACGAATTTATTTCGAACTTAATGTCTGTTTTTTTTATTTCAAGCTTCATAGGCAAAGTGTAAATCTACATGCAAATAATCTATAAATTGAAAAGCAAAAACTCGTTCACTGAATTGCATTCATTGTATGTCAAGAACAAAATGGCATCCGACGATAAAAGTTTGCATGGTGTCTTTCGTCAAAGTGTTAATGTGTTATCGGGGTAGGCTATATAAAAATTGTCTTTTTTGTGGTTTAAAATGTTTTTTTTTCTAGAACATAAACAATCTCGGTGTTTTGCACTATTCGATTTTCACGAAGAGTACAACATATTTCAATAAGTTGATTTCATTGTTATAAGGAAACAAATTGGCAGGCAGCAAAAATTTCTATTTAAAAAGAGTATTTCTTAAGCTCTAGCAGCCATGTGGATCGACCAAACGACAATGTTACTGTATGATTTTTCCGTAACCCCAATGCCAATGCCCAATGTAGTTGTGGGTAATCAGCGTTTTTGCCTAACAAATTGACTTATTTGCAAAAAAAACTATATTTTACCAATAACAATAATTTGCTTTTTAGTAACAAACGCTTTAATGCAAACATTCTAGTTTACACTGGGGAAAAAATTTTAAGTGAAATTTCGAATTAATGAACTGCAATATTTATTCCCTGAAAAATAGCGTAGCGAAGCAAGGGAACACATACAGAAGTTTAGGAATAATCATTTAGTTTCGAGTTTACTGATTTTGTTAAGCATTTTTCTTAAAAGTGTTATGAAAGTAGTACTTTTTTCCGCTAGTACCATTTTCTTATTACAGGTCGTATCATTCAGGGCACTTGTATTTTAAAGATTTCATCTCGGATGACGGATTTGATACTTTTGCTAAAACATCCATTCAGGTTTTGGAGACGAGATGTTCAGGTTTTGTCCTGGTAGTCGGCGTCTACAATTTTTCCCGTGTTATACGTTGAGGAGGTCGACAATCCCCTTCTTGATGTAACCAAAATATTCCAGTATCTCAGCTTTATTGTGCGTAGAACCTTTGTGATTGTGTTTAGTTGTATCATTACTTGCGCATTGCGTGCCATACCGTTAATTTCATTCCGTTCGTAACCATAGCGCGGAAAATTCGCATCAAAAGGTTAAACATGAACAGTTGTAAATTATTCGGTATAAAAAATCATCTAAAGTAGACTACTAATATCCACAATAATTGTCAGCGGAGGCACATCGAGATGAGCAGATGATTGGTTTAGCAAACCACCGTAACTGTAACTCATACTGCTCTCATTTATCTCAAAATACACATAAACGCACACCACAAACACACGCGCGCGCGGACACACCACACACACACACACACACAAACACAGACAGAGACACACACACACACAGACGCACAGACACACAAACACACAAGACACGACGCGCGCGCGCACACACACACACACACACACACACACACATACACACACACACACGCACACATACACACACACACACATACACACACTAATACACACAAACACAGACACAGACACAAACACACACGTACACACTTACACACAGACACACCCACACCCACCCTTCCACCCACCCACAAACACACACACATACATTCACTACTCTACATAGCTTGGTTAACTGTAAAGATTAAAGTGACCCTTGCTAATGGAGTGTATGACACAGGCTTAATAGTGTATCAAACGGAGCCCTGGGATAGCTGGCAACCTCTCCGTGTATCGTAGCCTTACCCATGCATGTGGGACTCTGTACGGGCGGACATAATTTCTCTAGCTGCTCATGTTCCAATGAATAAGAATATAAACAGAATGAGCGGTAACTCACCGCCCAAAATAAACTGGCCAAATAGGGCACAACCTCCGAGATAATGGCTAAGAGTAAAGGAGACTTGAAATACAATAAACAGGGCAAGAATCTGTAAATATCTCAATAATGATTTGCGAAGTCAACAAATAGAAGTGGAGGAGTTACCCATCTTAAATACTTTCCAAATCCTAGACTTTATAAAATGATTAATAAAGAAGAAAGCATTGTAACTGCGTAATTTAGGAATACAGAAAGCGGGAACAATAGACATACAAGGTCGCAGTGTACTAGTAGCCCTAGAAAGTCATTCATTCGTTCATCCAAAGCAATGAACTTTAAAGCAAAATTAACTGCTTCGATCACGGTCTTGACCGATATTGTTTAATTTATTTTTTCTTAGTAATTTTGCTTTAAATATATATTTCAAATAAAAGATAAATGGAAAATCAAGCTTGAAATTTATTAATTTATATTATTTATTGGAATGTTAGTTTAACAATATATGTTTTTCCGAAGTTTTGTTAATCTGTAAAGAGAAAAAACATCCACTAACATTCCCAAGTTCCTAATTACCTTGTTATACATTTCAATATCTTTTTTACGATAAAATTAAAATACAAAATAAAATTAATATTTCAAAAACTAAAATACAGTGTATTTTAAATTTACTATTTAAAGAACGAATAGTATTTGGAAGGAGAGCTGTATCTATGCTGAACGGGGTGTTGTGGGATCAAAACTTTTCAAAAGAGAAAAAAAAATTATGACACAATTGTAAAAAGCATTATAACATATGGTAGTGAGGTATGGCCAATTAAGAGTAGAACAGAAAGAATGCTGTTGGCTACTGAGATGGAGTTTTGGAGAAGAGCGGCAGGAAGATCAAGAAAAGAGAGATTGAGAAATGAAAGTAAATGGAGGATAATGGACGTAAGGCATACAATTGTAGAAGATATAAGAACAAAACAAATGGTTTGGTACGGGCATGTACAAAGAATGCCGGTTGAGCGAATTCCCAAAAAAAATCATGTAATGGCGAACGTCTGGAAGAAGAAAACGAGGAAGGCCGAGATTGAGCTGGAGAGAGGGAGTCGAAAAGGAAATAAAAAAAGGGATCTACCAGAAGACCTGTGGTGGGACCGCGATCGGTGAAGGTTGGAGATCGGAAGACGGCGTAGAACGTTGTAGATAGAGAAATACAGTGTATTCAAATCAATTAAATCTTTACTTCAATTCTATGCTTATAAATATAAGAAATGCTTACGATATAAACGTAAAACTGTAAATCCTTAGTCAGTATTTCACAAATAATTTGCGAATTTCACCATCAAATTGACGCTTCTTCAGCGCAATTGATTGAAATATCGTCATACGCATTTGTAACGGGCACGTTTACAAAAAAGTAATTTACATTTTAATGCGATTTGAAATCTGTTACGAATGGAACAAAACATGTTTTTGCTAAACACCGGTTAGCGTGTGCAGTTATCTGATTAAATCCCTGCAAGGCATGTCAATCCCTGAACGCAAATTTAATTAAAAAAATAATTATAGATATGGCATTACTGTTTTAAAATTTAATTTTAAAAAACCGTAACCTACAAATGCAAATATTTAAAATATATTTATTTCATTTAATCGTAAAACGTATTTATTTCGTTATACAAGGTGTTACGTTCCGGTAATAAAGAAATTGATTATTTGTTAGCTACAGAGGAGAAGGGATGTGGGCCATAACTAATCTTGTATCTAATTTGTAATGTACCAGTTGCTGGGCGTCACGTTGTCTTTAATTTCAATATGATTGATACACCACTGTTTCAGGCCAAGACAACGAGAATGCCTGTACGTGGTCACGTGGTTCAGGGTGATCCAAGAAATCAAAGTGGTCGCTTTTCAAAAGTATATATTTTTTTGTTTTTGTCTTGCCACATTAATATTTTAAAGAAAAATAATAATTAGTGCCAAAAAAATTAATTAATTCTGTTTTCATACAACAGAGAAAGAAAAAACCCAAAATGGCAAGAACATTTAAAACGATAAAACAACTTTATATAAAGCAAACAAAATCAAAACTAGACTTGAATCTGTACCAACCTTATCCGGTCTATCAAATTGTAATACAACAATACCTTGTGAGTGTAATTTAACCATAAAAGTAATTATAACAAAAAAAAAACTAACTACTTAACTGAAATATATTTTTCTGTTTGATATTAGAACCACTAAAACAATATGTAACAAATGAGTGACATCACTATAAATAAAGTTATAAACCAGAATGGCTTACTGGATATAAAGTTAATCTGTATAGACAGACTTCAACGTACGAGGGCTATTCAGAAAGTAGATTACGTTTTTGGATAAAAAAAAACTAAGTACAGGAAAAAAAAATCATTATATACATTTGAAAGAGGAACTAAAATACTATTTTTCGACATAATCGCCAAACAAATTTATACATTTGTCATATCGGTGAACTAGCTTTGAAATTCCCGTGTCGTAGAATTCCTCCGCCTGTGACGCCAGCCAGTCAGTCACGCCCGCGCGGAGATCTGCGTCGTCATCGAAGCGCTGTGTTGCAAACCAAGTCTTCATCTTCGGGAATAAGTGGAAATCACTAGGTGCCAGGTCCGGACTGTAGGGTGGATGAGGGAAAATCTCCCACTTGAAGGCCGTCAAGACGTCTTTTGTTCGATTTGCCGTGTGAGGACGGGCATTGTCGTGCAAAAACAACACTTTTGAACTCAGTTTTCCTCTCCGCTTGTTCTGGATAGCTCGTCTTAAGTTTCGTAATGTTTGGCAATACATTTCTGAGTTTATGGTTGCTCCACGTTCTAGGAAGTCAACCAGAAGAACACCTTTCCTGTCCCAAAAACGGTCGCCATGATCTTCCTTGCTGACAGGGTTTGCAAACATTTCCTCGGTTTTTGGGGAATTTGTGTGCCCCACTCCATAGACTGTAGTTTTGTCTCACAGGTAACGTGCTTAACCCAAGTCTCATCTCCCGTTACGATGCGATCAAGAAATGATTCACCATCTTTGTCGTAAGATCTCCGCGCGGGCGTGACTGACAGGCTGGCGTCACAGGCGGCGGAATTCTACGACACGGGAATTTCAAAGCTAGTTCACCGATATGACAAATGTCTAAATTTGTTTGGCGATTATGTCGAAAAATAGTATTTTAGTTCCTCTTTCAAATGTATATAATAAAATTTTTTTCCTGTACTTAGTTTTTTTTTATCCAAAAACGTAATCTACTTTCTGAATAGCCCTCGTATTAATCGGGTTGATTTTAACGCTAATTAGTATTTCGTGGGTTCCCCCCCCCCAGGATAGCCGATAACGGTCAAAAGTTATTTTTCGTTAGCAACTGATATTTTTACACAGAAATAAATAAGTCTCATTAAAAATTCTTTTTAAAAATCCAGTGCTTGTCTAATATATACAATCAAATAGTTTTTTGAAAATTGAAATCTTTTCTAAAGGTTTCATAATACAAATACGTATACTTATTGATATTACTTGTAGATTTATTTCGTTAATAAATTATCAATTTGGTCAAAGTTTCCCATAAAATGTTAAACCGTGAGTTAGTATGTAATGACGGATTAATACAACGGTCTGTTAAA
>CM040190.1:93604879-93612379 GCA_022606455.1 Callitettix versicolor
GGTCCTCCTATACAGGGTCTCATTACTAATGTGCACAAGTTTATTATTATAGAATTTGGGACCTAGAATTTTCCGTAGAATTTTTCTTTCTTTGATCTCCAACTTTTCCATTGGTCCATAAGTCGTTATGGACAACGTTTCCGCAGCGTAAAGGGCTTCAGGCTTGACTACAGTATTATAATGTCTTATCTTGGCATTCCAGGAGAGTGATTTTTTGTTATAGGTGTCTTTTGTGAGCTGGAAAGCTATTTCCATTTTGTTTCGTCTAGATTCCATGGCTTTCTTCTCTAGACCATTCCAGCTGAATATAATTCTTATAGTACAATTTTAATTCTTATTTATAAACTGTTTTATTCTACTTTATTAATATAAATAACCCAGTTATTATTTTTTTATTTCTTATTTGTATAATATAAATACAAAGAATCTCTCAAATTTTCGTAATAAAAACAAAAACAAAACACACTAAATGAATTAATATATTTAATTATAAAGAATTTTAAAATTTATTTTTTTACATTTTTGTCTAATTTTAGAGCTATCATCAAATCTAAACTCTTCATTTTTTTACAAATATTGTAAGTAAACACAATGTTTCTGACGAATTGTATTATAAAGTTTAACTAGTACAATTATGCATAAGTTGTGTTTATTATATTTTTCTCTTAGTCGCCTCGGTGGCCTAGTTGATAGCGTACTGGGCTTTTACCCCGAGGACACGGGTTCGATTCCCGGCCAGGGCTTGGCATTTTCATACGCTATAAATCATCCCATTGTCTGCATTAGCCCAAGTGTTCACAATAGTCGGACGTTAAACACTATATATATATATATATATATATATATATATATATATATATATATATATAATAAAAGATGTATGTCAACGCACAAAAAAATCAGACACTACAACACAGTCATAAAATCGGAGGTATTATATGCAAGCGAGACGCTAGCACTCAACACAAAAGCTACCATGGAGGATATTTTGAAGGAAGAAAGCAAAATCTTCAGGAAGATCCTTGGCCCGAGATTAACAGAAGATGGATACAGGTTTCACTCCCGGAAGACCACAGAGAAGATATCGAACCTGGCAGCAGATATCAGAAGAAGGAGGCTTCGGTTCTTTGGACACATCAGTAGACTCCCAACAACGAGACTTGTCAACAGAATCCTTAAGTATACACAAGGTGTCAAATCAACAACGTTGTGGATCGCACAATCAGAATAGACCTACATGACTCAGAAATAGACTCAACAGACGTTGAAAACAGGAACGCATACAGGAGAAAGATGCCCGGTTGGAAGGTCCCAGAGAATGAAATCCCAAATAGAGCACGGGTAAAATGGACGGAGGAGCGGAAGAGGATCCATGGGGACAGGATGAGGGAGGTGTTGAGGATTAGAAGGAACAAGACATGAGTCGGAGTGCTTTGCGTGATCCAACAGGGTCTATGCGCAAAAAATAATAATAATATATATATATATATATATATATATATATATATATATATTCCTCTTTTCTTTAAGATGAAAACTAAATACGAGAAAATATATTGTTTTTAAAGTGTTTATAACCGTTTCATATACACATTGAGTTGATATATCTCTACATTAATGAAGTTGAAGTCGTTTTATAATGAATCCTTGTTCTTCAGTGAGGAACAGAATTTTAGATAAATATATATATATTTTTTTTTGGTGTTTAACCACCGACTATTGTGCACACTTGAGCTAATACAGACGATGGAATGATTTATAGTGTATAAAAATGCCAAGCCCTGGCCGGGAATCGAACCCGGGTCCTCGGGGTGAAAGCCCAGTACGCTATAACAACCACTAGAGAAAACAAATGTTTAAATTATTATAACGCATTTAGCTGTGTATTAAGATGTTTAAATGTTCATTTTAATACAATCAGTTTTTATAGCTGATTACGAAGGTCGAATAAAAGTTTAAAAAAATATTTTGATAAAAAAAGTAGGCAGTGGAGATACTAGCCGACAGAAGTGACTATGTATTCTGGCATTTTTCACTATTATGATTTAATTATTCTTATAAAAATTTGGATTCATGCAAGAAGGGGTTTAATAGTCTAACTATACATTAATATTTCTAATTCTGAGGTTCAAAAATTGGGACAGGTCGTATACATTAAATAATTTAATTACACATATTAAGAAAATACATATTTTTAAAATGACGAAGAATAATAAACATAACCTCAATTGAAATAATATTGAAGCAACAGCTGTTGTGCGAAATCAGCTGTTAGAAGTGGTCACTGAAGTCTACATATATACAAGAACATTTGTAAATATGTACTGTCAGATATGATTTATGAAACTTTACCATACAAGTTTACAATTCAAAAGATAACATTTTTGGGAAATTTACCAAAATCGATGTTTGCCTTTACAGAATCGACATAAATTAGCATTTTAAATATTAATATTAAAGTGGAAATCTGTAAATGAGCCCTTATCTGTCGTATTAAATTAATAATGAATACGTAGGTATCTTTAACCTTTTTAGAGATGTAAAGTATTTATCAAGAAAACAAACGACAGCTAGACAGTAGAAGCTGCAGTGTTCCGGATGTCAGTTTGTAGGAACACAGCTCCTTTACGAACGTGCGTTACAGAAACACCCTGTATATGGAGAGTGGGAGAAGCATCAATAATGAATAAGTGAGTGTACAAAACCCTCGCATTGATTTAAATTCATTAAAACAAAAACGTAACAAATAATAAGACTTTTAAAATTCTCTGTATTTTTTTACAGTCAAATACTGTAATTTCTTTAAATCTTACTTTACAAACGTACATTTCAGTGCTAACAATGTAAAGCCTAAATCAATAAAACTGTGTGAAAATAATTTTGTGAAAACATTACAGTAAGACCAGACTTCAAGGTGCACACTTGTTGGTAACAGTGTTATATTTGGTCAAATAATACACGTAGGTAAACATTGCTTTTAAGGCAAAAGGGATTTGGAGATAATTTGTGTTTTCCATTAGTATCATCAAATTAACCTCCTGAGGGTAGCAACCCTGGAACAATACATTACTGTGACGTCACGATGGGGATTTATTGCCAATGTTGAAGTTCAGATCTGGCTTTATTATTTCAGCCGGTTAATATATTAAATGGAAAATATATTAAAAATACACCGCCTAAAACACGATAGCTTGTGTTGGAATAAGTATTATTTAGTAGCGAATTTTCGTTGGAAAATGTTTTATTGGGGCGGTTATCATAGTAAAACCCACATTCGGTGCCTTGAAATGTGCGCCGATACTGACATCTATATTACTTTTTAAGAAGTTTTTAAAATTATATATAGAACCTACAAATTAATGTATAAAAGTATATATGTAATATTTGTGCTTTTTGTCATTCTAAAGTTCATAATTATATCTCAAGTTGATTTAAACTTTATATAAAAATCGATTTTGAAATATTGTAGTTGAAAAATTGTTACCCATCAGAAGTTCGTTCAATAGATTCAAAGCCCATACAAATCTTAAAACTTCATAACTTTTTTCTTAAAAGTATTTTTTTGATAATAATCTACGTTATAATTTTCATAAACCAATTATTTCAATACAATGTACATGTCTAACTTATTTATATTTTTTCCCTTAGTTTACGCCCTCATTGGAGCAGTTTAATCAGTCCATACACTTCCAAGTCCAACATCGCTATTGAGAGACTAGCGTTGCAACATCTTCTTCCGTTCCCAAAATTTCTTCATCCTTTCCGACCTGGCTGTCTTTGGTTCATCAGTTATGGTATAGGTCTTTCTTTCAAATGTTGTTAGCCGCCTCGGTAGCCTAGTTGATAGCGTACTGGGCTTTCACCCCGAGGACCAAGGTTCGATTCCCGGTCAGGGCTAGGCATTTTCATACGCTATAAATCATCCCATCGTCTGCATTAGCCCAAGTGTGCACAATAATCGGACGTAAAAAAAAAAAAAAAAAAAAAAAAATCAAATGTTGTTAGCTTGAATCGCAGATTTATTCTTTAGATTCCTCTTCTCTGCTCTACCTTCAATTTGAGGCACCGTCAAATTTAACTCTTCTAAATCACTTTGGATCTCTTTGAACCAATTATTCTGCGTTTCAATCTTCCAGAAATAGCTAAGTAACTGTTTCACCAGTCGGGTTTCTGCAAGGCGTGCTGTATAGCAGAAAAAAACAATTCTCCTTTTCCGCTTATTTATATTTATTATTGATCTTAACAAAACTTGGCACACAAGTTCGTTACGCAATGAAATCCGTTTAACAGTTTCAAAATGGCGGCTACTTCAAATCATACAGAAATATTTTTTACAGAGAGCTTTTTTGAAAATTGTACGTTAATCAGCCTTAAAATCTTCATAAAGTAGCGTTTTAAAAGTTCAAAATCAATTGAAATTTAGAAAATGAATTTGACATCGATCAATTTTGACTTTTGTAGTTTTGAAGTTTTAATATTCATATTCATGCGGATTTTAATTATGACTGCAATTTTGAAATGCTTTTAAGATAAACAAAATGTTAGAAATTAGTTCCTATCACGTCAAGATAAACAGCTGCATACAGTGATTATTTAAATTTTCTTTTTCCACCGTAGCATGGGTAATTTATTGACGTAATCGTTTAGAAAATGAAAATAAATATCCTATTGTAGTAAAGTACTTCTATGATAACTTGAGAATTAGACTGCGTCGGAAAGCAATAAAGTATAAAACACATTGCAATTTTACTTTATTAACTATTATATAAAATGCAGTTGTTCAACGTAATGCATGTAAAATGGGAATATAAATTTTGAAAATCATCTTTACAAGCAGTCATATATAATCCTTAATACAAAGGATAATTTAAGTAATTTATTTAGTATTTTAATGGTTTACAAAAAACATGTAATACATTGTTCAGTATAATGATCTGCCTTCCCTAGCTTCGTCAGTTCTACTTTCGTTGATGCGTTTCGAAGAACCTCCATATTCAAAAACTATATCTATACTCTAATAAAGGAGTATAGATATAGTTTTTGAAGATGGTGGTTCTCCGAAACGCGTCAACGAAAGTAGAATTGACGAAGCTAGGGAAGGCAGATCATTATACTGAACAGTGACAATAATCCTAGCAGAAAAGAGGAAGAATATAAAAGCATATAATACTGTTCAAATGCATATTAATAGATACTTAATGTAAATAATGTTGTCACAAGTTTTGACACCCCTTAATTCATTTTAAAATGTTATTTTTTATAACTTGTGCAGATTTTAACTTTGATTCCAATGGTGCAATCTGATTTTAAATAAATTATAAAATAAAGACCAAACGTATATCAATATCAATTCATTGGAGATATTAAGAGACTAGGATCAATGACCACAAAAATGATTTAAAGGTTAGACTCAATACGCATTACTACATTGCGAGTCTGGTCTTATCATAATGGTCGGTTGAATAGTTTATTTTTTAATGAAATTCTCAATTAAATGTAAAAATATTATTTTATTCCTACTATTAATCCACACTCTCCCTATATATGTATATATATATATATATATATATATATATATATATATATATATATATATATTTATATATCTTTGTTTAAATTTTCAATCGTTGATAAAATACTTTCTATTCATCCCCTTAAGTTCAAATATTTTTTTTTTTTGGTGTTTAACGTCCGACTATTGTGCACACTTGGGCTAATGCAGATGATGGGATGATTTTATAGCGTATGAAAATGCCAAGCCCTCGTAGGGAATCGAACCCGGGTCCTCGGGGTGAAAACCTAGTACGCTATCCACTAGACCACCGAGGCGGCTATTTTTTTTTTTTTTTTTTTTTTTTTAATTTGTTGTGGATGACACTTGATGTTTATACAGTTTTTTGTCAAATATTAATATCGCATATTTGTACAGACTATACGATAGGATTTGATTTAAATAACACTCATGTTCTATCCTATTTTGGTTTTAGGAATCGCAGCACGCAACTGTCTCGCTGACGTGATGTTAGCGCATGAACTAAGTAGGAAATGACTCAGTTTTGTTTTACTTCTTCTAATAATATTATTAAAATAACAATTAGAGAATATAATTAATTAAACAAATCATTTTAAAACATATTTGAATAATTACAAAAGAAAAAAACTGCTACAACAAAAAAGATATCTGCTTAGATATGAACAAAACAACAAAATCACTTTAAAATGTGTTTTTTTCTGTAACATTGCTACCACCTTCAGTGTGATACCAAATTAGCTTATTTTCTTCTTTTGACAAAGACGTTTTTTCTTATATTTATAAATCAGGCCAAAGTTCTCTTTGCAAATACGTATGTGTTTTAAAATTAAATATTTTAGACTAATTATATTTTTGAATTAAAATTATTTTTAAAAGGACATAATTGCATCACACGGCTGTCTCGCTGACGTCATTGAAGCGAATTTTCAAAAGTGTTTTCCTTTATCTTACGCTTTTAAAAATTATGATTTCACCATAATAATTAACATTAAAATCTGCACATGGAAGCGTTTTAAATGTTCGTATTACATTGAAAATACGAAAATAAACCCTGACCGCCGATAAATAAAATTTTTGTATTTTCAATGGAATTTCAAAATTGAAAATAGTGCTTTATGTAGTTTTTAACGCTGATTGCGACAGTCAAATCATATTTTCAAATGTATTTAAGACAAAAAAATATGATTTTTTTAAAGAAATGGCCGCCATTGGAAACTTGAACGAACTTTGGTAGTTAACTTGATGTCCACGCTATACTAAAATCGATATTTGAGACAAGTTTGAATTAAACCGTACTAACATTGCAAACACATACATAGTCGCGTAAACACAAATTTTCGACCATACAAAAAGTGATCTAGAAATCAGGAACAGTGCACATTTCGTAGTCCCGGCTCTGAATCTTACCACAAATCTTCAAACAGCTCATTTCTCAATGCAAATTCACTAAAATGAAATAGGCATATTTTTTCAAAATCGATAGACCAGATTTAGTTAAAATTTTTGGTCATGTATGAAATTTATAGTTAAAGTAAAGTAGCAAATTTTAAAATAAAAAAAAATTATTGTTCAAGATTAAAAATAACAAAAATAAGTCGTAACTAATTACGGTTCATTACCGATTTATTATCAATTTTTTTTAATTTAAAATTCGCCGTATAATTTACTAAATTAAAAAAAAACTGATAAACCATTCTCTAAGAATTAAAAGAAATGTACAGTTGTGTTTACAAGGTGTGTTCAGAAAGTAACGAGAATTTTATTTTCTTGAATAAAATATTTATTTATTCTTCTACATTGATGTTGTCGCCTTAAAAATAGTCTCCATTGGATCCTATGCACTTATGCCAGCACTTCTTCCAATCTTCGAAACACTTCTCAAACTCGATCTTTGATATAGCCTTTAGTTCTTTCAGCGATGCGCTTTTAATGTCATCTACGGTTGTAAAACTACGGCCCTTTAAGGT
>CM040190.1:93619879-93629879 GCA_022606455.1 Callitettix versicolor
TATTATTATTATTATTATTATTATTATACAAAATAACATACACAATTTTCTCGCATAAATTCTTCAAATTGAATATTATATTTTGGATTAAATGTACTACAAAGTTAGATGAATCCATTACTGACAACGTGACAAATAGGTTATGCTTAATTCATGACCATACTATTATACATGATGACAGGTGCATTGGAAATGTTGAGACCCGACCACATTCCCTGCTGATTCCCCTCTTAATGAAAACAATGACTCATCAATTATTAATTTATGAGGCAGTTACGGGGCGAACTATAGGGCAATCTCTCGGGAGCTGATTTCAAGCCTAAAGTTATGAAAACTTAAAGTAAACTGAATATGTCATAAAATTCTTCGTTTTACCACCAGCTGCCATTCTTTTAACATGTATAATGTTTTAGGGCTGGTTTTGATGATGAATTTTACTGGACGCGTGGTACGAGGAAGATCTTTATATTGATATATATTTTGCGCGTCGCAAGTCTCATAATAAATTAATTTCTGTGTTTTTGTCGGCATAAAGCCGACACGTGAGGCACACGCGATAACCACTATACTACGGAAACAACAAAGAAGTTTGAGTATATGAAATGAATTGTTAATTTAATTTTGGCAATTATGTTAAGAGATCAGTTGTTTTACAGTATTTGGTAAAGATCAGCTGATTTGATTGAACAGCTGTTAGGATATAATAAGTTAGCCTATAGGTTATGTTGTTAAAAACTATCTATGGCTATTTGTTGTGTTTTTGAACAAGTTATCGTAATTAAAGTAAAAAAGGAAGAGGGAATATGTTACACTTTTTATTTTTAGTTCAATAATATAAATTTTTCGATTTTTGCGTAGACTGGAGAGAGAAAGCCGCCTCGGTGTCCTAGTGGATAGCGTACTAGGCTTTCACCCCGAGGACCTGGGTTCGATTCCCGGCGAGGGCTTGGCATTTTCATATGCTATAAATCATATCCCATCGTCTGAATTAGCCCAAGTGTGTACAATAGTCGGACGTTAAACAAAAAAAAAAAAAAAAACGTAGACTGAATAGTGAAACCAGTGTTACCAAGTTTGAAATAAGAGAAAGTTACTGCTTAAGAGTACAATGGCGATGAGAGTATCTACTTTTGGTTATTTTAGATTTCTTCCGGAACCAAAAATAATTTTTATTTCAAATTCACTTTTCTGACTTGTATTTTGAAACTTCTTAACTGACTAAAATTTTCAGTTAACATTTGAACCGATTTTTCAAATTAGGTCGATTTATCATTTTTATGTACAGCTCAAAACCCCAATTTTTAAGGATATCGCGTAACCCACACATTTCGTATGGGTATTTCGTTTCGTTATGTGCTACATTTAAGCAAAATTTAATCACAATAATTAGAGCCGATTTTCAGATAATGCAATTGTTGACTTTTTGTTTCATAAAAGAACAATTTCACAAAATATCTATAAAGTATCGATATTAGAGAAAACCGCACCTACATGCCAAGTTTCATAAAAATCGTTCAAACTTTTTGAACTTTAATGGCTGCCAGGCAAAGAATTTTGATCTTTTTTAATTTATAACTTTTTTTTATAACTTTTAATTTGCTCCCTATTCTTTCACAACTTCAAACGTACAACACGTACTTGAAGTATGAAGTTTAATGTACGATGAAAATATGTTAAACCGATTTTCAAAAGTTAGGCTGGTATTGTTTATACTTTACTGAAATATTAAACTTTAGAATTAAAAATTCTTTTACGGAATCCAGTAATTATTTAGTTTGTCTTTTATTTGTTATCCAGCTTTATAGCCGGCGGTTTGACAACGCAACTGTGACCAGCATATTTGTATGCAAATTCGCCGATTCTAATTTGACAGCTAAGTTTTTACGACCGCCCTTGTTTTAGTTCTTCTGTGAATCGGTACGTTTTATGTAAACCACAGATAAATACAATAATTTAGTGTGTTATATAGATTTGTAACACGAAACATTTTGATAAACAAATTTGTTATCTTACTTTAAAAATAAATTTGGTTATGAATAAATCAGGTTTCAATTTCATATGAAACTTTCAAGGTAATACAAAAGTTAAAATGCTACTATATTAAGATTGTATTGTTGTATGTCGTGTAAAATAAGTGTTTCAAAATGAGGGCAGGGTGATTCAGTAACAATGCAGGTGTTTTAGTGTTACATAAAGTATTCTATAATAATGGAAATGTAACATATTTCAATATCAGTACTAAGGAAAACATTACATGAAAAATGACATCTGACAATGTCCTTAATGATTTCCTCTGCATGTTGTAACTCGATCAATGTAATCTTCAGACAGGTGTTCTCCTCGACTAGGGCAATGAAATTTTTGGTATTAACTTGGTAAACGTGATTTTAAATACCCTAAAAGAAGTCATAGGGTGTTAGGTCACATGACTTTGCTAACCAGTTCTGAACGCCGTTGAGTGAAAGCATTCGTTTCTTAAATCTCTATCTATAATTCAGTCTACAGCGTTCTACGCTGTCTTCCGATCTCCAACCTCCACTGATAGCGGTCCCACCAGAGGTCTTCTGGTGGATCCCTTTTTTAATTTCCTTTTCGACTCCCTCTCTCCAGCTCAGTCTCGGCCTTCCTCGTTTTCCTCTTCCAGGTATTCGCCATTGCACGATTTTTTTTGGAATTCGCTCATCCGGCATTCTTTGTACATGCCCGTACCAAACCAGTTGTTGTTCTTATATCTTTTACAATTGTATACCTTACGTCCATTATCGTCCGAATACTTTCATTTCTCACTCTCTCTTTTCTTGATCTTCCTGCCGCTCTTCTCCAAAAGTCCATCTCAGCGTTTCTTAAATTTATTACACAACAAGGTCATCGTGCAACATAAAATTCATCCTGTTGGAACCTTAGATAAGACCATATAAATGTTTCATCCATATTTCAGTAGCTTTCCATTTTCACCCTCGTCTTAAAAAAAAGTAAGGCCCGATGACCCAACCAGCAAAAAATCCACATCACTCAGTTATTTTTTGCGATACATTATCTCGGGTTAGGCCACTTAACGATGCTTCTAAATGTGACAGTTCCGTTTATTAACGTAGCCATTTAAATGCAAATGTTTCTCATCCGAAATTATTGTCTTTGCAAAATTATCTTTAACAGGTTGTCTCTACAAATTCTATTTAAAAAACTGATTCCACTGAAAATAGCCCATTAGTTTCACTTGTTAACTGAGACATGCTTTTTGAGGGTTCGCTGTATCGAAAGGGAGGTTTTCGAAATATCCAACTGTTCCGAACGACGGCGAATTGACTTTCTTTGAACTCACGGCAACACTGTTTTCGCGCACAATTGCGATGTTGTGATCATACCAGCGGGAACGAAAGAGCACTTGTGTTTTGTCTGCTGTTTTTCATTAGCTACGAACTGTTGACTCATTAAGTGCATTATAACACCGAGAGTCGTACGAAGCTTCCCACAGTTTCTGTGTAAGGTCACGTGGCCACGAAATCCGGAGAGGAGTTAAGCTGAGCGTAGCGGACTACGCACTCAAAATCCAATAACGTAACCTAACCTAATCTAATTACCTTACATAACCTAACCTAACATAATTTCACCTAACCTAACCCATAATATAACATAACCTATTGTTTTTAATGATAGTTCGGCCACTGAAATCGGAAAGGAGCTGAGCGGCGATGCTGGCCTCCGCTCAGCGTAGCTTCGACTCTGACTACTTCGGTTTTGAAGCTGTCCGCTTCCTTTACCACGCTTCCAAACTTATTATTTCTCGTTATCCAAATTACCGATGCCTAGTTTACGGTTTTTAAGCACGAAATCCGGATCCGGAGAGGAGTTGACCTGAGCGTATTGGACTACGCATTCAAAATCCCATAACGTAACGTAACCTAACCATAACCTAACCTAACATAAGCTAACCTAACATAATTTCTCCTAACCTAACCCATAACATAACCTAACCTATTGTATTTAATGAAATTTAGATCACTTAAATCGTAACGGAGCTGAGCGGCGATGCTGGCCTTCGCTCAGCGTAGCTTCGACTCTGACTACTTCGGTTTTGACTCTGACTACTTCCTTTACCACTCAGATCACGCTTCCAACCTTATTATTTCTCGTTATCCAAATTACTGATACCTAGGTTACGGTTTTAAGCACGAAATCCGGAGAGGAGTTGACCTGAGCGTAGCGGACTACGCATTCAAAATCCCATAACGTAACGTAACCTAACCTAACATAAACTAACCTAATTTCTCCTAACCTAACCCATAACATAACCTAACCTATTGTTTTTAATGAAATTTCGACCACTTAAATCGTAACGGAGCTGAGCGGCGATGCTGGCCTCCGCTCAGCATAGCTTCGACTCTGACTACTTCGGTTTTGAAGCTGTCCGCTTCCTTTACCACACTGATCACGCTTCCAAAATTATTATTTCTCGTTACCCAGATTACCGTTACGGTTGCCTAGGTTACGGTTGCTAAGAACAGTAGTTTCCTATAATTTGTTACGGTGCGCTTCATTTACGATTTAAAAGGTACAAACGCGTTCTTGACTGAACTCCGCTTCCGGTTTACGTTCTTCTACATTCATCTACTCGGCTCAGCTCAGAACAGCATCACGCACCATACTTGTAATGTGTTTTCACAATTAATATGCGTTGATCTATTGTAAAGCGTTCTACGATAACTAACCTCAAAAACACCGATCAAAAATATAAATAAAATGTAATCCTGACAACAATGCAATAATAGTTTTCAATTAAAATCCGACGTTCTTATTCAATCACATTTGTATAAAAATTTCTTTTGGAAATTCGCTTCCATCGCGTCAGCGAGACAGCTGCGTGCAGCGTTTATTAGTTTATAAAATAACTTTACGTAAGCGTTAAAGTAATAAATTGTTTAGAGAACTTTAGCGGATTGTATGTTTTTGTGTTGAAGCTATTACATTGCAAGGGTCGGTTAATAAGCAGACTATACTCGCAAGAAGCGGGCTTCATAGTCTGAAACTGGCAGGGCTATTAATATTCACCAATACGGGATTGGATAAACGATATTGCATAAATGAATATTTCTTCAGAGATAATATTTAGGTTAATATAACAGTACATAATTATAATAAGTGACTAATATTTTACTTATTTACATTTTCGTGGTAAAATCAACATACGAGATTTGTATACAGGATGGTTTTTTGAGAGAATTTCAATTTGATTAAAAATAGTACAACAATTTTAGTTAATTTAATTTTTTAATTTAAAATACTTATCAAAATAAGACGATTCATAGTTACATTTTATAGCGCGTAACTGATTGAACAAAACACCTTTGAATGTGTCTCATAAAAAAAACATTCAACGAGTGGGAACTAGTTGTTCCAGCTTTTGTATTATCTTTTGTGAAAACATTTGTGAATCAAACAATGCATTCAAGCGGATAAAATCAAACTTTTTCGCAAGATCAAAGATTGTACCAATTGCGGTTCTGCAAATGTTTAATGTGACAATGAGGTATAATTTAGTAATACTGTGATATATTTGGTAGAAGTGGCCGATGATAGATTTTCCTCCAACTCTGTTGATAGAGTTGTATTAGACTAATGAAAATTACCTATTTCTAAAGTTTGGTCTGATTTGATTTTAAATGAAAGTTAACTTTAGTAGGTAAAGTTAAAATACTTAGTAAAATAAAGCAGAATAAGATGATTTTTATTTATAAACTATAGTGTTAATAGGTTAAGCAAAAACAATATCTTCAAACCTGTCTCATAATAAAAAACATACATTATGAGATGTTGCGAGGAGACACTAGTTATTTGTGTTTTTTCATTTCTGTATAATCTTTTGTGAAAACATGCAACATGTTTGTGAATCAAAAAACATGTAGCTCTATAAGAGGATAAAACCTTTTTTTTGCAAAATCAAAGATTGTAAGAGTTGCTGACCTTTGTATAAAAACCTTATGTGGTAATGAAATATAATTAATTTATTTATACTATGATCTTTTTGTTAGAAATAAGGGATGTATAACGTTAGAGATGGTTTATTTTCTTACAACCTTGACGATTGATTTTTTTTCCAAAAAGGCTTGAAATTTATGAAATTTAAGTAGTCTAACGAAACGTAGTTCTGCGCTGGCTTGATGTTTTTTTAAAGAATTTCTGTCAGAAAATTACCTATTTCTAACGCTATTGATTTGGCTTAAACAAAACACTAAACACCTCAGTCAGTTTAAATTAGTAAAGTTATAATACTTGGCGAAATAAGTTAATTTGTAGTTACAGCCTTCAGGGTATATTTAGTTCAACAAATCCAATATAGTTTACACTATTTACTATACGATTTTTAAAAAGGAAACTAATTGTGTTTTATTCTCAACTCTAAGCAGTCTCCCGTTTGTACAGTACAGGCTGTAATACTTACAAAGTTAAAACTAAAGCAATATTTACATAGGATCGTATTGTAACCGATCAATCTTCGCTCGTAATTATGATATTTTGTAAGTTGTAAAAATGACGTCACGATCCATCATTTTGTGGTAATCCATCTTTTTTTCAAAAGCACGCGTTTAGCTGGTTGATTTTTTCTCCACAAACAAAGCAGCTCATAACAGTTTTTGTATGAACATCATTCACGGTATTCTCACACAGTTGAAAAGGAAAAAAACGTATCATTACTATTGTGAATTTCACTGAAAACCATCCAAAAAAACCTGTTTTTAGAGTAAACATCATTCAGACACGTAGCGAAAATCGTATCTGACATTTTAAATGTAGTTCAAGCGAGTAATCAAGTAGTTTAAATGAAAACATTTGACCCTTGTTCATTCCATCTGTAACATTTTTATGACGCAAGTTGTAATTGACAGTTTGACGTTGACGTAATTTGACACGCCTGATAAATTACAGTGTAATCGACAATGGCAGGAAAACATATATTAAATCATTAGGATTAACCTATTTTCTTTCGTCTAGTGTTCTTTTAACTCGTATAGACAACAGTGGTTTCGAAACTTCACTATTTCATTTTCAAATAGTAGAACAAAAGGTCAAATCCCTCTGTCGAGGTTGTAACAAAGTTAAGAAAACGTTGAGAACAAACGTCACAACATTAAACACTATTATATTCCCTCTGTCGGGGTTGTTACAAAGAAAACGTTGAAAACAAACGTCACAACACTAAACATTACTCAAATCCCTCTGTCGGGGTTGTCACAAAGAAAACGTTGAAAACAAACGTCACAACACTAAACACTACTTAAATCCCTCTGTCGGGGTTGTCACAAAGAAAACGTTGAAAACAAACGTCACAACACTAAACACTACTTAAATCCCTCTGTCGAGGTTGTCACAAAGAAAACGTTGAAAACAACGTCACAATGCTAAACACTACTCAAATCCCTCTGTCGAGGATTTCACAAAGAAAACAAACGTCACAACACTAAACATTACTCAAATCCCTCTGTCGGGGTTGTTACAAAGAAAACGTTGAAAACAAACGTCACAACACTAAACATTACTCAAATCCCTCTGTCGGGGTTGTCACAAAGAAAACGTTGAAAACAAACGTCACAACACTAAACACTACTTAAATCCCTCTGTCGGGGTTGTCACAAAGAAAACGTTGAAAACAAACGTCACAACACTAAACACTACTTAAATCCCTCTGTCGGGGTTGTCACAAAGAAAACGTTGAAAACAAACGTCACAACACTAAACACTACTTAAATCCCTCTGTCGAGGTTGTCACAAAGAAAACGTTGAAAACAACGTCACAATGCTAAACACTACTCAAATCCCTCTGTCGAGGATTTCACAAAGAAAACAAACGTCACAACACTAAACAATATTACACGATTTTTATTAAAACAAACAAACGCAAGTTTTGGTTTGGCCAAACACTACCGTGCAACAAGTATGTCGTTACAGTTCGGACTCCACTTGTGTTTAGTGTTGCGAGGTGTGTTTTCGATGTTTTGTTAACTTTGTAATAGAGTGATTTGACCATTTGTACTACGATTGTAAGATGAAAAAGGTGAAGTGTCCCAACCGTTGTAGGCTTTACAAAGTGAGTAATAATACCACTAGACGGAATTAAATAAGTTAATCCTAAGTATTTCAATACGGTCACTATGCTTAAACTATGACGATATATTACATTGGATAGAATATGTTTTATCTATACAAGCTTTTAAATGGTATAAGCGTAAATTTTAACTGTTGTTATTATAAGTGGATTTTTATTAATTTCGATGTAGCAAAAAAAAAAAAATCGAAACAGAACAAAATAATGGTATTACTTAGAAAATGATCTTTAATTTGTTTCTACAAAGTTGTAACTTACTTTTAATATTAACAAAAATATTTGAATATTTTTGTGTATAAACAAATAGTTCATACGTGATCTTTTTAATCTGTTTCATGAAAAATAGTAATAGTTTATTTTCTTTAAAAAACATTCAATATAAAATGTATTACAAAATAAACAGAGTTTTTGAAATAAAATTACTTCTGCAGAGGAGTGCAGACCAGCTGCACCATCAGGCTTTAGACGTCCCTCACGGTACCCAACTCACACACACTTAAAACACTACACTTACGCCTTTCACACTTTACACTCACAGTTAGGTAGCCGCCTCGGTGGCCTAGTTGGTAGCTTACTAGGCTTTTACCCCGAGGACTCGGGTTCGATCCCCGGCTAGGGCTTGGCATTTTCATACGCTATAAATCATCTCATCGGCTGCATTAGCCCAAGTGTGCACAATAGTCGGACGTTAAACACCAAAAAAAAAAAAAAAAAAAAAAACTCACAGTTAGGGAGGCATTAATAGCCTCCATGTGCTTTTCGCCTTGAAATAGCAGAAAAAAAAACTAGTTAAAAAAAATTAGAGTTAATTTTCCTTCCTGTTACACTTATGTTATAGTCACTGCAATAGTAGTTTGCAGAACGTTTACTGCCTTCAAGCTCTGTTTAAGAAGAGGAACGACAAATTGCCAATTGTTTGTATCACCCAATACACAATTTGCGATTCTTTACAAAAGTTTAAAAGTAGATTACAAGGGAAAAAACTGGCTGTCGAACTGTGACAATATTAAAGCAAGAAAAACTTTTCGAGAAAACTTTTAATCGTTTCTCTTCTTGACACTTTAATGGAGTTAGTTTGGAATCGTTTCAATAACACAAAATGCAATTATTTTTTATCATAAAAGATAATTATTTTACTTTGCTGCAGTATTCGGTTGAGTATTTAGTGTTCATCTTATCCACTTATGCACAAGAATTATACAATGGGCAATTAATTTAGAAATATTTACAATAATTATTACATTGATTGTATTAGACCTGCCACCAAATCGCTTTACAAAAATATAATTCTTTTACAATAAAATACATTTATTATACATATATTACGTAAGTATAAGTAAAATACACTTTATACATATTAAATACATATTAATACATAAATAATAAATATATAATAAAATACATAAATAATACATAAATGAATAATTGAATACATAATAAATACCTAAGTTTAATACACTTTACAAATATCAAAACTGTTCAGACGTTTCAAAACAAAACGATATACTAAGTGGGTTGTTTTACCTTTTTTTTTGGGTGCGATATACACAGTGATTTGAAGATTACTACGACTCAAGGATTTTCTAATAAGAAATGCTACTTAGGCATCAGAACATGACAGTCTTACAACTTCTAAACAATGCAGATCTAAACACTAAACACTATTCTAATACCTCTGTCGAGATGGTCACAAAGAAAACGTGGAAAAAAAAACGTCACAACACTAAACACTATTCTAATTCCTCTGTCGAGGTTGTCACAAAGAAAAGGTTAAAAGCAAACGTCACAACACTAAACACTACTCAAATCCCTCTGTCGAGGTTGTCACAAAGAAAAGGTTAAAAGCAAACGTCACAACACTAAACACTATTAAAATCGCTCTGTCAAGGTTGTCACAAA
>CM040190.1:93644879-93657379 GCA_022606455.1 Callitettix versicolor
GAAGAACTGACAGCCCTTCGTGAACGAGTGAGAAGACGAATGCCCTCTTTGTTGAAGAACAATTTCTGGATGCTTCAACATAACAATGGGCCTGCCCATTCCGCCTTGTTTGTGGAGTCGTTCTTTGCAAATGGCATCATCGTGTTGGACCATTCACCGTACTCGCCCGACCTGGTTCCTGTGACTTTTTTTATTTCCTAAAATCAAACCTATGCTTAAGGGGACAAGGTTTCAGATCGCAGAAGCGGTGAAATCAACAAGCAGACAGAAGCGGACTGCCAGCACTGCTTTGAGCAATGACAAATTCTTAAGAAGCGTTGTGGGAATCGACACGGAGTGTATATTTAAGGGATACATTTTATGATGTAATTAGATATCAATGCTATTTTTAGTCCGGTATCTTACGGCCACACTACGTTAGACGGCACTTTCATGTTAACGTGATAGAAGCGAAATATTTTTTCTGACCATTTTAGAAATTATGATTTTACAATTATAATCAGCTTTAAAATTTGCATATATTAGCGTCTAAACTTTCAAATATGCAAATGAACTTTGATCGCTATCAAAATCATGTTGAAAATTCAAAATGCTTTATCATGCATTTTTTTAGCACTGTTTGCTATAGTAAAACAGCGTTTAAAAAATAAAGACGAAAAGATATAAATTTAAAAAAAATTAAAAATGAAAGTTTGAAACTGTTAAATGAATATTGCTGGCTCATGAATTTGTTAGTGCTATTACCATAATCGATTTGTGTGCCAAGTTTGAATCAAATTGGACTAAAAATCATGAATGTAGGCGTCCTTAACATATATATATATATATATATATATATATATATATATATATATATATATATATATATATATATATATATATATATATATATATATATATATATATATATATATATATATTTGTTATATTGAGACGAAAAGCACATTGAGGCTATTATCACCTCCTAAATGTAAGTGTGAGTGTAAAGTGTTACAATCCTAAGTGTAGTGTTGTAAGTGTAAGTGTCTGTTAGACCGAGGACTCGGGTTTGATTCCCGGCGATGGTTTGGCATTTTCATACGCTATAAATCATCCCATCGTCTGCATTAGCCCAATTGTGCACAATAGTCGGTGATATTGTTAAACAATACATATATATATATATATATATATATATATATATACATAGAACTAACTTTCAAAAAGTAACCTAAAAACCAAGATTGTTGCTCATTTCATGGTCCCGGGAATGGGTCTTATCAAAATGACTGCTCCAATATGGAGAAATTCACTATAAAAGACGATATCAACAATAACAGTGTGGTTGAAACCATTTTTCTCGATAAAGGGGAGCCACAAAAGTAAATAAGTGTGGTAATTAATTAACAATATTGCTATAAAAGATATAATAAAAGCTATGCTATAAATGTTTGTATTTGCACCTGAATGTTTGCGCTAATTATACATAGTGCATTAAAATCTTCATCAATTAATTTGTTAATTGCATTTAAAATGTATGCTCATTAAAGCACTTGCTCACTAATTCCACTGCTCATTAAAGCACTAGCTCACTAATTCCACTATTACAGAAAACCATTGCATACAACATTTATGATTTCAACGTTGTTGATTACAATTAACTATTTTTGAGTCTGATCATCCGAAAACAGTTTTAATGTTCACGATTTAAAATCAACCACGCATATACTTTATTCTCTAGCGGAAAGCATATTTTGGCGATGATTCTGTCAGTAAAATCATCTAATGGTATTCTTCATGAGCTCCATTATTTCCAAAAACCTTTCCTTAAAGATGGACCCATAAAGCGATACCTTTAACGCAACAGAGCAATCCGGGAGCGTTACAAAGGTGTAATTTCATTTGAAAGATAATGCAAAATATGCTTAAGTACCGGAAAAAAATATAGCGCCTTCAAAGTAGGAAATGCTACAGTTATACATGCATGTGTTTTATGTCGAATGCTGCGCGATTGTTGATACATGAATAAATGAATTTCTAGGGTTACTATTGCACTGTGACCTTTGTAGATCTACTGTGCCCCCTTTCTTTATTCCTGAGATGCTCAGTTACGGCGTCTTCTCCAGTCCTAATCTCTTTGTAAGGTCTAGGATTTGGAGAGGATTCAAAATGGGTGGCTCCCCCACTTATAATTGGCGATTTTCCAGTTCCTTATTGAAGTGCTTGTTGTGCTAATTCCTTTTCAATTTTTCTTTCTCTTGCCCTTCAATATGGAGGTTAACCTCCATTTCAACAATTTTGTTTGTACCAATCTCGCTCATTCTATTTTATATTCTTAGTTTTGGTAACACCCACAAGTAGTTATGGAAATAAGGTCCGCCAATATAGACCCCTGCATGTATGGGTAAGGATGAGGTACTATGGAAGTCTCCCAAGGCTAGGTTTGATCCACTATTAGGCATCACCATCGGGTGATCCACACACAGCATCAGGACGGATTTGTAGAGTTGGCCATGCTATGTAGAGCGTTGAATGTGTGTGTGTGTGTGTCTATCTGTCTCTCTCCCCTCCCCCTCTCTATCTGCCTCCTCTGTGTGTGTGTGTGTGTGTGTGTGTGTGTGTGTGTGTGTGTGTGTGTGTGTGTGTGTCTATCTGTCTCTCTCCCCTCCCCCTCTCTATCTGCCTCTCCTTCTGTGTGTGTGTGTGTGTGTGTGTGTGTGTGTGTGTGTGTGTGTGTGTGTGTGTGTGTGTGTGTGTGTGTGTGTGTCTATCTGTCTGTCTCTCTCCCACCTCTCTGTCTCTGCCTATAATTCTGTGTGTGTGTGTGTGTGTGTGTGTGTGTGTGTGTGTGTGTGTGTGTGTGTGTGTGTGTCTATCTGTCTGTCTCTCTCCCACCTCTCTCTCTCTGCCTATAATTCTGTGTGTGTGTGTGTGTGTGTGTGTGTGTGTCTATCTGTCTCTCTTCCCTCCCCCTCTCTATCTGCCTCTCCTTCTGTGTGTGTGTGTGTGTGTGTGTGTGTGTGTGTGTGTGTGTGTGTGTGTGTGTCTATCTGTCTGTCTCTCTCCCACCTCTCTGTCTCTGCTTATAATTCTGTGTGTGTGTGTGTGTGTGTGTGTCTATCTGTCTGTCTCTCTCCCACCTCTCTCTCTCTGCCTATAATTCTCTGTGTGTGTGTGTGTGTGTGTGTGTGTCTATCTGTCTCTCTCTCCCCCTCTCTCTCAACCTCCCCTTCTGTGTGTGTGTGTGTGTGTATGCGCGCGCGAGCGCGCGCGTACGTGCTTGCGCCTGTGTGTCTGTATCTTGACTAGGTGAGTGAGAGCAGTGTGAGCTAGGGTTGGATCGCTAAGCCGATTAGCTGCTCACTGAAATTAATTAAATATTTATTATACATTTTGTAATAAATATTTCTTGTTTTTTAAAGGATTATTATAATATTACTGTTTATGTTATAAATTTAATTAAAATATTTAGTGATAATGAATTACATTAATAAACCTAAATTAATTAAATCTAAATTAATATTTCGCAGGGATGCCATTCCACAAGTAGTTGTCGTTTCGCCAGGAAGTGCTCTAATTGAGAAACTATAATTAACAAGCATTATTAAATTTAAGGTGTTGTGCTGGAATGAAGTAATTTTTATAAATTAATTAAATTTTACTCTGGAAAAAACCGGTCAAAGGCATAATAATAATATTATTGATTCAAATTTCACTAAACAGTGTAAATATTTGAATATTTAAGTGGTTATTTGTACACTAAACTGTTCAATAATGAAATCTTTTGGCAACAATTTAATTTTTTATTGTTAAAAATATTTAGTAACGATTCTGAAATAAAAATATATTAATGGTAAATCTAACATTCGTAATTACACACCAGGAACAGTACTGTAAATAATATTGAATTGCAAATATAAATACTTCACTATAAACATTAAGAATATCTTTTAATCCGTAATTATTGATACATCTATCAAAAAGATTTATTATATTAATTTGCGCTTGCTATTTATATTCTTTTGTGTTTTTGTTAGGTAAAGCGTTTCTATTCTCATAACACCCTAAGTTTTGACATTTGGGTATAAAATAATTAATTTTTAAATATTTTAATAATTTTTAGCGATTTCGATTGGAAAAATGAGCTAATATTGGTGCTGTCATCATGTTAAGACACAGAACCATAACCTTGAAATAAGTACCAGTCCTGACTTCTGGGTCACTTTTTGAGCGATCTCTCTCTCTCTCTCTCTCTCTCTCTCTCTCTATATATATATATATATATATATATATATATATATATATATATATATATATTATAAAGGTACATTAGTATTATAGGTAGATTTATAGGCTTATGTCAAAAGTATCTGTACTATGCTAAGAAAATTAGTATTCAAAACTTTGTATAATGTCTGGTGTGCTTTAAGACAGGTGTGATACATCAACCAGTGACAGTAAAAGTGATAGTCAGTAATTTATGACATACATTCTCAAATTGTATTTAAATGTTACAATGCTACGTTAAACAAATGTTAAAGTTATTAATTACGGTATGTGTATAAAATTTTTAAAAACGTTCGAAATGAGAAAGCAATAAATAAATTAAAGAACTGATGTCGAATCATTTTTGCATAATAAAAAATTATGATATACATATATTGAATATTTTATGAAATATATCCTTACTGTTAATTACAAGTAAAAGTAATTCTTAAATTAATACTGTTTTAAGTTAAGGAATGAATTCGTAAGAAAGCACACAATGGATTTTAAACATTATTTGTAGTCTGTTATAAAATGTTTATTTCATAAGAAAATTAAACAAATAACAATAATAATTACAAATTCTGTTAATTCATAAATTATAATATATTAAAAATTCTACTTAGGCTATATATTAAAATATATAATTTAGTTTAATAATAATGTTTATGCAATTTATAAATATTTCAATTCTGATTATTCCAATTGTTCTTCATATTTAAAATAAATTTGTTACAAATATTACACATTTAGAGTCGTTTATGATAACTACTTTCTACGTACCGGTAAGTAATTCATTCTTATATATCACAATAAGTACAATTAACTAAAAGCTTTTACTTTCACTAAGCTGTTGAAAGTGTATCGGTAATTAAACATTACAAAGGTAACGTCGGGGGTGTTCAAAGCTGTTTGGCGGATTATACAATAATCTTGCAGCCTTAAATTGTGCACAGCGCTAAGGAAACAAGCTTATCTGCAAGTTAAATTAAGACCTAGGGAACAATTACCTTTATTATTTAGGCAAGCAAAGTACACGTTATAAATGTTACAGAAAGTAAGTACGCGTAACAAATTTTACAGAAAAACCGTTAGTTACACATAGTTATTTAAAAAACTGTCATAAAAATAATCTGAAACATTAGAGTAACACATTCAAGCGTCTTTTACAAAAAAATGAAAACTTACCTTGTTTATTTGTGTATAATATACTTTAAATATACAATTAAATTTGTATGTAAAAAATGGTACAGTCATTGGGACTGTCGGCAGAAGTGTTAGCTTCTTAATATGTATATAAAGTCTCGAGAATATAAGAAAGATAAAATCAAACGCACTGAATATAAACCTTATGCCATTGAACTGTAGCTGGTGGTAGTATACACAATGTAAACAACATCATTACATGCACGCGCGACGAGAACTTGAGAAGACGAAAAGTGAGAGAGAGAGAGAGAGAGAGAGAGAGAGAGAGAGAGAGAGAGAGAGAGAGAAGAAAGAGAAGGAGAGAAGCATGCACGTTGTATATACATACAGACACAAAACATTTATACGAGCGCACCCAACTCAATCGAAACCTCCAGACGAAAGAAAGAAGAAGAACTGGAGAACTGGAGGGGGTCTGTGTAATAGTTCCCCTACTCGCGTTACTTACGCTTCGTAAGCTTACTCGATGAAACCGAATCCATGGTGACAAATACAAAATGCACAACGCGTTATAAATGTTTGCACTTCAATCATTTACGTACAACATAAAGGATTGTACAAATGATACAAGAGGAAAGGTTTATTGTTTGTAACATATGACAGTTTCAATACCAAAGTTATTATCATCAAAGCAACTCAGGAAGCAAGCATTTGACATAAATCTTACCATAATGTCCTTTTATTATTAATTTTTTATTGTGGAATTGAAACGAAGTTTTAAACTTATCAGTAAAAATAACCAATTGTTTTATTTTTCAGATTTTAAATTATATAAAAATCAGTATGAATAAATTATGCAAATTAAGCGTTCGTTTCACTTTTTAGTTATTTAACACAAAGATTGAAATTAAAAAATATATTTTATTTGATATAAGCTGTATTACATATTATATTTATTTGAATTTTTTTAAAGAAATTAATTTTTTCAATCATTTCGTAAGCATATAAATAGTAAGTCAACAATTCAGTCTGCTGAATTGTATAGTTCTTCAAGAATAAAATGTATGTGTATGTTACGTCTATCCCACTACACTATGACGTAAAAACAAGTGCAGTTGCAATGAGAAATTTGTTGTGTGTTTTATTTGATATTTATTTTAATACGTACAGTGTTTCTACTTCATGTTTTATGAATGCATACTAAAAAACTAAATATTTATTGTTTATCTATATAAATAGAGTAAAAATAATTTTTAATTTTTCTTCCTTATTAAATTATAAAATTACTTTTATCGTGTAAACCTTTTTTTTAACGTCACACGGATATAACGTTGATTTCATATTGAAAGTTTCCGAGTCTCTCTCTCTCTCTCTCTCTCTCTCTCTCTCTCTCTCTCTCTCTCTCTCTCTCTCTCTCTCTCTCTCTCTCACACACACACACACACACACACACATTTTGGTTGAAATATGATTTTATTATAATTCAATAATATAAAACAATACTATTAAAATTTAATTAAATATTTGTTTCAAAAAATGTATCACAATATATTACAAAATATTAATCAATTAATTAATTATTTACCAGTATTACAATATTTAACGTTTAAAACAAAGTTAAGGTGTTTTGAATGTTTTGCGTCTAGAGGTTTCTAAAGAACAGCACTAATAAGTTAATTAAATATTAAAGTTAACTTGTGTTTCTCATCACGCACTTTGCAATCTCTTGAGTAAGTTTCAAAGTAGATTACGGTAAATGCACAAGTTGGCGTGAAACCTTTTGACACTGCGACATTATATTTAACGTAATGCGACAAAAATAACTTTCCCATAATATTCTTGTCCTTCTTACTTTGACACTTTAATGGAAATTTAATGACACAGTTTTCTGTTAACGTTTCGAAGAAATGAAGAAAATATCGCCCACGACAAGATTCCTTTTTTAAGTTTATTTAATGATTTGACCTTTCAAAAAAATTTTGACATTACACTGTCAAAGTAATATTGACAAGTTGACGTGATTGAAGCGAATTTTCCAAGAGTAGCAGTATAATAATAATATAATTTTTTTTGTAACAACTTTGGGAAATCTGTTTGAACCGTCATAAAAAATGTTGAAATCTGCATAAATTAGAATTTTAATTTACGTTGAAAAAAAAATGTCATAGCATTTATATACATTTTATAATTGTCAATAGAATTTAAACATTTAAAATGTTAATAGACGTAGATTTTTAAGTCTGAATAAAAGAGTGAAAGAGATTTTAAAAGTAACGTAAAGTAAAACAAGTTCTGATTTTTCGAAGTTTTGAAATTGCCTCCATTTTGAAACTGTTGAAAGACTTTCGCTGTTTCACGCATTTTTCAAAGCTGTAATAAGAATAATTGTTGTGTTAAGTTAGAATGGAAAGTTATTATATTATTTAATTAATATTTTGAAACACCTCTTAAAGTAGGATTTAATTTTCTAATGCAGTTAAAAGAGTTTAAATGGGTACTTAGAAAAAGTTGGAAGGATTGTATGTTTTCTTAATTAATTTATAGTTTAGTGCTAGTTATCTAAGTGCTGATTTCTTAAAAATCAATACCACTTTTTTGATATTGTTTTCATAAATAAACTATGCAATTTTAATTTTCCTTTCCAGTTTTAGGTCTTAGTTCATAATGGCTGCACATATAGCTGAAGTTTCAATGAAACTTCACCAATAAACTGTTACGTTTTACAAACTGAATTATTATTATAAAATGCAAATTTTAAAAAAGTTAATCGAATCTCAGGTAAATTGATTTTTGTAAAAAGTGTTTCGTTAACGAATTTTCGAAAAAGCGACCTTTTCTAACTATGTTCAGTATAATGATCTGCCTTCCCTAGCTTCGTCAATTCTACTTTCGTTGACGCCTTCGGAGAACCTCCATCTTCAAAAACTATATCTATACTCCGGTATATTCCAGTATAGATATAGTTTTTGAAGATGGAGGTTCTCCGAAACGCATCAACGAAAGTAGAATTGACTAAGCTAGGGAAAGCAGATCATTATACTGAACATAGTGACAGTAATCCTAGCAGAAAAGAAGAAGAATATAAAAAGGACATTTTCTAAAGTATAAAATCAATTTTTGTTGTCACCAATCAAGTTTGAATACTATAATACTAAAATGTACACTTACAGTTCACATTGTAATAAAAACTTTTAATAACAGCTCAAAACAAAATTAATTAGAATTAGTAAATAAAAATCATCACTACCCAAACTGCAATGGTTCAGATGAAAAAAAAGTATTCAATTAAACGTACTTGTATATTTTAGCATTGCACTGTGGTCTAGCATTCTCAGAAGTATTTGTATTAGCCTATTTGGGCAGTTACACAGTTTAAGTGGGTACTTAGAATAATCAGAAAGGGTTGTATGTTTTCTTAATTTTTATTACAGTGCTATTTACTCAAAGGTACATCTTTTATTTGGAAATCAAAACCAGTTATGTGCTGTTGGTTTTATAAACAAAATAAATATATTTTTTGTGTTTGACATTAGAAAATGCCATTATTGTGACCTAATTTTGTAAATACTACCTGATATAACAGTTCTTGATCAACTATAAAAGAAGACTAGTTAAGGAATATACAGTAACTCAATGAACTGTTAGAAGAGGAAGTGAAGATAAGCCGGGAAAATCAGTGTTCTGTAGTCATGCTTCTGTTTTCCTCTATATATCAAGTAACTTTATTGTGCAATCCTTGACGATGTCACGAAATCGTGACTCAACGGTTGGTCAATTTTATTTAGGTTATAGCCAGGATGTCTGAACGATATTTCAGAAGCAAATCATCGATATTTTGGAAAACACTGTCAACAAAAGATAAAACGCGACGTTTAATTACTTAAGCACAAAATAAATGTTTAAAAACATTATAAGTTTGTCGTATTGAACTAATATATTTCGGTTAAAATAAAAGTTGTAAGTGTAATGTTTAAAAGATTTTGTACAGAAATAAAAAGTCACTTGATTATAGCAAAATGTGTATGGAGTATTTTTATATAACTTCCAATTTTTGAAAATTGTATTCAAGATTTTTTTATGATTAAAGTTTGTATTACGAATAAATAAACTATTAAATTTAAACAAAACTTTATTCAAATATTTTGTTGTACGCTTACAGAATAAGTAAAACTTTATGAGCAATTTTTAAAAAGTCTTTATAACTGTTTCATTTTTTTATATAGAAAGATTGTTTTGGAATGCTGGACAACTAGATGGAGCCAATCAAGAATATTCGAGAAATACCGTTTAAATTTTATAAATCTGTTATTATTAATTCTTCATTGCTTACAAACTCAAAAATTAAAATTGTTCTTGTATACATTTTTTAAAAATTGATTGTTTAATAATAACAAAAAATACAAGTCAGTTCAATAACTTTAATTATTTTGTCATTTTTGAAGTATATTAACTTATAAGATTTATTTACGGTTTTTCAAAATTTCATATTTTTTTAATTTATCGCAAATGCACTAGCATTACCCGAACAGCATTGTGTGTAAAATTTTAATGTTTTCGGATGAACAAAGGTAATTTTCAAATACATATTTACTTTAAAAAATTTAATTGGAAATTTTAAAAATCCTGTTCTTAAGAATTGTCCGAACTTCGATGAAAATTCCAGAATTATCCAGGTCATAAATTTTGTCTTACATCGCAAAAGTACAACAACATTTCCATTTCCAAATAAAAGATTAAAAAAGCGTTGGATTTTACAAAAAAAAAACATGTTTTTATCGTTCGTTCGCTTTAGAGTTGTTTCCGAATCCAATGGCGTGTTTTAGTTAACTGCCTTGTAAACGGATAAGCCTGATAATACTTAACTAATTTCCCAAGTGGCTGTGTTATACACAGCACAGTCTGGCTATAATATAGTCTTCATTACGTTGCTTCAATCTGAACGCGATTGATTATAACTTTGAAATGAATTTAAAATTTAATTATTTCTAATTGTTGTACTCGGTGTTTTTATACAGATTATTACAAGATATATTAGGTAAATTGTAAAATTATCAAATAAAAAATATATTTTAACTTAAAAAAAATAATAAAATGTACAAAACAATTGAAAAAATTCGAAATTATAAAGATGTGTAATAGTGATTTTCCATTTAAAAATAGATTACCGAAAGGCCATTCAAGATCTATATATGTGACCTTGAGAATTACACTTTGATTGGTAGTTTTACACACACGCACGCACACACGCATACACACAGATATTCATAAAAGGACTTTCGTCTTTTTGAACCGATTCTATGAAAATTGGAACACAAATATATTTTCTAACTTTGTCTAGTTTAACTAGCAATTTAAAATCGGAGGCAATTTCAAATATTAAAATATTCATATCTTAAAATTACCTAAAAATCCGATATCCTCGTTGTAAAATGCGTTTATAATGTGCATACAATAGAAATTAAATTTTAAAATTCCATTAAACAAATTCATAAAATTGATTTTGACGGTTGTCATTGTTCATTTTCTTAATTTTTGTGTAATTTGAAGTATATATATATATATATATATATATATATATATATATATATATATATATGTGTGTGTGTGTGTGTGTGTGTGTGTGTGTGTGTGTGTGTGTGTGTGTGTGTGTGTGTGTGTGTGTGTGTGTGTGTGTGTGTGTGTGTGTGTGTGTGTGTGTGTGTGTGTGTGTGTGTGTGTGTGTGTGTGTGTGTGTGTGTGTGTGTGTGTGTGTGTGTGTGTGTGTGTGTGTGTGTGTGTGTGTGTGTGTTATATTTATTTCATTAAGGAATACGTATGAAAAAATTAAAAAAACCATAATTAAACATTTCAATGTACATTGTAAACGCTGCAGATTAGATACTAAGCTGAAAGCATATGTTTGACTTTGTGTTAAACAAATAAAATTGTTTACATTAGAATTCTCGTTCTCGTTTACTTGGAGAAAAATTGCTCTTTTGAGTTTTTAATTCAAGTATGACGTAGAATTGTACAAACATTGTTATAAAAAAATACATCTTCTAATTTTTAAATACTTCATTTACAGATATATTCACTCGCAAGTAACGTTTTTCTTTAGTTGACTGTTTATTTGTTTGTCGCCTTAGTACATGTTATTACAGAAATGTATTAACCAAATAATTTAAAAAATAAAAAAAATTGAAATTGGAATGGAAAGCAATAGGGGTAGCCTATAGAAATTAAAGAAATATAAAAATTAGGAAACCTATTGTCAAAGTCTTTTTAGTATTAGACTGCATAAAATTACCTATAAAAAATTTAATATAATTACACAGAAGGAGAGTTTTTAGAAAGTAAATATAAACATAACTTTATGTATACAGGAAGTTACTGTTATAGGCCTATACGAAGATAATTCAGGGAGTCATTATTTATCACAAAATAAGGAAAATATTTATTTTACTAACTATATCTCCAGAAGATTTAACCTATTGTGTGAAAATTTTGTACCCTACTCATCAATGTAAAAACATTATTTTAAAAATATCTTTCAATAATTCAATTAACAAATGGAATATATAAGATATTTATAACTGAAAAAGAGCATACGGTTATGAAAAAACGTAAAAAGAACATTTTCATTCAAAAAAAGTTATATAAATATTAATTATTAAGGCACACATAGTAACTTTGAGTTATTGCAAGACTCAAAAAGCTACTTCGACCAGAACCTGGGATAAAACAGATAATGGAACTTTGGGATAAAGCTTATCTCAGCTGATTTACAGAGTGATTGAATCAGTTGATTGTTTGCCAATTCTTGCCTTAGTAATTAACACAGGTAGTAATTGAGTTGGGCGAATATAATTATTTCTATTGTGTTAAAGGCTATATAATGTTCGATTTTAAGCTGATTTTTTAAAATTCGTAACAAAGTTAAAATAATATCTGACTTTATTAAAACGAATTTCTAACAATATACTTTATCCAAAAAAATTTCGTAAGTATTATTTTTATAACAATCAGCATTACAACCTGCACGTAATAATATTAAAATTTGCACTAGAATTTTAAAAACAATAATCCCTGATCGAAATCTTAATTTCGTATGCATTTTTCGATAGGGAAAT
>CM040190.1:93667379-93671562 GCA_022606455.1 Callitettix versicolor
CACACACACACAATTATAGGCAGAGACAGAGAGGTGGGAGAGAGACAGACAGATAGACACACACACACACACAGAAGGAGAGGTTGAGAGAGAGGGGGGAGAGAGACAGATAGACACACACACACACACACACACACACACACACACAGAATTATAGGCAGAGACAGAGAGGTGGGAGAGAGACAGACAGATAGACACACACACACACACACACACACACACACACACACACACACAGAATTATAGGCAGAGACAGAGAGGTGGGAGAGAGACAGACAGATAGACACACACACACACACACACACACACACACACACACACACACACACACACAGAAGGAGAGGTTGAGAGAAAGATGGGAGAGAGAGACAGATAGACACACACACACACACACACACACACACACACACAGAAGGAGAGGTTGAGAGAAAGATGGGAGAGAGAGACAGATAGACACACACACACACACACACACACACACACACACACACACAGAAGGAGAGAGAGATGGGAGATAGAGACCGATAGACACACACACACACACACACACACACACACACACACACACACACACACACACACACACAGAAGCAGAGGCAGATAGAGAGGGGGAGGGGAGAGAGACAGATAGACACACACACACACACACACACACACACACACACACACACACATTCAACGCTCTACATAGCTTGGCCAACTCTACAAATCCGTCCTGATTCAGTGTGTGGATCACCCGATGGTGATGCCTAATAGTGGATCAAACCTAGCCTTGGGAGACTTCCATAGTACCTCAGCCTTACCCATACATGCAGGGGTCTCTATTGGCGGACCTTATTTCCATGACTACTTGTGGGTGTTACCAAAACTATAAATATAAAATAGAATGAGCGAGATTGGTACAAAAAAAATTGGTGAAATGGAGGTTAACCTCTGTATTGAGGGGCAAGAGAAAGAAAAATTGAAAAGGAATTAGCACAACAAGCACTTCAATAAGGAACTGGAAAATCGCCAATTATAAGTGGGGGAGCCACCCATTTTGAATCCTCTCCAAATCCTAGACCTTACAAAGAGATTAAGACTGGAGAGGACGCCGTAACTGAGCATCTCAGGAATAAAGAAAGGAAGCACAGTAGATCTACAAAGGTCACAGTGCAATAGTAACCCTAGAAATTTATTTATTCATGTATCAACAATCGCGCAGCTTTCGACATAAAACACATGCATGTATAACTGTAGCATTTCCTACTTTGAAGGCGCTATATTTTTTTTCCGGTACTTAAGCATATTTTGCATTATCTTTCAAATGAAATTACACCTTTGTAACGCTCCCGGATCGCACTGTTGCGTTAAAGGTGTCGCTTTAGGGGTCCATCTTTAAGGAAAGGTTTTTGGAAATAATGGAGCTCATGAAGAATACCATTAGATGATTTTACTGATAGAATCATCGCCAAAATGTGCTTTCCGCTAGAGAATAAAGTATATGCGTGGTTGATTTTAAATCGTGAACATTAAAACTGATTTCGAATGATCAGACTCAAAAATAGTTAATTATAATCAACAACGTTGAAATCATAAATGTTGTATGCAATGGTTTTCTGTAATAGTGGAATTAGTGAGCTAGTGCTTTAATGAGCAGTGGAATTAGTGAGCTAGTGCTTTAATGAGCATACATTTTAAATCGTGAACATTACAACTGATTTCGAATGATCAGACTCAAAAATAGTTAATTGTAATTAACAACGTTGAAATCATAAATGTTGTATGCAATGGTTTTCTGTAATAGTGGAATTAGTGAGCTAGTGCTTTAATGAGCAGTGGAATTAGTGAGCAAGTGCTTTAATGAGCATACATTTTAAATGCAATTAACAAATTAATTGATGAAGATTTTAATGCACTATGTATAATTAGCGCAAACATTCAGGTGCAAATACAAAAATTTATAGCATAGCTTTTATTATATCTTTTATAGCAATATTGTTAATTAATTACCACACTTATTTACTTTTGTGGCTCCCCTTTATCGAGAAAAATGGTTTCAACCTCACTGTTATTGTTGATATCGTCTTTTATAGTGAATTTCTCCATATTGGAGCAGTCATTTTGATAAGACCCATTCCCGGGACCTTGAAATGAGCAACAATCTTGGTTTTTAGGTTACTTTTTGAAAGTTAGTTCTATGTATATATATATATATATATATATATATATATATATATATATATATATATATATATATATATTGTTTAACAATATCACCGACTATTGTGCACAATTGGGCTAATGCAGACGATGGGATGATTTATAGCGTATGAAAATGCCAAACCCTCGCCGGGAATCAAACCCGAGTCCTCGGTCTAACAGACACTTACACTTACAACACTACACTTAGGATTGTAACACTTTACACTCACACTTACATTTAGGGAGGTGATAATAGCCTCAATGTGCTTTTCGTCTCAATATAACAAATATATATATATACATATACATATATATGTTAAGGACGCCTACATTCGCAATTTTTAGTCAAATTTGATTCAAACTTGGCACACAAATCGATTATGGTAATAGCACTAACAAATTCGCGAGCCAGCAATATTCATTTAACAGTTTCAAACTTTCATTTTTAATTTTTTTTTAATTTATATCTTTTCGTCTTTATTTTTTAAACGCTGTTTTACTATAGCAAACAGTGCTAAAAAAATACATGATAAAGCATTTTGAATTTTCAACATGATTTTGATAGCGATCAAAGTTCATTTGCATATTTGAAAGTTTAGACGCTAATATATGCAGATTTTAAAGCTGATTATAATTGTAAAATCATAATTTCTAAAATGGTCAGAAAAATATTTCGCTTCTATCACGTTAACAAGAAAGTGCCGCCTAACGTAGTGTGGCAATAAGATACCGGACTAAAAATAGCATTGATAATCAATTACATCATAAAATTTATCCCTTAAATATACACTCCGTGTCGATTCCCACAACGCTTCTTAAGAATTTGTCATTGCTCAAAGCAGTGCTGAAAGGCTTGTTGATTTCACAGCTTCTGCAATCTGAAACCTTGTCCCCTTAAGCATAGGTTTGATTTTAGGAAATAAAAAAAGTCACAGGAACCAGGTCGGGCGAGTACGGTGAATGGTCTAACACGATGATGCCATTTGCAAAGAACGACTCCACAAACAAGGTGGAAAGGGCAGGCCCATTGTTATGTTGAAGCATCCAGAAATTTTTCTTCAACAAAGAGGGCATTCGTCTTCTCACTCGTTCACGAAGTGAGACTTTATATATATATATATATATATATATATATACATAAATTGAATTAATAATAAAAAAAACAACAAAAAAACAAAAATAACATTAATTTTCCAAACAAATTATTACTTGTAATATAATACATACATACATATATATATATATATATATATATATATATATATATATATATATATATATATATATTCTAACAATCAAATTTTCAAGCTCTTTTTCAATAACTATTTTGAAATCTACTTATCTATTTATTCATCTCTGTCTGACTACAAAATCTTTTATAAATAAAAAATGGCATCGTGTGCCGTTAAATACCTGAAACGATTGGTATCTTTTACGTTTCCATACTTGCATTTTTGGCATATATTTATAATACTAGCATAAAAACTGAATGCATAATACCATATGAGTTCGTCAGTTCTTCGACGTCATATTGTTGTATTAAAGTGTTTATAATACACTAATACAAAAATAATTCACCTAAAAGACATAAACGTACGTAAAATTACGCAATTAGGCTTTTGATCACTGTTGTGTAATAATAATCAATTTGTTAAACGAATTAGACCTCTCGACCACGATAACCACAAAGAGCTGCCTTTTTTTTGAGCTGCCTCGGTGGCCTAGTTGATAGCGTACTAGGCTTTCACCCCAAGGACCAGGGTTCGATTCCCGGCCACGGCTTGGCATTTTCATATTCTATAAATCATCCCATTGTCTGCATTAGCCCAAGTGTGTACAATAGTCGAACGATAAAAAAAAATAATAATAATGATCAATTTGTGGTCGAAAAAGGACTTGTTATTTGAAAGCACAGTAAGTTTGATCAGGCAATATGGAATATAATAATTTAGTTAATATTGTTAACCTAAAAATGTGATTAATTTCAAATTTTACGATT
>CM040190.1:93671662-93716662 GCA_022606455.1 Callitettix versicolor
CTTCATGGGCATTCCCATAGTAAACGTTTCTTAAGCAAAGTTCCTCCTGGAGGAATCAAAGGGGCAGCAGATGTCCTGGGCAGAGCACAATTCAGGATGATCATGGGGCTCATAACGGGGCACTGTGGTCAGAGGGTGCACATGAACAAGATAGATGTATACGACGGAAAAACCGTTTGTATATTGTGCAGGAAGGAGGAAACTGTAAGTCACATAATTTATGATTGTTAGGCTTTTGCTAGTAGGAGGCTAGAAGTTTTTGATTTCCAAGACCCTAGGAATCTTCGTCAGAGTGAGCTAGTAAGTGGATTGTGGGCACCAATCTGCTGAACTAGATATTTTAAGAGGTGAGATGCACAATAGGTCAGTCGATCGCAGTGCCTGGGGTTGAACTAACCCTTCCTCTAGTATATAATCTTAATCTTAATCTTAAGGTGAGTAACTCCCCAGATTTCTAATGTGATGACTTTCTAATCCCTTAATAAGATGCTTCATCTGCCAATTCCCTTTTATATTGTTTTATTCTATTTACCCTTATTATGTAGTTTCTCCTTCATTTGGTAAACGTTTACGTTGTGCGGGAGATTTAACTCATTTACAGTATTACTTAAGAAAACACCCACAAGTAGTTCACGAATTGTGTTCCACCCATACAGAGCCCTGCATGGCTCTGTAAAGTTAACCAAGCTATACAGAATAGTGAATGTATATATGATGAGTATCTTGAATATATGGTGAGAGCAGTATGAGCAAGGGGTATGGTGGGTTTGCCAAACGCATCAGCTGCTTCTGCCGGAGTATTATTATGTAGATCTACAATATAGCGAAAAATAGAAAAAGGTTTGTTAAATTAATACAGTATTTTACTGAACCCATTTTTAATACAATCTAATAATTACAAAACCATAATACTACACGTTGCTTTGTATTTAATAATAGATTATTTGTAATAAATCCACCAATCGTAATTTGAGTGAGATTCGTTCTATGGAAGGCCAAACTGTAAAAAAAATAATTTAACATTTAGTTTAAAAACAGAAAAGAATTAAGTCAAAATGTAAACAATATATTAATTTAAAATAAATGCTTTTAGACGGGAAATTAAATAAAATGTATACACAAAAATTGTTATATTTACGTAATTGCTTATCTATATATTTATAATAATTTCAATATTTTTATTTCGCTTAAGGTTTTTAATCTAGAAAATAACAAGTAACTCCAATGTGACTTAAAAATTCGTTGTAAAAGTCCATACTATAAAGTATTTTATAAATATATTTAAAGGTAAAAATACAAAGAGTTTTAAAAAAATAAACGAAAATATTTTGAATGAAGCTTGACTGTATCGAAGAAATAATATTGCTACTTAAAAACTGCTCCTAATATGTAACTTCATTGCCTTTGATGTACAGTATAGTCACAGTCTCTCGTCGTTGTAAAACCATAAAATTAATTACAAGCAATTTACAACTTGTGAATGAAAAACACATTCTTCTTTTCCAAAAAGAATGTTAATTTATTAGGATTACAAACTTATCCACTTTTAGACACATAAAGGCAAACAGACATAATTTTCGAATGTACATTTTCACCACCATATTTTTAATACTTCAAGCACATACCAATGATGACGGGGGAAAATTATAAACTACTAGCATTACCCGTCGCGGCTTCGTCCACGAAACTTAAACTTTTTCAGTAATGTAATAATTTAGAAACATAAAATAATAAAAGCGTGATTATTTTACAGTGAATATGAAAAAATATTATAACCTGAATATGTTGTTTTATTGTCTTCAAACGTGTTCCATTCGAATTTAAGAAAATCTGATAAAAAATATTTTTCTCCAATACAAACATTTATACATCTTTTATAATTTTGTCCTTTTAGGGGATGAATTCAGTGGGAGGATGTTGACTTATTTGTATTATAATTTGTGTTTTAGAATATTTTTTTTTACTTTTAAGAAAAGCCGATAAAAAAAATTTTTCTCCAATGAAAACAATCTTTTTCTCCAACTACACCTCTTTTTTATATTTTTATTCTTTTAGGGGATGAATTCGGAAAAATGTTGAAATATGTGTTTCATTATTTGTGTTTCATAGCATATTTCTAGAATATACGATCCAAAACAAATATTTTTTCAATGCAAAATTGTATACCCCTTTCTACATTTTCTACCACATTTCAATCTCTTTACGGGATGAATTTTGGGAAATGGTGAAAAATATATTTAATTACTTATATTTAAGAGTGACTATGTTACGTTTTAAGAAGGTCAGACGAAAAACATATTTTTTCCAATAAAAATTGTTATACGTCATTTTTATCTCTTTAGGGGGTGAATACTGAAAAATCGTTTTTCAGTGCACCGCTACATGTGGTGGTAACCCTAAAAATTTCAAATCTTTAGCTATTGTAGTCTCGACTATACTTTGATTATTAAAGTTGGATTGGGTAAGTAGTTTAATGGCGTAAAAATCAAATTTGTGCAAAATCCTTTCTTAGTATACCTTGACATTGTTGTAAGAAAATATCCTGAAAATTTCAAGTCTCTAGCTATAATAGTATTGGCTGTACGTTGTTTATTAAATTTGTACTGGGTAAGTAGTTTAATGACATCAAAATCAAAATTTTGCAAAATCCTTTCTTAGTACTCGCTTACATATTAAAATCATCAAAATTTCATGTCTCTAGGTTTTATAGTTTGGGCTGTACGTTGATCAGTCAGTCAGTCAGAACATTGCCTTATATATATACGCGTATATTTAGATAGATATATAAATAGATAGATAATAGATAGATACATCACGTCCACAGTATAATTGGGCTTTTCAAGTTCTTTGCTAAAATATTTTCCTAATAGGATTTTACTATAATTACTGTAACCTTCTGGTCTACACTTGCCTAAGGCTTAACCTCTTAAATACGCCCTATTAAATAAGTAAATGTTTTAATCTGTTCATTTTTCATATATCTTGGCTTTTATTTTCATTTTACTACCACTTACTGCATTAATTTTTCAAGTTAACCTTCTTAAGCATTATTTTCACAGGATCATTCATTTGTTCAACGGAATAATCAATAATACTTTTAAAACTTAAAAAAAAGAAAATGTGTTTACTACATCATTAATAAATTATTTTGATAATCGTAAAAGTCACTAAATCGAATAAAAAATATTCTAGCTAAAAGAGTATAGCATTTTGTAGCGTAATAATTTGTAAAACCTTCATGAAATTACCTTACTTACACTGAGTTTATTCCCAGCCAATAAATTCTCCTCTCTTATTGTTTTCGGCGATCATAAATTTGTGCAACGGTTCAAAGTATCTCAGTAAAGAAGCAGCGCTCAATTTTGTGCCCCCAGTTAATATTTCCAGTATGGCTGTATAAGGCTTAGAAGTACCCAATTTTAATACTTCACTGTGAACATTAATAAAGGTGATAAGTAAGGAAAATAACGTGATAATATATATATATATATATATATATATATATATATATATATATATATGTGTGTGTGTGTGTGTGTGTGTGTGTGTGTGTGTGTGTGTGTGTGTGTGTGTGCTTGTAAAATTTATATTTTACACTGTTCTGTTTCTTTTAAAATAATTTAAAGTAGGAACACGTGATAAATACAAATAAAAATGAGTTATATTTAAAGGATTTATCTATTTATAATTTCTTTAATGTTTAAATGAAACCCCAGCTGTACTTACTGCCACTTCTTTCCAGCCTCTTTACTTCCGTACAGATCACAGTTGTGCAGTGGCTCAGAATTTGGATCATTTGGATTGTATTTACCAGCAATTATGCACAGACCTTCGTAGAATTGAAACTCGGCCAATGCACACAGAAAATAACTGTAACAAAGCGATGTAAAACTGAAAATTGGGCCTCGTTTTTCAAAATAATTTTATTGTTTGTTAATAAAATATCAATATTATATGAAAGGTTATAAGTCACGCTTGTATATTAAATTTTTAATAAATAAAATTATCCGTTATCGAAAAAAACAAAAAAATATTCCCTAAAATAATAAACAAAAAATAACCTTCAAAAATGTATTTGTAATAAGTGTGATCATTTAAAACCCATTAATTAAAAAAAATACTTTGTATGGTTTTCTCGAATTTGAAAATGTAGTTTCCTACATTAAAAGAAAAATGTCTTTATCGAAACACGCAAAGTTTAGCGCTTACGTAATCTGTGCCAACAGTAATTTTGCTATAATGATTTCGTAACCGTTACTTTGGCAAAGATAAAAAAAGACTTCTTTATGTTTACATGAAAAACACTATAAAATTAGGTTTTATTTCGTAATATTTAATTAATGTGTAAACAGAAACGTTTTTCCACATCAAACTCTTACAGTTCATTAGAGTACATTTACCCTCGTTGAGGTTTGATCTTTTCTACGTTCTTACTTCATCATGCTCAAGTATTTGCTCAAGGGCCGTTTTACCGAAATATCATACAAATTCCCTAGAGATCTGGTTGTCCTTTTTTACTATAAAGCACCAACATATTTAAAACGCCATTATTTTTTACTCATTTAGAATCTGAATTCTCCTAGTTTACATTTCGGATCAAAATAACCGGAATAGCGCTGCATTTTCCTGAGTTTCCTTATCACGGATGTTTCCTGTTAGCGATCGTTGAACAACTAACCACGAGTACAGTGCATACTAGTTATGTTTCCTGTTAGCGATCGTTGAACAACTAACCACGAGTACAGTGCATACTAGTTATGTTTCCTGTTAGCGATCGTTGAACAACTAACCACGAGTACAGTGCATACTAGTTATGTTTCCTGTTAGCGATCGTTGAACAACTAACCACGAGTACAGTGCATACTAGTTATGTTTCCTGTTAGCGATCGTTGAACAACTAACCACGAGTACAGTGCATACTAATTATGTTTCCTGTTAGCGATCGTTGAACAACTAACCACGAGTACAGTGCATACTAGTTATGTTTCCTGTTAGCGATCGTTGAACAACTAACCACGAGTACAGTGCATACTAGTTATGTTTCCTGTTAGCGATCGTTGAACAACTAACCACGAGTACAGTGCATACTAGTTATGTTTCCTGTTAGCGATCGTTGAACAACTAACCACGAGTACAGTGCATACTAGTTATGTTTCCTGTTAGCGATCGTTGAACAACTAACCACGAGTACAGTGCATACTAGTTATGTTTCCTGTTAGCGATCGTTGAACAACTAACCACGAGTACAGTGCATACTAGTTATGTTTCCTGTTAGCGATCGTTGAACAACTAACCACGAGTACAGTGCATACTAGTTATGTTTCCTGTTAGCGATCGTTGAACAACTAACCACGAGTACAGTGCATACTAATTATGTTTTCTCTGGTTACAGCGAATTGTTTAGTATAACGGTGTTGTTTGCTGTTTTTATAATGTTTGTCTTAAGTAAACATTGTATTGCTACGAAACATTATTTTATGTGCGAGAAAAAGGATCAGAACACAGCTTACAAAAGTTTCAATATGTAAAAACGCAAGTATATGAGGGTTAGTCTTGTTTCGAGAAAGGGTAAATATCGATTCATTACAATTCTCGTTTTGGAGTCTTTCAAAGAACTGAACAAAAAAACTGTCAAAAAATTAGTTTGCACTTGTGCTTGACAACCAACGAGGGACAATTGAAGAGTTTGAGAAGTTTCAGTGAATATTAGAGGATTTGGGAATGAGAAGAACAGCTACGCGTTTTGAATTACCCGGCGAATTTTATTTTATTATTTTTTTTAACGTCCGACTATTGTGCAAACTTGGGCTAATGCAGACGATGGGATGATTTATAGCGTATGAAAATGCCAAGCCTTGGCCGGGAATCGAACCCGGGTCCTCGGGGTGAAATCAGTACGCTATCAACTAGGCCACCGAAGCGGCTAAATGACTGGCGAAAAGAGTGTTTAGTGGTAAATGTCATACTTTTGGAAAAAAACAGCTCCGAAACGAACTAAACTTTTTCCACTACACTGCCCTTAATGACTTTGAAACCTGGTGCTATTTGTACAACTGTATAACCAAACATGAATGATGCCAGTAAAAAACATTGTCACCTAGCTACAAATAAATTCGTCAAAAGACTTTAGAGAATGTTGTTTTGTTTTTTATACAAAGGTAGATATTGCATTTAGTATGTATTCCACCAGCGCAGACTATGTTCAAGTAATCTATTTACATGTCTTCGAAAAATTGTGTACGAAAAAACGACTAATTTTTAGCAGACAGTGAGTGTTTTTCGACCACGTCAATGCTCACAATTTCAAAGTAATGCGTCAGTTAAAAAACTTCGACTAATTTAATTTCGTTTCGACGAATAAAAAAGGACATAAAAAGACAACATTTATAAAGATGGCGATACAAATAGTGAGCATCTGTTAGCTATCAAACAGATGAATTTGAAAAATGTTTCAAGAATGAAATCATAGATTGGAAAATGTAAGATATGTAATGGAAAACCCTACAGAAGTTGTTTGGTAAAATAAAATAAATTCATGATTATCCAATTTTTAAATCCTGTAAATTTTTCCCCTGCTTTTTTAGTTAAGTCAATGTAAATACTGTTCAGTGCTTTTTAAGAATTTCTAGTTTTATGTTCCAGCACTGTGCTTTTCAACTGTCTTGAATTATATTTGTATATTATCGGTTTTGTAAGTCAAAAAATAACTAACTTTTTTGTATACTTTGACATTAATTTATTACCAGTGTCATCTAATTCCTATTATTCCTACTTTAGAATTCCTTTATTAGAATTAGTAAAACATCTCAACAATACAAAATTTATTAGATCCTTAAACGTCTATTAATTAGTTACAATGTCAAAGACAAGTTAAATTGTGTATATAAAAATTTATATTTGATTTAGAAAAATATAATTTTATTTCAGTATATTAAAACAGTAGGACTGATTTTGTTAACTTATCAATTACGTAATAAATAGCTACAAGTGTTTCAAAGAAAATTTACAAAACTTATTATTTTACACGAATACTATTATATTAAATAGGATAAAACGTACTCACTTGATAGCTGGAGTGTCATCCAACATTATAAAATTATTGGCAGCGTCTAGATAATTTTCAATATTTTTTGTTGTAGGCGGAACGACCCCTTGAAACTTATACCTGTAAAAATGGTTACTTATTTCTTACATAATACAAATAATGTTTTGTTGGTTATTTTTACCTCATGCCGTCAATTCTTAGAAATAATATGACAGTTTTTCAACTTTAGGTAACCTTTCATTTTTATTTTCACAGAAAATGTACTGATCGTAAAAAATTATTCTTTTAGAAATTGGGACAAAGATATATTAGAATTATTGTGTGTGTGTGTGTGTGTGTGTGTGTGTGTGTGTGTGTGTGTGTGTGTGTGTGTGTGTGTGTGTGTGTGTGTGTGTGTGTGTGTGTGTGTGTGTGTGTGTGTGTGTGTGTGTGTGTGTGTGTGTGTGTGTGTGTGTGTGTGTGTGTGTGTGTGTGTGTGTGTGTGTGTGTGTGTGTGTGTGTGTGTGTGTGTGTGTGTGTGTGTGTGTGTGTGTGTGTGTGTGTGTGTGTGTGTGTGTGTGTGTGTGTGTGTGCGTGTGTGTGTGTGTGTGTGTGTGTGTGTGTGTGTGTGTGTGTGTGTGTGTGTGTGTGTGTGTGTGTGTGTGTGTGTGTGTGTCTGTGTGTGTGTGTCTGTGTGTGTGTGTGTGTGTGTGTGTCTGTGTCTGTGTGTGTCTGTGTGTGTGTGTGTGTGTGTGTGTGTGTGTGTTTCAAAGGTTTATACAATACATTTTTGCAATGATGATTACATTACTTGATCTCAGGCTACATTCAATTTAATTCTGCTTACATAATTGTGTATCTATCTTCTTGTTGTGGTACAGTATAAGGAAAAAGTAATTATCTTCTACTCCACAGTTAACGTTAATATAAAATGAAATTATAATTCACAATAATTTGTTTTTATCACTGGTTTCCACCAAAACCATTACAACCATTGATGAATGACATTAAACTGATATGAAGATTTCGTTAATCTACACCGATTACAGTATTACTCATTTACAGTAGTTTTATTAAAGTTTTAAATCAAAATAATAGGGAATTATTTTCTTGCTGTTTCAAGAAAATCTTTGGTATAATTGATGAGAGACAAAATTACGTAAACTTTGTGAGAAGATTTCCAAAATCTACACCGTTTTCAGAGCTTACACATTACTCAATTTGCTGAGTAGTGTGTGTAATTTGGAAATTAGAAATGCACAATAATGTTAGAAACGTTCAGCTGACATTATGCTGAATATGATGAATCTCATATTTAATCAAATAGAAAAATTTTCTTTTGTTGAAATTGTTAATAATCTCAGTTTATAATTTATAAATTAATAGATTTATAGTTTTTTTTTTGTCTCAGTAATATTATTATACATTCTTTGATAATAACTTGTTAATTTTCACCGAAAACGATATACATTTTAAGTATATATGTATACCTGTACACATAAAAATTGTATATTTTTAATTTATATCAATTAAAAAGTCTATCTTAATGTATCTTAATGCTAAAACTTCTATTTCCTTATCTAAACCAATTGTACTGCTTTGGATAAATAATTTTAATAATTTTAATTTATTAATTTAATGAAGATATATTTTATTTTGTATATTTTTATTAAATTACCATTCACTTTATTTAGGAAATAGTTTAATTTTTCAAAATAAAATCAACAAATTTTTATGATTCAAAATTTTGTACATGGCAAAATATATTTGCCTAAAACTAAGTAAGTTTTTAGAAGAACAAGTAAGTTAGTTTCATTTTGTTCTCCTGGTAAAATATGAAGAGAGTTTCTCCCTTTCTGATGTAACCATTGGTCATAGTTCGTAGTTTTAATCTTCCTTTGTGTCTTTTATAATCTTGTGCAGCTCTGTTGAATTTGTAAAGTGTACGGTTCTCCAAGACTAAGCGATACTTCCCTGATAAAAGCCGACAAACAACTTTACATTTCTCAATGTTAGTGAACGGGATGATCAACTCGTCGACATAAGGTTAGCTTGTCTACGTCAACTTTAAAAACCATTCAAATATTTCAAAAAGATCATCAAGTCCGATCCTCGATAAATCAGGGATTTGAACTACCACACACATCAGACAACCCTAGGCAACCTCTTTTATACCATCATGTGTTTGAAAATTTTCCAAAAAATCCATTTTGTATTTTGTTTTGTTCGTAGAATACTTAAAAGTGTTTAAGTTGTTCTTGGATTGTCTCCAGTTCATAACCTGCATGATCCTTGTGAGATTCTGATTTCTTTAATGGTGATAATTATTTCTTTAATCATTTTAATTTTATCCATCGTAGCTTTGAAATTGTTCACGTTGGTAGACGTTTTCGCAAGTAGATTCAGGAAATTGAGCACTGATCACATCAATTCTCATTCTCAATTCTCAAAGCTCGAACTACAGGATCCAATCCGTGAGCATTTTTTTTTTTTTTTTAATAACAACTTACCGATTTTTTTTTAAATCTCTTCAACGGTTAATCTGGTTTTTATTCTTTTATGGCCTTCTTTATCAACGTGCCTTTGTCATATTAATCGTGATTTTTAATGTTTTCTTTGATTTGGTACAAACATATTTTACTTTTAATAGATTTATTGTTTAAGCACTCAATTACTTTCTAATTATTGTTTAATTTCATTCATAATTGGATTATATTACTATTAACTTTAGAATTAGTTTAAAATTTGGTTGAGGAGCGTTTCTATATTTTTCGCCGCCTCGGTGGCCTAGTGGATAGCGTACTAGGCTTTCATCCCGAGGATCCGGGTTCGATTCCCGGCGAGGGCTTCGCATTTTCATCGCTATAAATCATCCCATCGTCTGCATTAGCCCAAGTGTTCACACAATAGTCGGACGTTAAACAATATATATATATATATATATATATATATATATATATATATATATATATATGTGTATATATAATTAGAGATGTATGTCGACGTATAAAAAAATCAGACACTACAAAACAGTCTTAAAACCGGAGGTATTATATGCAAGCGAGACGCTAGCACTCCACACAAAAGCTACCATGGAGGATATTTTGAAGGAAGAACGCAAAATCTTGAGGAAGATCCTTGGCCCGAGATTAACAGAAGATGGATACAGGTTGCACTCCCGGAAGACCACAGAGAAGATGTCGAACATGGCAGCATATATCAGAAGAAGGAGGCTTTGGTTCTATTTCTGACTTGCCAACAGAATCCTTAAGTATATACAAGGAGTCAAATCAACAACGTCGTGGATCGCACAAGTCAGAATAGACCTATATGACGCAGAAATAGACTCAACAGACTTTGAAGACAGGAACGCATACAGGAGAAAGATGCTCGGTTGGAAGGTCCCAGAGCCCAGAGAATGAAATTCCAAATAGAGCAGGGGTCTCCATTAGCCCAAGTTGTGCACAAGACGTTAAAAAAAAAAAATAATAATATTTTTCTTTTGTTAATTATTTTATGTTTATAATTAATTAAAATTACATAAATATTATTTTTCAATTAGTAATTATATAATTAAACACCCTGTATAACATACATGAATTTATATGTTGTACATAAAATGAATATAATATGATATTATACTGATAACAATTTACGAAGTTATATTTTTTAATAAAAAATAAAAATAGAAATTTAATATAATATTAGTAAATATATTATTGGTTATTTTAGTGCTAGCCTAACGGATTAATATTATTCATCAGTTCATTTTTTTAATTATTATGATATTGAAATGAATTTAATTCTGATATTCTGAAATTTACACTTTTACCACTAATTTATTTCATATTTTAGGATCATAAATGGAATCGTAATTATTATGTAACATTGAATCAACACTAGATAGATTTTAATTGCATTAACCTTTAAAGTTTTCATAAGGCTTCTACATAAATTAATGCATTTAATATAATTTATTACAAAACTGGTTCAAAACAGCTTGATACAAGAATCGGTTTTCGATAGCAGCTACAACGTGTTCAGTTTAACATTTTGAAAATTGTCCTAACAGCAGTCAGTTCGTCCTCATATATCTCAGATAATCGAATTTAAAAAAATGCTAATTTAAGCCGATTTCAATGTTTGTTGTAATGGTAAAAACATATTTTCAAAAGTTTGATTGAAAACTAAGATTGAAAAATACTTCTGTTTGATGTGATTGGGTATTGTTATTTTTGTAAAAATCCGTTGTAACACGTCGGCGTGACAGATGCGTGCGCGATTGACGCTTGCGTTTCTGCAGCAGAAACGAAACACAGAAAGAATTCGCAATATTAACAGAGGAAATAACGTATTTATAACAAAACGCGTTCAGTAAGTCGAAAACGTTTTCATTAAAAGAAATCAGGTTGACAAATCAGGCGTTAGTTAGGCAATTTAATTACACCGCTGTAATGAATTCACCGACACACACGGCTCAGTGTAATAGACAACTAACTTATTACATATTATCCATTACATATATCTCTCTCTCTCTCTCTCTCTCTCTCTCTCTCTCTCTCTCTATATATATATATATATATATATATATATATATATATATATATATATATATATATATAAATTAATATTAATATTATCATTTATATTTATTTTTACTTATAAAACATAATAAGTCTGTCGTGTTAATTTTTTGTTTTCATACAACACGAAGTGCTTTGTAATCAGATCATTTAAATCTGTCCTGTACAATCCAATTTCTACTAAAGCAAGCCAAACGGAATTCAAAACAAAGGATTAAATTCAATCCTACAAACTTTATAATTTTAAAATTAATCCGTTATCATTTATCTATTATTTGAATGTAATATTAACAGTGAAAACTTAAGTTACTGCTACTTTATAGTAAATCGTTTGATGTTAACTTTGAATAATTTTGGTCCACGTAAAAATAAAAATTTGTTTCCTGTATTTAAGTGTATATATTGTTTGTGTTTGTGTGTGTTTGTGTGTGTGTGTGTGTATGAGCGCGCGCGCGTCTGTGTCTGTTACAAAAAATTGCACAATTACAACAATATTAACAAATTTAATATAAACACCTGAAGTCCCAATAAGCTTGGTTGTAATGTTCCTCTTGCACTTCACCAGCAAATAAACTCCATCGCCAAAGATCCTCAAGTAGTGATATCACCCCAGGACCTGCAGTATTTAGGTATATATCGTACATGTAGTTTAATTCTTTTTCAGTATCTCTGTAGCACTCGTCTGATACCAGACCTATCCTTTGCAGGTATTTTTGGGTTGAGACCGCCAAAACCATCGTATCTGCAATAGCTTCGACGAGACCTAACAAGAGACAATAGTCAATTACAATTTTACTATAATGTATTAATTTAATTTACCCGGGAAATTAATTTTGTTCGCATAACAACTTGAACATTTTTTTTTTAACGTCCGACTATTGTACACACTTGGGCTAATGCAGACGATGGAATGATTTATAGCGTATGAAAATGCCAAGCACTGGCCGGGAATCGAACTCGGATCCTCGAGATGAAAGCCAAGTGCGCTATCGACTAGGCCACCGAGGCGGTCCATTTTGTTTTTGCATGAGTTACTCAGTAATAGAATATTAATGTTATTATAACTGTTTATTCAGACATTTGGAATCATCAGTGAACCTAAAGCAATACATGAAGTTTCGTGATTACGAATGAACTCAAGTTCTCAAAAGGTAATTTATAATATACGAACAGTTGTCAATAAATCGTAATTGTCTTCGTTGTCAAGAAATTAGAAAAAGGATTTATTCCACAAATTTAGTGAACTTCTATTACTGTGTTTATATACTAAATGTAGTTTTATAATTGAAGACAGTGTATTGTGTTTAAAATTAAAGAATTTTATAGTTCAAGAATAAATAAAAAGGAAGACGACAACCGACAAAGTTTAATTTATTGTTAAATTTAAATTTGAATACTTTGAAATAATTGACTCGTTTTGTTAGAGTTAAATGTTAGGTTAGGCTACGCTTAGATGTTACCTCTTCAATTGCTTATGAACTTTTGTATGACTGCAATAACAGCACCATTTACCTGCTTTTGCATTATCCCTGTAACAGCAAGGCTGGTCCTTGAAAGCCACAAAGTTATGTATATGACCGAATTCGTGCAATAAAACTTGAAAGTCGTAATATCTAACTTCCGTACAATATTTTATTCTAAAATAAGAAAAATTACTGTAGATTAGTTTTTAAATAAATATAATCAGTCTTGTACCATTTCAATGTTTCCAAAATGTAAATAAATAATAATAATAGCATGCCCGAAATATACTTATTTAAACAAGGTATGAAACGTTAAAGTGTTTTTAGTTTTATAAATAACAGTGACATTTTAGAGGTAGTACAGGGCGTTGTGTATGTCAATAATATTAAATAAACCTAAATTTAATTGTTTTTCTGTACATTGAACATAATACACACAAAGCTGTAGAGCGACTGTATTGATGGAAAACACATATTATATTTTCATATATAAACATTTCTTATTGAACCGATCCGGTGTAGTTTAGGTTATGGGTAAGTTTGTGATTTTAAATATTTTGTTCATCTAAAATGATAACTGCTTTCATGAGATAGTTTTAGCAGGTTATGAGATAGGCTGGCAGGCGTTATTCAATGGAACTTCCAAAAACCAACAGTGTTAAGTACTTTTACGTAGACGAAAATTTTAAATTGCCATTATCAAATTTTGAACTAAATATATATTAGTAATGAAACACGGGGCCAATGTGAAATTTCGCATTATAAAAGTTTTAAGTTAACACAGCCTTTTGTATAAGAGTAGTCGTTGGGGTTAGGGCGGTAATTGGAAGGAAGGGAAACCATGTTTAAAAAATAAACCGAAAATAGACCACTTGGAAATAATAATCACATACTTATGTATAAGTCATTATAGCATATATATTTCAATAAATATAACTGTTTTTATTATTATATATTTTATAGGACATTACAATACCTTGTTGTAAATGATATTTGATGTAAAAAAATTAATCTTCTTGTACTTTTTACACTTTATTTTCTTTAATGGATACAAACATGTCAGTTGATTTAGTTGACCTTCAAAAGGCTACATACAATCGCCCGTGAGTAAAGACGGTATTCGGTAAATACAACCCTGCTCTTTCAAATCACAAATATATTTGTGTAAAAATAGTTTCCAAGACATATAATTTGGTATTTGAAATGCATGTCCTAGCGTGTACGACTGGTAGGGATTAGGGCCACATAACCTGTAAGGTTAATTGTTTTCAAGTAAATATTAAAATTGTTCTATGCACGTTATGCAAAAAAGTGGAATTTAAATGGTATTGTCTAATCGTGATTAATAAGTTAGCTTCGTGAAATATACAAAATATTGTTTGATTTGTATTACCGAGTACGTGCATCCATGATGCCGTTTTGCCTATGTCCATGATGCCGTTTTGCCTATGTCCATGATGCCGTTTTGCCTATGGCAGTTAAAAGTGTCATTTATCTTAAAATTTTCCACAAACAGTAAGTTTTAGCGCAAAATCGTTTTACAATGTTAGAAGTCGTTTAAAAAATCTTTTAAGAACCTCATTTAAGCCTGTACGAATAATATGTGCTGTGAAAAAGGGATGTTGAGTCGAGAAGTAATATATATGATTTCAAAACGTCGTTACTATAACTCTATATGTTTTAAAGTGACCGCTGTTATAATATAGGTAAGTTTCTTTGGAACACAGCGTAAAATTATATTGGATACAAAACGCTTTGTTGATGTAAACGATTTACATATGGCAAACTAATAAGCGTATTTTGGTCAGACTCTAGGATCACAAACTTCTTACTAATGAACAAGTAACTAGGATTTGAATAAAATTTTCCAAATGACAAGTGAGAAGAACTACAGTAACAAATATGTGTGCGGGTTGGATAAAGAGTTGTTCAGTATGTAATAAATGTCCCTTGTAAATAGATATGAATTAATTAATTTAAAATTAGTTGTTATAAAATATAAAGAAATAAAAAATTAAAACCAAAGTTATTTCTTAATATAAAGTTAAAGATTTTTTATGAGTGAAAGCAAAAATTCTTATTACTGAATTACAAGGGGAGATAAAAATGTTTTCTTCATATACATAATAATTTACATAAGTGATTCAAGAATCCGTTGCATATAGCTTAAATGTTTAATCTGACAAACGTCCGTAATGTTTTGTATGAGGACTTCTTTCATATGAAGTATTTTTGTGGTCTGTATTACCATTTACTATAAAAAACAAAGAGGAACTTGTTTCTTTGCTCTTAAAGACCAAGGAATGTTAATGAGTTAAAATGTTTAATATGGATTAAGTTATTTTTACTAAACTGTTTATTAAAAAGTAAAATATATTAAAAAGTGTAATAACAAAATATTTTTACTATATATAGAATTTTTCTGGAAATTGTTTTTTAAAAAAAATTGGAATATCGAAATTTTATGACTTTTTAAGTTTAATGAATATCGGTTTAAGGAAAAACTGGTTTATGATACGAGTATTACAGTCTTAAACGCTATTACAAATCAATCCTTAATATCTTACCGTCAATAAACAATTTTAAGTACTTATCAGCTAAAGTGAGGTTTTTAATATATGAGAATAGGCTTGTTAAAGAACATTGTAAGTCCTATTATATTGTGTCATAGGTTAATTTTTAGTTTTATAATAGTAGTTTGTTAGTACCCCTCTCTAACGTCAGGAGTTTTTCGTAAAATGAGAAGCTAGAAACGTTAAGAAAGGAAATGGATCTATAAAAATTAAGAAATTATATGTTCTAAATAAATATTTCTACTAAAACTCATTGCAGGCAAATTAATTTTAAACACTCATCCCTACCTGTAATCCTTTCTGTTACCAAAATCATATGACGTCGCTTCACACAAGACCTTTCTATCTTTTGGTTTTTCAAACATTGAATACTTGTAGAAGCTGTCCGGTAGTTGTTCCAACCCCAAAGATTGATAAAAATCTTCAATTAGATCCCTCATTTTCTTCACCGTATAATTCTAAAAAAAAAATATTTTTTTCGAAACGTAAGAATAATTCGTTTTTAAAGCAGTAAGCATAAAGGAATAAAAGATTCCCTTAAGAGATAAATATGAGCAACTGTAACATTATCTGGTAATTGTACTAATCACGACAATATATAAAAATCTTCCAGTAGATCTATCATTTTCTTCATTGTAAAATTCTAAAATAATCAATATTTTTTTGAAAAGTAATAACAATAATTATTTAAAAGAATAAGCATAGAGGAATAAAGGAATCTTTAAGGAATAAACATGAGTACTTGTACCAGTTCTCCGGTAATTGTTCCAGTTCCAACTATAGATAAAAATATTCTGTTAGATCTATAATTGTCTTCACCGTATAATTTAAAATTACAACCAAATAAACTTTATAAATTCAAAAATGCATTTCATTTATATGTTTTATTTAGGGAGTACTTTAAAATAGTGTACTACCTCTAAACATAAAGATACACAATGTAAACACGAGGTTTGCCTCTTATAACTTTAATTATTTCACAAAAAAATATTCTCTAATTTAAACTTTAAACTGCACTACTTTTGGCATCAATTTATAACTTTAATTATATTTTAAAGAAAATAATTTACATGATTGGCCTTTGATGATAACTAAAATCTTATTCATTTAACTGAACACAAAAAATCATATTTCTAAAACTATATTTTAGGATTGCTGATATCAATATATCAATACAATTTATTAATAACAATGTTAATATATATACTACTACCTATATATATACATATAAATAATTGTTTTGCCCAATGCTTTACACTATATTTCTAGCAGTTTTCCAGGTACTGTGGATGCTTACTTTTGAAATTAAAAAAAATACATTTCTCTTTTATTCTTAAAGTGTGGTAAATTATTTTTTTAAGAACAAAATATTGAATTAACGGATTGTAAGAAAAAAAAATTAAGACAGTAATTTTAAAACAGGAAAAACTCTGTTAGTGGATTAAAACTATCAAATTTGAACGCCATGGAAAATAAAAATTATGTTGTGTAATTGTTTTTCAAAATATAAAAACGTTTCAAAACGTATTTTTAAATAAAATGACGTATGCGAAAATTAGTTTTTTTACAATTTTTTATGTTAGAAACTTAAAACTTGTTACACATTTCTGAAAATTACCCGCGAACATTCAATCGTACAACATAGTATGCAAACTGAAACAAAAACCAATATTTTGTGTACTCGTTTGTAGAAAAATAACCACTGAATAATATTTCACATATCATGAGTAACATATTTCACTTAAAAAAAATTAAAAGTTTGAAACGAGATTTTTTAAGCAGTAACTTCACACAGTATGTATGTATATACGTATATACATATATACCAAAATATATAAAATTTGCTAATAAGTGATTGTAATGTTTGTGGAAATACAACTAACTAATCACCTGTTTTTTCATTTCACCTGTCATAGTACGAAATAACCCTGGCATTTTGTCAGGGTATGGATGCAAAAAGTTCAAGAAAGCGGCAATGTTACCACCATAATAAACGCCTGAAACAAAAAAAAGTAATCAATAATATCGTCACAGTAAAACTTTATCCAAGAGCACTAATTGTATTTTAGGATTATATTAGGTTACACATAAAACTGAATAGTATAATAAAGTTAAGAAATTAGAATAGACACTAAGAAAAGGCATTTTATAAAATTGAATTTGAATTAAAGATACTAAATATATTTACCTTATTTTCAATTTTTTTTAAAGAATTATTCATATGTTTAGAATTTTATAGTAATAAACAGTGAAATTGATTGTTAATAATACTTAAATGCCTGAATCATTATGTTCGTAAAGTGTAGTTTTAATGAAACACAGGAAAATGCAGTGTTACCAACGTTAGCATTGACTATCTAGGCAAATAATAATATTATTTCGTAAATACTTAGTTTAGGAATCAATTTAGAAACAATGTAGTGGACAATAATTCATAGTTGTTGATAAAATTATTACTAATAAATAAATTATCAATATTTCTTATATTATAGAGAGAAGAAAACCCTTTATCACTGAGTAATCACGAAGGGTTTAATTTTTGTAAAAGTTCATCTGCAAAAAAGATTAATTTGCACTTTTTTATATTTTTTAACATAATCGCCGTTGAGATCGATGCATTTTTGCATACAGTGAACCATCTTTTGTATACCTGAGTCGAAAAAATCTCCCGCAACGCCGCGAAGGTAGCTTAAATTTTTTCTTTCGGCTCCTCTCTGGTACTGAAATGCGTCCCACCTATGTGTTTCTTCAAATTAGGGAAGAGATGGTAGTCACTTGGGGCTAAATCCGGGCTGTAGGGCGGATGTATGACAGTATCACATCCAAATTGGTTGATGAGATCGGTTGTTACACGGGCGGTGTGCGGACGAGCGTTGTCTTGATGGAAACAAACACCCCTCTTGTTTTGAATCGAGCGGCGAAGGTTCCTTAACGCCTCACAGTAACGATCAATATTGATTGTTGTGCCGGTATCCATAAATTCGCTCAACAATAACCCCTTCCTGTCCTAAAACACGCTCGCCATGACTTTGCCGGCAGACAGTTTTTGTTTGAATTTCCGCGTCTTCGGCTAATCTAGATGTTTCCAATGACGTGATTGTTCTTTCATTTCCGGTGTCGTATAGTGTACCCAGGCCTCGTCTCCAGTGACAATGGAGTCCAAGAATTTCTTGCCATCGGTTTCATAAGTCTTAAGAAATTCGCATCAATCCGTTACCATTTGTGGTCTGCTTGGGACCCATTTTGCACAAACCTTGCTATACTCTAAATGCAAAATTTTATCTGTCAAAATTTTATCAATGTAAGTCTCGCTGACATCAGGGATAATCTCGGAGAGCTCCCGAACAGTCACCCTTCGATTGCTTCTTCCAGTTCAGCATTGCTTCTTCCACTTTCGCAATCGTTTCGTCCGAAACAGATGGCGGTCCGGAACGCTGTTTATCATGAACGTCCGTCTTTGAATTCTCTGCACCATTTACGAACGTGTTCTATGCTAATACATATTTCTCAGTATACTTCACACAGTTGGATTTGAATGTCCAATGCAAACAAAAAACGAATCACAGAGCGTAATTCGCACCTGGCGGGAGACAGAAGAGGCAATTCCATTATTATAGTCTACCAATCTAAGACTGAATGTTGCAGATCGCTCGCGGAGTGGGGATTGGGAGTGGAGGAACCAATCTGCAAGCCAAGGTCACCGAATCCCGCGTAACAACGTTCACAGAAATTTTATCGCCTTGAAAACCGTAGTTTTCGGACAACCCTCGTATAATAGTATTATTTTAATAGTAGTTAATTTTTGAAGAAAAGGACAGAATTAAAAAATTCAAAAATCTCTACTTATATGTTTCCATGTATAACACAAACACAAATAGTACGTTAATACAGATACTCAATATTTACGTAATTGATATTTATAATAAAACCTTCACAAGAAAAACAAAACAAAAACACGAACATATACACAATAACTAGGACTTTATAACTTACAAAATAGACGATCCTCCCAAGAAAATATGCAAAGAAATTCTTTTATACCCACAAGTAAAACAAATCTGAAAAAATAGTCATTAGTTGCTGATATTGCACTAGCTTTATCAGAATTATACAAAATACACTCCTGTAGAAAGGGACGCATTATTAATTCTTTGAAGGAATTTAAAATGTACTCATTTTAGAATGAGCCCACCCATACATTAAACATGCAGGTGATATTTCAAGCAAAAATATTGTACTACAGTGTCATCTAAGTGCAACCATTCAAACAGAGATATCGAGCAAAGAAATGTTAGTCAGTTCCGAGCCATCCGTTGTAGCAACGAACCAACCGTATTTCTTCTTATGATATTACCCACTTGTATATGTTTGTGTTGTGTGTTATGTAAATTTAAGAAAAACATATCATTAAAAACCCAACGACCTCCAAAAACAGTAATGTGGTAAACGTACTTTGTTTTTGTTTTATACTGAAACATAATTCTGATAACGAGTCTGAAAGTACAATTTGTAATAAAACATTCTCCGCTAGGTTACAATGTTTGTTTGTTTGTTTGTTTGTTTCTTATGGCAACTTATTCGGACCTTGGTCCATCAGTTCTCTGGCATCCCAATATAGCTTACATATGTTCTTTGACTTTCTTTGGTCATGGTCAAGTTCACTACACACTATCAAGTGCTCCTTATTCATCACAGAGTCTACTTTGCGGCACAAAGTGCACATGTCCGAGGTTAGTATCTTTATCTTATGTAAATGTGCTGCCATGCAGTCATGCCCTGTATTCAGGCGGAACATGGCGACTGCTTCCCTTCTCAGTCTGCATCGATTCTCATCCCAGGTCCTGTCAACATCATGCCACATTTTACCCTCAGAGACCGTTTTCGCCTTTTGGTAGAACTCGTTAGTTATTTTTTTCTTAATCATGGTTTTGGCCATCGAGGTATTCACTGTAGTGTTCTTATGTTGAAGTAGTGTGCCTTTTTTTGCCAGTTCATCCGCTATTTCATTTCCCAGTACTCCGACATGGGATGGGATCCATTGGAAGCAAATACGTTTTCCCAGGCCTTGTAGGTATTTTATCATTTTCTGTGCTTCGTTTATAGATTCGTCATTTGTTCTTTTGTTAGAGCATAAACTTTGTATGGCTGCTCGCGAGTCCACCATGAACGCAACGTTGTGGTAGGCATTTGTTCTGTACAGAAGTTGCTGTAGAGCAAATTCTATTGCCTTGATTTCTCCATCAAAACTGCCTTTGTTCTTTCCAACTGAGGCATAGTGTGCGAAGAAGGTTACAATGTTAGAATTAAGAGTTATCTTACATAATAAAATTATTATACTTTATTTCGCTGATTAGATAGTGATAATAAAGGTTTTACGCTACACGAGAGAAAAGTATCAAGCTTTCACTGTAGTTTATCACACGAGTATATTGTACAGTATAGGACCTAGAACAGATCCCTGCGGCGCACCTTCGATCCAAAATAGAGGCCCGTCCAGCATTGTCAGACAGATGCAAAGCTAACACGAAGAACATCATATATTGACCTTGCACAAACAACCCAAATCCAAACACTGTCTATATCGACGTTGGATGAAGGAACTGTAGCAGAACTGTATTCATGTTTCTTTAAAATCTGTCTGGTAGGCTAGTTATTACAAATTATTTGATTTATTTTTTATAAATATTGATATTTAATTATTATTGATAAAAATTGATATTTATTGAAAATATTTAACATTTCCATTATATAAAGTTCAAAATTTCATTTTTATATTTTGAAATAAATACTATTTTTAATCTGGTAAAATATGTGTAGCATTTTAGTAGATAGAATAAAGAGTAACTACACTGCTACTACTTAACTTTGTCAATTACACTTTATAGTAACCAATAAACTGATTTGTTACTGACAGGCAAACAGTTCTAGTCTCGTAAAAATCCAAATGTACTTAAATTCTTACAATTATATTTCCGTGTTACACTAAGGATTATATTGTCAGATAAACTTGTCAAATTTTTTAATAGTTTCAGACTTTTGTAAAATGCGCTCCAGCGTTCAGCTAGTAAATCATTTTACTTTATTCGTTCCTACTTACTGTATAAATGAACTGGTATCGGTCCTTTTTTCGATACAGCATCTGGACCGAACCTATCGCGAAGTCGTCCCCTAATGTAAGCATGCAATTGTTGGTAGAAAGGCTTAAATTCTTCCCACAAACCCATTAAAAATTGTTTGAACTCTGAAGCCGGCGGAACTTCAAAAACACTCAATTTTTCTTCTGCCCGGTTAGCATAACCTGCAATCAAATTTATTATATTCTTGATATATTAGATGTAATATTAAAAATATTAACACTAAAATGTTGTCTGCTGAATTTCATTCTTCTTTCTGATTTAAGTCTAATGTTTTAAAAATTGTCTTTTTCTTACTAGCTAAATAAATGACTAGATGTTACAAAAAAAACATTAAATTTGTTTTGTTCTTTGCCATATTTGTACACTTCTTTTATTTTTATTCGCGACTACAGATTTAATTCTAGAGTGTATTGTAATTTTTAAATCTTCCTTGGGTTTAAATTCATAGAAAAATCAAGAACATTTGAGTAATAATAATTTTATATTAGCTACGCTAGCGGTCATGTCGATAACTAAAAGGTAAAAAACTAATGTCACACATTTTTGTTTCATGAATGAAGGTACACACTTGTCAGAAGGACAAAAATTACTCTGGGGTTTTTAATGAATTATAAATTATCGTTAACTAAAAAGCTTACTTTTGTAAGTGTATAACGGTAGACATTACCTTTAAAATAACGGTAAACATTTTAATTTTCTTACTACTTCGTGGAGTTTGTATTTTAAATAAATCTTGTTCGATTAAATGTTGGCAAAAAAGTTTTTTATCCGCATGTGTATGTAATAAGCATATACTCCTTAAATCTCTTTTTAATTTTGGTTTCCTGATAATTTTTAAGTAATAAATTAATAAACATTTTACTGGATCCTATTTCACCTGTAATTTTGTATTAGAGTATATGTTTAAAAAAATATTTTCAAAAATATAATGTTAATTAAAATTATAAATATTGCAAACTTTCTTATACATTTTAAAATACGAGGGTTGATCAAATATAAACGAGACTGATTTTTTAAAAAATGTATTGCTTACTTACAAATCATTCTTGATACAATTTATTTTTCTACATAGTCTCCCGCACGAGTAACACATTTTTCCCACCGGATTGGAAGTTTTTTAATTCCATCTTCGTAAAAAGTTCTCGGGCGTTCATTGAGCCATTGGAGCACGAAGGTCTCCACTGCAGAATCGTCTTCGAAACGCTGGCCTCCAAGCGCCTCTTTGAGTGGCCCAAACAGGTGATAGTCGCAGGGTGATAAGTCTGGACTGTATGGGGGATGTTCCATTGGTTCCCAGCCAATTTGATCGAGTTTAAGCCTCGTAGCGTTCGCCGAATGTGGTCGGGCATTATCGTGAAGAAGAATGACGTTTCTCGCCGGTTTAGATTTCCTTTTCCTACGAAAAGACTGTTTTGCGGCCTCTAAAACATCGCAATAATATTGTGCATTTATTGTGCGTCGTTGATGGAGGAAATCGACGTGAAAGGCGCCTTGATTGTCGAAAAATACAGTGGCCATTACCTTCCCGGCCGACGATCGTGATTTGGCCTTCAGGTTTTCTACTGCTTCCCGTCCTTCGGCGAATTCCTTGTGCCAAGCAAAAACGCGAGCTCTTGACAGGGTCCTGTCCCCGTATTGAGCCGTCAATCTACGAAAGATTTCAGTCGGATTGACCCCCTCCTTGGCCAAAAACTTAATAATAATTCTCTGCTCCACGGAAACGTGCACTTCACTCTCAGTCATTGTATAGTTTTATACTGAAGGGTCCGAACGGAAATGTTGCCCGTCTACGCCCGTCCCAAACCTCCCAGGCTACCTGAAACCCCACCCTTTAGAGTTCAATGTCCAACGGAAAAGTTTTTAGAAAGTCAGTCTCGTTTATATTTGATCAACCCTCGTAAGTTAATCTTAGAATATATAACGAACTTTTACAACTAACAAGAATGATACTAAAACATACACTTTTGTCTTCAGTCGATAAAACATTGCATAAACAAATTAAGTAACACATTTTGTAGTTAATTGCAAAAAACATTTTGGTTAAATTTTACGTTTAAGTAAGGACTGTACTTTAGCTAATTACTCACCTACGGATTTTGATATTTTATTACATGCGTCCACGAACTTTTTCCATACAGGCCTAACCAAAGTAGCTACAGTTACTCGGTTTTGTTCCCAGTAGAACTGAAGTTCTTTGGGGTCACGAGAATCATCACTTGCTGCATACATGGCCTCGGATGCTATAAACATAATAATGTTATTATTTACAAAACTCTGTAATTAATCTTCTCGAAAAATGTAAATGGTAATTTTAACAGATATTTTCTTTAACAAAACCAAGAGTTTTCAAAGTAATTACAATACGCAGATGTTTCGCTGATAAAACAAAAAGCGTATTTCCAAAAAAAGTAATAATATCATTGTAAATTTTTATACCACCATAATCATCTTTTAAAAACATAAATTAACATTCAGAATTTCCAGTCAGATTTATTTTTACATTTTCAACAGATTTTAAACAAATTTGTTAAAACGAGTTATATACTGAAAATGAGTGGAAATTTTAAGGTTGTATCTCAGTTATATGAGTCGTATTTATGAGTTTTTATTATAAACCAGACGGAGCAAGAACTGATAACTTGTCCCATAATGTCCAACGTGAATTATATATTTATCAACGCAGAATGACCAGATTCTTGCGATAACCAATTTAATACTCAATCTTAAAAAACAAAAATTACAAAAAATCTTATCTAAAATTGTGTTTTTAAAAAATATACTCTAAACCAAAGTGGAATGTTTTAGGTAGAAAAGTCTCCCGTAAAAATTAAATAGTTTTGGTTGACTAGAATAATACAAGAGTTAAGAAAAACATAACAGACCTTCATCTCCGCATACTGTAGAGTTGTAAATGCATATCTTAGATGGTGTGTCACCAAGTTTAACCATTGTTGTAATTACATCTCCGTACTGCAGAAGAACAAAGTATAATTATATTCGTGAGTTACTAAAATTGAATAAGCATGTTGTTTTCACTTATATTAAAAAAACTACCAAATGGTTAAAACTTTCCCCGTCAAGTCTACGTTAAAAAAAAATTGGTAAATCACTTTTGAATTCCATAAAGAAACAACCACCTGTTTACAAGGTTATTGAACATTATCAATGTTCAAACGCTGAACCGTTCTTGATACTTCATAAATTTGTTTAAAATTTTATCTACTTTACTTGATCTACGAACAAGTCATTTTTCATAGATCAGCTGTTCAGTTAATAGAAGTAAAAAATACTGAAATGGGTAAATGACTTTACCCATTTATATATCAGAAGCATTTATATATCAGAAGCAAAATCTGCAATTATAACGAATAAAATGACTGCTTATTTATCAAAATTGGTTCACTAGATTATTCTGTATAAGTGTAGTTTTTCCATTTTATTCATATTTTATTTTTAAACGGTTTTTGCAATTTCATAATTTTTAATCAATTTTTTTTACCTTTATGGAAAAAGCACACAGTATAAACCTTAACGAATAAAATGAGTTATCGTTGTCAAAAATTGACAAGTAAAAGTTTATTTTCTCCATTTTATTATGTCCTCTTTGGTATTTACGATTGTATAATTGCATATTTTTGGACTTTTTACATAATATGTTCTTCTTAAAAACGATTAAAGTGAGTAATCATTTAACAAATTATGTTCAGTAGTTTTTTTTATTTTCTGGTTTATGGTTTTTCTTTTTTGGGTTTTGTTTTTGTTTTTGTTGTTTGATTTTTAATTTTTGTTTTTTGTTATTGTTTTTCTTTTGTTTTTTTTAATTTTTGTTTTTTTTTTTTTTCGTTTTTGTTTTTCGTTTTTGTTTTTGTTTTTGTTTTTGTTTTTGTTTTTGTTTTTGTTTTTGTTTTTGTTTTTGTTTTTGTCTTTGTCTTTGTCTTTGTCTTTGTCTTTGTCTTTGTCTTTGTCTTTGTCTTTGTCTTTGTCTTTGTCTTTGTCTTTGTCTTTGTCTTTGTCTTTGTCTTTGTCTTTGTCTTTGTCTTTGTCTTTGTCTTTGTCTTTGTCTTTGTCTTTGTCTTTGTCTTTGTCTTTGTCTTTGTCTTTGTCTTTGTCTTTGTCTTTGTCTTTGTCTTTGTCTTTGTATTTGTATTTGTCTTTGTCTTTGTCTTTGTCTTTGTCTTTGTCTTTGTCTTTGTCTTTGTCTTTGTCTTTGTCTTTGTCTTTGTCTTTGTCTTTGTCTTTGTCTTTGTCTTTGTCTTTGTCTTTGTCTTTGTCTATGTCTTTGTTTTTGTTTTTGCTTTTGCTTTTGTTTTTGTTTTTGTTTTTGGTTTTGGTTTGTTTTTGTTTTTGTTTTTGTTTTTGTTTTTGTTTTTGTCTTTGTCTTTGTCTTTGTCTTTGTCTTTGTCTTTGTCTTTGTCTTTGTCTTTGTCTTTGTCTTTGTCTTTGTCTTTGTCTTTGTCTTTGTCTTTGTCTTTGTCTTTGTCTTTGTCTTTGTCTTTGTCTTTGTCTTTGTCTTTGTCTTTGTCTTTGTCTTTGTCTTTGTCTTTGTCTTTGTCTTTGTCTTTGTCTTTGTCTTTGTTTTTGTTTTTGGTTTTGGTTTTGTTTTTGTTTTTGACATTGTTTTTCTTTTTGTTCTTATCATCTTACTTTCTCAATATATGCTTCTTATACAGAACTAGAACGAACTTATTATTTTATATGAAATTCATACAACTTTTGACTTACTGCTTTCGATGCTTCCTGATCGACAGGTTTATGTAACAAACCATAAAACTTTGCCTGGCGTGTAAGTTCGGGGTCGAAACAATCCCAGTTAAACGAAAGATGCGTTGCGTCAAACGGTTTCGCCAATGCTTCTTGCTGAAGGAGAATAAATACAAAAATAATTATAAATGTAATAATAAATACGTTATTACGATTGATTGTTCCTCTTAGCCTTAAATTTCATCGTATTAGTAAGGACTTTACTGGAGAAAGTATGGCGCGTTGCAAGTAGTTGCAGCATTGAAACCAAACACACACACACACACACACACACACACACACACACACACACACACACACACACACACACACACACACACACACACACACACACACACACACACACACACACACACACACACACACACACACACACACACACACACAAGCTTAAAATACTTCGTCTGATAATAATTCAAGTTATATTTTTTTAAGTATTTTTATTTATTTTATTGCCAACTAGATACAATTATTTGTCACAGTAAAAGCAAATTTGTAAACCATACAGAGGTAGCAATAAACTGTTAGTATCATGTGCGATGCTAAAACAAAACTAAATTTATAACTAAGATCCTATATATAATAACTATTACAATATTATAAGTAATAGTGTATCCCAAAATAAATAATATTAAATAAAATTTCGAATCAGTATAAAGTAAATATCAATATGTTTTACACGTGTACCTTGAACATACAAAAACAAATACTAGTTACGTAAATCTTGTGTTCAATTTTAAAAATTCCATAAAACTGTAAAACTCTACGGAATACTTATTGTTGTCAATGTTTTAATGCTATTTTAAATTGTGTAATTTATAACAAGTTAAAGTTTATTAAATTATAATAAAAATACTGTTTTGGAAAACGTTTACAATCCTTTTTAATGACATAAACACCACGTAATTTTAGCTAATATTTTCTTCTGAACTGAAGCAATTGAAAAAAAAAAACATTTGAGCCATTTTTCAGAGGAGTTACATACTTTCACCTTCAAAAGCAAACATTTAGTTTCAGGAAATAGCTAATTCTTAACTCTAGTGAAAAGGATAATAAAGACAATGAGGACGTACCTCTTACTGAAGACATTAAAAAAATATAATTATATTAATTAAATATTGCTTTTGATACTACTTTCGAATAAATTAATTTCGAAAAATATCCTGATATTTCAGACTTCACATATTTAAATTTCAGCTCAAGGAATGCAAAATAACAATTATTTTAAATTCCACAGAAATATTACTTTATACAAAATTTAATAATTTTTATTTTATATGAAATAATTGACTGAGCAATTAAGTGTTCTTAAAATCATATATTTTTCAAAATAATTCAGATAAAATTACTTATGGCCAAATATTAAATTTATCACGACGCGTACCTGGGTCGTTGACCTGACAGAAGTAACTTTCTAAAAATATTTTATATTAACTCTTTTTACGTTTTCACAATCATAATCATCGTTAAAATCTGCACATATTAGATATTAAAATATCAAATTATCTGAAAGTACTGAAAATGAAACCAAACCGCCGTTAAATTAATTGTCTTATTTTTAAAGGCATTTAAATATTCAAAATGCTAGTGCATGCAGATTTTAAAGCTGATTTTAACTATAGTGATTAAGATTTTTAAGTAATCTAAAACAAAAAAAGTTAAGAAAATGCCTTAGCTAACATTGGCTTCTAATAATATAGAATTTTATTCAATTAACTAAAAATAACTTAAAACACTACACTTTTTTGCTGCTGATATTTCTACCAAATTAATAATAATTTTTATTACTACTTGTGTAACTTTATTTTTTTAAATGCCAGCTCATTCAGCATTTATGACTTATTTTATGTAATACTTGTAATTGTTTTAAATTTAAAAAAATTGCTTCAGTGTACTTAACGTTCAGGGTTATTACATTAAAACAAAACGTAATCAAAGTTCTTTAATTTTACCTGATATCTACTTTACTGATAAGTCCTTAAACTCCACACTACTAAAGTTATCGATGGCGACAAATAGCAAACAATTGGCTAATATCTTCTAAATCGACGAAGCATTTTATAGTTTTGTGATAATTTAATTAATTCATTTTTTCAGACGAAGATTAATAAATAATCAAAATTTTTAGCTTTTTAGGTAATTGTTATTAATAAATAATTATTATCAATAACGTCAAATTAAATTTTAAACTTGGATATCTGTCAAAAATACTGTACTTAAAGTGACTGTTTCATTTTGTAAGTTCTTCCCGGGTGACTACAAAGCACACACGATTTCTCCTGTAACTACATGTGCAAAACACTCCCAATCCCTTCTTTTATCAGTCTCAGTGACACAATACCATTATTTTAACCAATTATGAAACTCGTATTAATTCTTTACAAACACAGAAAGCAGCTTACCAATTTTTTTAAAATTAAACCGTTACCAACGAATAGAAGAAACACTGTCAGAGCACTAACTTTCTTGTGGAATTTATGGTGCTGTTCCATTTACGTGACCCTTAACGATTTTAAGCACGTATATTTACATTGTGAGGCGCTGATTTATGTTTTGCGACTTTTCTAAAAATACCATATTTAGAAAAGTTTTGAAACCAAAGCACACTACTGAAAATTTTACATAGTTTTCTAAACATAAAAGTGATCTAGAAATCAGGATCAGTGCTCAATTTAATGTCACGAATGTAAGTGTAATCACGGTGGTTTCTCCAAAATATCATTTCTCTAAGGCAGGGGTCTCCAAACTTTCCAGCCTTAGGGCCATACTGATTACTCCAGTAGGTTCCGAGGGCCAAAACCATATTATCATTGTTGCCGGTGGTAAAAAGTGAAATAGTCCACTGTTGAAAAAAAAAGTCCGAAAAAGTATGCAACGTTTAAAAAAGGCTGCAAATCGGACTAAAGTCCGCAAAACGGCAACACTGCATATTATTAATTTTCCTGTCATTATCTGTAATTTCTAGATTAGTCGTAGAGTACGAGCCATGAGGGTAACGTGACACGACATCTGGTGGACACAAGCGGAAATAGGTAGTACCTTCTATCGCTAACAGATAGCGCTAATAGCACGTACAGAATAATCTCATTGGTTCGAGAAAGTTCTGGTGTCTTCCACTCACTTCTAGACGGCAGTAATTGGAATATATAAGAAGGCTAGTGGCGCAACCACAAGTCATGCTAGCTCTCCGCGGGCCGGACAAAATCTGTCCGCGTACCGGATGTGGCCCTCGGGCCGTAGTTTGGAGACCCCTGCTCTAAGGGAATCCACTAATAAATAACATTATAAAATGAAATTATATACTTTATTATTATTATTGTTGTTATTGTTATTGTTAATATTATTATTATTATTATTGTTGCTGTTATTATTATTATTATTATTATTATTATTATTATTATTATTATTATTATTATTATTATTATCATTATTATTATCATTATTATTATTATTATTATTATTATTATTATTAGTGTAATCTATTAAAAAAATATTTCCATAACGCAATAACTTACTACAGTCACAAATCGAGAAGAAATTTAAAATTAACGTACATACCTTATATAAGTGAAAAATAAAAAGAACAAATAAAACGAACGATATTTACATATCTCTTGAAGTTTTCCTCTGTAGCGTTTGTATTATAATCAAACGTAGCAGACTCCTGGTTATATCGACCTTCGAAACAAATTTTCTGCTCAAGATAATCAAGATACTTCCGTGCATCTTCCTCACTATCCGGGTTATAATCTTTTAAGTCACAGCTGCATATTTGTACAACAGCAAATATAACAACTGCTGTTAAACAATGCATAACACTGGAAACATTAAACAATACCAATTAGAATCATAATTATACAAAAGTAGTTCTATGAACTGATTTTATGCAAACGTTTTTACCTATTTATAGAATTTTTATTTTGGTATTACTTTTATTCGGAAATTTGTCTTCTAATGTGTACGTAAAACAATGCACGAGAATTTATAAATGTCTTGTTATCAACCTATAATGGAGCATGTTGTTTTCTTTTGACCAGTATACAACCCGGTTTGAGTAGAATATTGTGTACGATGTGCATACACTGGTGAGAAAATTACCCTTATCGTGAAAGATCAGAAGACGTTTTGTTTCTATTAAAGCATTTATCGGAAAGGTTTGTTTTTTTAACACAATATTAATTGTAGTATTTTTTGGTTAGTTTCTCCTGTTCGATTTAAATCTTACCAATAAAACTGTTATTCATAGTACAAATTTTAGATAAAATTATATTATTAGACTAGCACACTTTTCGATTGTTAATAGGCGGTTGAAATGGAAGAAATTTCACCGAAAATATTTTCTTGATTGTAAAAGAAATGGTTGCTATCAAAATTACTATTTTTGTGGTGAAATTTAAATGATGTAAAAATCATTACAAAATGTCTTTATAACACATAAATATATGCGTTCTGTTGTTATACAACTATAAAATGCAGAGAAGACATTTATAAGTGTTTCTTGTGACGTAACATATACGTTGGTAAATGAATAACATTAAAACTTTACTTACCTAAACATTGTCTTCATAAAACGAAATTTAGTAGAAAGGCTGTAATACTGATTTGTATTTGCATTGCAGCCTATATTTAAATGCATTCCCCCACCATTTTATTGTTTGCTTTTGTCTATTTCGTGAGAAGAATACGTCTAACGTCCAATACGACGCAATTAAACGTGTTTGTATAAAACATATGTTTTCATTTTCAACCTTGAGCACACGCGCGCGCTCGTCACACACGCACACACACATACATACACTCATAAAGTATAAAGAAAATAATATTGTTGGATGCACCTGTTTATAAGCCTTGTTTGACAGTGACAGTAAATGTAGCTATTGTAATATTGGATTTTTTGTGTTTTTTACTTTAATTTTTTTTACTTTATTATTAGTACCTTGTCTCGTATCACTCAAACGATATTCTGCTACAACATATATTACTAAGAAAGACTACGGGATGATTGTAGATGGCCTTGAGACAAATTTGGCAGGTAGTGGGGGGATGGTTACTGGCGCGTCACTACCTGTAATATCTACTATTAAGTTGTAATGGAACGTTGGACGGGTGAACAAAGCGGTTACGCGATGAATGCGTATTATCAAAACGGCGGAAATGTCGTTTTAAAATACCGCGTAACCAGCCTGTTCCGTAAGATAACAAACGGGATTAACGTCTTAAAAAGAGGCAGGAGTGTAAAAACTGTTCAAACACCTTAACACATCGCAGCTGTTCAACAGGCTATGGTTAGAAGTCCTCGCCGATCAGTCAAACAACATGCCCTTCGCATTGGAATAAGTGACACATACCTGTTCTTGTTTTATGGGGATACCTAAAAACAAAAAGTGTTTCAAGTACTCACAACCATTCAAGCCCTAAAACAACGAATTGTAGACGAGATCGCGGCAATACCTGTCAACATGCTGCGAGAGGTCATGCAAAACTTCTAAACCAGGCTCCAGAAATGCCTTAACTGCAATGGAGGACATTTGGTAGACGTAGTGTTCAGAAAATAATATTTTTTCGTATTGTACCCATAATGGCTATTCTTGTACTTTCAATTATTTACTAAAAAAAAATATTTAAACATTTTTTCCAACAATCAATTACTTCATTTAATCATCCCGTTTCACTGGTGGACCCTGTATTTACTCGCTGTCCTGCAACTAATTATGATTAAAATTTAAAACTGCAACTACCTGCCTGCTCTCTCTCTCTCTCTCTCTCTCTCTCTCTCTCTCTCTCTCTCTTTTTCTCTCTGGCTTTTACTTGAAGCTTTATTATACTTATTGTTGAAAATTATTCAAAAACATGGTAATAGAAGCGTATACATATATAGACTACAGTTAACAAGATAAAATTATAACATTTATTTAACTATATGTAAAACTCTGGCATATTACTCTAGTATTATCATAAACTGTTTTCAAAAATATTGTAAACACGAACGTAAAAAATAAGTGTTTATTTCGATTTTTTTATAATAGAATAAATCAAGACTTACAAAATTTAATCTCTTAAACGTAATTAATACAAGTTACAACAGACCGATAGCCTATATGCAGTACGTTTTAAATTATAAAAGTAAAGTATTACGTACTTAAATGCGTTTACGTTTTCTTTTCTTTTGATAATTACAAACCTGAATGCTTTTGCCTCAATGCACGCCAATTAATATAAAAATAATATTGGGAATTAGTAATATAATGTAAAATTAAAACACGCACTTACGCATTTCACGCAAATAAAAAGTACTAAAATAAAAGAAAATTACTAAAAGAAATGCTCACACTTACTTTCAAAAATAAAAAGTAAGTTATTCACGCTTGAAACACTACATAACAAGTTACTTGCTAATAAACATAACAATCAACAGCATCGTTATCACATTAACAATGAGTAGAATATTGTCATGCCGGCAGGTAACTGATGTTAAGTTGTAGGAAAAAATATTGGAATCTTTCCTGGTAGACGAGTTCGTTCGATCAGTTGTTTGATACGAATACGCTATTCTGTATTGTATGACTTTACACGAGAACAATCGATTAATTATTAGAATAAAATTATTTGATTATTGTTTTCAATCAAAAAAATAATCAATTATAAAAAAATATTCGATTATCCTATCGCTGGAAAAAGATAGGAACGACAAAGTACTTTCAGACAGGAATCAGCAATAATCCAGTGATAAGTAGATCGTCTAATCATCCAGCTGCTTGTCACATATCAGAAATGTGGTAACTATGTAACAAATACGAGGTGTGTTCAGAAAGTAACGATAATTTTTAAATTTCTCGGGCTTGGAGAGTCCGATTGTCAAACATTTTTTTTATTATGTTGGTATACATGCACTTGAAGTATGATAAAACTTTCAGCTGTTTTCATTGTTGACTTTGTCTGTGACAGCCACTAATGTTAGACGTGTTTTTATGAGCTCGGCGATTTTCGTTTGTTAAAACAAATGGATCAAAGTATTTGTATCAAATTTTGCTTACAAAATGGAATAAAGTGTAACAAAGTGTGTGAAATGTTAACAAAGGCCTATAGTGAGTCTGTTATGAGTAAAGGAGAGTTTTCGAGTGGTATAAGCGTTTCCGAGAAGGCCGTTAAGACGTTGAAGATGACCAACGCCTTGGGCGCCCCAGCACATGAACAACCGATGAAAACGTGGAAAAGGGAAAGAAATAGTTATGAACAATCACCGAATCACAATTAGAGAGGTCGATGATGATGTTGGCATATCGATTGGATAATGTCATGACATTGTTTCCAATGTTTTGGGTATGAAAAGCGTTGCAACAAAATTCGTTCCAAAATTGTTGAATTTTGAACAAAAACAGCGGCGAATGGAAGTTGCTCAGGAATCATTAAATGAAGTCAACGACGATGTAGAATTACTGAAACGTATTATAACAGGTGACGAAACATGGGTTTACGGATATGACGTTGAAACTAAGGCTTAATCATCCCAGTGGAGGCATTCTGACTCGCCAAGACCGAAAAAGGCTCAACAAGTGGGGTCGAACGTGAAGGTTATGCTCACTGTGTTCTTCGATATTAATGGCATAATGCATCATGAATTCCTGCCTCCAGGTGAAACGGTCAATAAGGAGTACTACCTACAAGTTCAAAGCCGTTTGCTTTGAAGCAATCCGAAAAAAACACCCGGATCTGTGGAAAAACAATTCATGGCCTTTGCACCAAGATAATGCACCAGCTCACACTTCATGGTTTGTTCGTGAATTTTTGGCCAAAAACAGTACTTTAACGATGCCCCAGCCTCCATATTCGCCAGACTTGGCTCCGTGTGACTTTTTACTATTTCCAAAAATAAAGAGAACCTTAAAGGGCAGTCGTTTTACAGCCGTAGATGACACTAAAAGCACATCGCTGAAAGAAATGAAGGCTATCTGAAAGATCGAATTTGAGAAATGTTTCGAGGATTGGAAGAAGCGCTGGCACAAATGCATTATCGCTAATGGGTACTACTTTGAAGGCGACAACATCAATGTAGAAGAATAAATAAATATTTTGTTAAAAAAATTAAAATTCTTGTTCCTTTCTGAACACATCTCGTATATTAATCGGAAGCAAAACTAATAAGTAAATAGGCAAATTACTTTAGTTTGAATGAAGTCGAAAAAAATGGATTAACCGATAAAAAAATTGTAATTATAATTTTGATATTTTTGGGAAAAAAGTAGAATACAGGATGTAATGTGTGTATTATCCATTTAGTTGTATTAAAGAAAATATTACTTTTAAACGTACTTTATCAAATGTACTTTTTTGAAAATATGCGAAATTTTTAGTGGGCTACATATAGGCCTAGTAGGTTTTGTTCTTTTTCATCTTCTTTTTCATCCTGGTTTTCAAGCACTTATATTTTACAGCAGTTTCATTAATATACCGGTGTAACCAAATTTAAAGTTTACCTGCAAATTTTCCTAATTTCCCAACTGACATAGGAATGCTTTAATCTCGATGTATTTTCTGATTACACATTCCACGGTAATCAAACCATACTGCCCAAAACATATTTTTGAAAGTTCTGAATTTTAATAACACTAATTATTTCAAAACATCCCTACAGTTGAATAATATAAAGCCATATTGGTTTAGTTGTATGATTATATATTAAAATCCTATTTTGTATTGTTAGTGTGGAATTACTTCTCAATAGCCTTCGACTATACTGAAATATTAAAATCATTTAGATATAAACGTCTTAATCAATGTTAAAATCTGCTGAGTTTAGCATTTCAAACTATTGGAAAGTAAGAAAGCAAATAAATATTTATATGAACCAAAAAAAAAAAAAAAAAAAAACACGCACAAGTTAGGTGGCGCAAATCAAAATAGAACTAGTTATATTTAAAAACGGATATATTATCTAATTAAATTACTAATTAAGAAGTATATTTATCAAATCAACTCTACTTTGACAAAGTCCTTACTGCGTTTTCCAAATAAAGCTCTATAAAACCTTCTTTGTCTTTCAGTTTACATGTGCCAACTGCCTTCATATTTTATAGCTTGTTGTTAAATTCTACTTTTCAAAAATTTTCCATTTCCACTTTGATTTTACTTCACCTTATTTTCCCATTTTCGAATCCAGTTTTTCACAACTTCTCTTTTAAAAATATTAATTTTTCTTTCTTATCTCTTTGCCATTGCCGCTATTCTCAGTAAATAGATTAAAATTAGAAAACATTTATTTTTTAAAAAAATTCTATACTTTGAGTATAGATATAGTTTTTGAAGATGGAGTTTCTCCGAAACGCGTCAACGAAAGTAGAATTGACGAAGCTAGGAAAGGCTTATACTGAACATAGTGATAATAATCCTAGCAGAAAAGAAGAAGAATATAAAAAGAATTTCTAAACAATTTTACAGATATTCAGAATTTGAATTTTTTAAAAAATAATTAAAATATTATAAAAAATACTTTGTCTGAGGGAAAAATATTAGTTCGTTATGTAATAATTTATATTTATTTTCTATAATTACTAAATTACACACATATTTTACCAGCTAACAAAATCCTCTTCTCGTCTTGTTTTCCGCGATGACAAATTTGTGAAAAGTTTTAAAAATATCAAGTTAAGAAGTAACTCTAACTTTGGTGCTCCCGGATAATACATCTGATACAAAATGAACTAAATTTTAACACCTCGTAGTTAACATTAGTGATTATGATACAGGAAATAATACCATAAAATGACATAGTTTGTTATATTATTATTTAACACACACTATATTAAACTATCATTCATTACGTTTAACGGTACATAGAATACACAGGTTAAATGTGAACGATCAGTAATAGAGAAATAAATTACAGTAATAAACTATTAATAAAATTTGATAGACAAAAATATTTTCTGAATTTTATAATCTCTATTGAAAACTTTACTGTTGTATATGTTAGTATGTCAATTTGTAAATTATTAACTAACAATGAATAATATCCAACTTATGACTATAATTTTTTTTAATAAAATGTAAATAATCTCATCCTCTTTAGTTAAAAACAAGTCAAAGTACAACAATAATAACAAATACGAAAAACGTACGGTTATTTAATTAATTATCAACACAAATTTCGTTAGGCACTGTATTAATAACTTTTTTTTAATTTAAATTGTTTCGTTATATATTTAAACAGTTAATTAATACTGTTATCTTTGATAATGTAACTAAAGTTATCGTTTGCTAACTTACTGCCATTCATTACCCCAGTCTTTTTGCTTCCGTACATATAACAGCTATGCAATGACTAAGTATTGTTTAATTTCGATCCCATTTGCAGCTATTGTGCAAAAAAACTGTAAAGTAAAATAGTATGACAGTAACTGTTCTTCAAAAACTAAAGCGAGTTCATACAAGAAAATCAAATGGTGTAAGCAAATATTGTATTATGGATCTTAATTAGTGTAATACAATCGAAATTTCAATTACAGACAAATACATCTAATTACCTTAGTGTAGCATAACATAAATCACCGAAATCTGGTCACATTAAAGAAGGAAATCACCGAAAGCCCATTTTAATTCGCAGCCAGTATAAAATTTGTTATCATATTCATATTAACATTGTAACTATTATTTATGCTAAGATACTTTCACGTAAAACATAAATAAAAGAAATACCTTAATAAATGATCAGTCTATAGGAAAAATAAATAAGAAAGATAGTTCGTAGAGGAATAAAAACATAAAAAGGGAGAAGAGGAAGAAAAACTCAAAAAACGAAGAAGCCATTGTGAATTTTCATTATTCTGATTCAAGCTTTTAAAGAGACAGTATTGTTTTTAAAGGGATAATTAACTATCTGTTAAAAAAGTAATTAAGCAATAAACAAACAAATTAAGAAACCAACTTGAACCTACACTACAACATCCATTTTAATTAATGTTCAACGAAATTCAGTTTACACAAAATAATAAAATATCTGGTAACAAATATGTAAGCTTAGAAAACTTGATGAGTGATACTTTTAAATACTAACTTCAAAATTCCGTAATTATTCCAAGAAAACTTATAAGCCTTTTTTTATAATCTGTTTAAATTTACAGTCCGTTTTAAAACCTACTTTAGGTACAATAGCCTAAATTTCATCATTTTTGTTAAATCACCATAAATCACCTCAGATGTTTCACCCAGTTTAGTTAAGTGTTTAGTTAAGTGTTTAGTTAGTATGATTTTATAATTTGTTTGTAAGATTCCGCAGTTTTTTAAATAAAGTTAAATGATTACGAAATTAAAATCTAGTGCAGATTTTAACAGACTGAACAATAATCCAAGCCTTTGTTATATTATAAAATAAATAAAAAATAATATTTGTAAATCATACACATATTGTAAGATTGATTTTGTTTATATTAGGTTGCATAAATACATTTACGAGAAGACAGTAAGTGTCTAAACAAAACTACAAATCTGCCACAGCCTTCAAGATTTAGTATTTCTTTACACTGTCAAAGACCAGTTAAAAAACCACAAGTTTAGACGATATAAAGCCACAAGCCATTAAAATCGATATAAAATGCTTCCAAAAAAAGACATTTATTTTAAAACGTAAAAATAGGTCTGGTTAATAAGACAAATGGCTGACTGTGTGTCAGGTAACTAAATAAAACCTATTATTCTGCAGAAAATGTATCATTAAGTAAACTAGAACGCATTCACTTGAAAGCTGAATTGTTATTTGACGTAATAAATCCATTAGAAGAGCCTATAAACTCTTCAATATTAAGAACCAAAACGTTTTGGATTTTGTATACAATATATGTATTTATGGTAACCGTATGTACATATATGTAACAAATGGTGACAAAAAGTAGCACTTTTTCCTGAATAATATAAATAACACTGTTAAGGCATTCTTGTTAATTCTTAAAAGTAAACAGCATTTTTTTTTAAATTATAGAAAGTTATAAAAATATTAATTTTAAAGAATTTTAAAAATTCTAAATAATTGGTGCATTGATTTATCACTGTATCAGAATGTGTTGTGAAAAACTATTCTTTTGAATGTTGTCCGTAGGTAATAAATTATGATAATGAATTTAAAATTTTGTGTGTGTGTGTGTGTGTGTGTGTGTGTGTGTGTGCGCGGCCGTTTTGTTTATACTTTTATTTTTCTAGAGTCGAAACTAATAAATCATTTTTGTTGAAATTTTAGGTGTATTTTTTCATTGTTTGTAGTCATTTTGTGGTTAAAAATATTTTTATTCCAACAAAATTAATTTTGATAATATTCAAAGGAAATTTATTTTCAGTTAATCAGAATTAAATAATTTCTTCACATTTTACCTTATAGTGTTTAAGTAAACAATCGGCCGCATAGAGTGCATGTAGGTTTTATGAATGACCGTTAAAAGGAGAAATTAAACAGGATTATTTTTATGAGTAAAAAAACTCAATAAAGCATTACTTTTTTTATGGTTAATATTGTTTGCAGTATTCATATTGATACTGATAAACAAAAAGATGTTTACAAATTTAAATCAATGATATATCTTCTAAGAAAAACAAAACAATTTTTATTTTCTGAATTTGCCTACAAATTTGCCGATTAAATTTCCGAAATAGCGCACAAAATTTCTGATTGCTTTGCCTTTAATGATAAAAAGGCTGTTATCTGTTTTTTATTGGCTTAAGGTTTAACTGTTTTCAAATGAAAATTTTATACCAGTTAAATGCAATCTTATCAGGTTTTAGACTACCTTAAATTGTCATACATTACCCCAAACAAAATGACACTTACTCCAAATACCTAAATTATTTTAAAAAGAAGTGTTTTTAAGAGTTGCAGAAGCAGGTCTGTTGGTGTGTACACTTTATAGTTTTGTTTTTACGTTTCGTTCAATACAACAACCACATTTGATGTTAATAAATTTCTGTCTGACTCAAAGTCTGTTACGTTGAAAGGCCAATTTTCTACCCAGTCCACTACAGAACTAATGGACACATTTCAATGATATGGTTTGTATTTGTCAAGTACAATATTTCGTAGATTATAGCCTACTTAAATTTTTCTTTGGCCTGTTTGAAACAAAATGGCGTTAACTCAAATATTATAATTTATTTAAAAATATATATTCCTAAGAACTCTAGCGGTCATTGATCGAAACTACTACTGTACGATTTCTTCGTGAAAAATATTTACTGTTTTGTTAAAATATTCTAATGACAATGGAATCGTATGGTGATGGTGGGGTCTTAGGGTTTTCAAATTGAAAATATAATTTATTTTGCAAAAAAATACTACATTTTGCCAATAAAAATAACTTTATTTTTAATAAATAACTTCTTTCCTCAACATACAAACTTACTCTAGTTTACGTTGAAAAACATTTTTTAAATCAACTTCTAAATCTATCCACTTTAATTTTTATTTCCCAAAATAAATCATAAATACAGCACTGATACACAGCTAATAGTGTCTCTATATTCTTTTGAAATGTATACTATACAAGTTTAACTCTACAATTTCTGTTACTGATAGAATTTCTATCACATAACAGTTTTTGACAATGTAAGTATAAATAAATTTTTATCTATTCACCTATACAAACAGCTTGCATGGCATGAAAACACCGTAAATAAACAAAATGTCTGATAAATGGTGAAAGACGTATTTATGAACATATGTTTAAAGAATATTTTACTTTCCTTTGAACAAATGACCTCCTCAATTCAGAAACACCAATATCAAAAATTAATTTCGATATACTTCATATATTTTTATTTTAGGCCGTTTAATGATGAGAAACACTTGTTCTTTTTTATATTTTTATTTACATATCTGAATAAATAATACTGGTAGAACAGCTGTTTGTTATGTATTGTTTTTGGAAAATAGGCTTGTTAAAAATAGCAAAAGCAAATAAACCGCCATAAACACCATTTATTAGTTGAATTCCTAACCTAAGTGTTAGATATTAATAAGTTAAAAGTATGTAATTACATTAAAAATTTTATTTTTTTGAAGTACTTTTAAGGATAAATAAATATCGCAAAATGTTAAAGTACTTATTGCAGAAATTAGGGTTGTCAAAGTATATGGGTACAAAACGAGATGGGTAACATATAACGCCTGCAGTTTATGACATTTTAACTAATGAAGCCTATGCGATGTTAACAGGATGGTAAAGCTTACTGAAGTAACTGCAGACCTGAACATACGACACTGAGGTGCGCAGTTCAGAAAGAAAGCAGACTGAAGGATGTTATGGTTACTTTGATCTTCGGACCAAAAAATTATTAGAGATTTCAGTAAAACAAATATCAAAAAATCGTGTTACAACTCAAAAGTAAGTCTCATAAATAGACATTTAACAGCTGCCAGAATATAATTTTGCTATTTTTGATTTACTCTCAATTCGCATACATACAGATTCAAGTTATGAATCTTTATTACACAAGTCTGAATTTTGAAAACAAATCAGATCTAATTTTTTTAATAGGCAAATTTTGAGGGTGTTAACCCTGGTACACTGACTTTTTAATCTGATTTTACAAATCAACATGAATAACATAAACATGAATACTTTAAAGTTAACCAAAGTATGCAGAGTAATGGATGTATATATGTGTGTGAGTATCTTGAGTATATGGTGAGAGTAGTATGAGCTATGGGTACGGTGACATTACTAAGCCATCAACTGCCTCTGCTGGAGTATTGTGACGTATATCTACAATATTGCGAAAAGTATAAAAAGGTATGTTAAAACACTATAGTATTTTTGTTGAATCAATTTTCAATAAAATCTAATAATTACAAAACCACAATATTACACATTACTTTGTGTATAATAATACATTATTTGTAACAAATCCTCCTATCTTAATTTGAAAGAGATTCGTTCTACGGAAGGCCAAACTGTAAAAAAACAAAGAATATGTAAACATTTTTTAATAATGTGTAGGTTAAATACAGACAAGAATTAACTCAAAACCTAAACAATATATTAGTTTCAAATAAATCCTTTAACACGGAAAATTCAATAACATTTATATAAAAAAATGTTATATTTACAGAATTGTTTTTCGACAATTCTAAGTTTAAATATTTATATAAATTTCAAAGTTTTTAATAATAATCTCTCTTAAATTCATAAAAACAAACATACTTGTTTCTGATTGAGTGCATTCCACCGCCACCATTTTATTCTAAATTTGAGAAAACTCATAAGTTAACAATTCTCGTGAACACATTACAACCATAGGTTTAGGGAGATAATTATGGACTGTGCGTCAATGTTATATCCATAGTATAACTGAGTTTTTCGAAGTTCAATATTAAAGATGTTTTCCTAATAGGATTTTATTAAAATTTATATAGCCTTTCAGTCTGCCCGTGCTCAAGTCTTATATCTTAAAGTCAATCAATCAACATTATCTTCATATGTCTTTGCTTTCATTTCCATCTTACTACCATAATTACAACTACATCTTACTATCACTTACTAATTTACATTTCGGACTAGTAAATCTTTCTCAGCACTATTTTTACAATATCATTAATTTGTTCTACAAAATACTTAATAATAATAATAATTGTAAAACTTAAAAAAAAGATTTCTCACGATCATAATCACTTATTTTGATAATTCGTAAAAATATTTAAATTACATCAACAATATTTTGGCTAAAAGAAAATATCAGTTTCATAATGTAACAGTTTGTATAAGCTTTATGAAATATTCTGGTTAAAAAAAAATATCAGTTTCATAATGTAACAGTTTGTATAAGCTTATGAAATATTCTGGATAAAAGAAAATATAAGTTTCATAATGTAACAGTTTGTATAAGCTTTATGAAATATTCTGGTTAAAAGAAAATATCAGTTTCATAATGTAACAGTTTGTATAAGCTTTATGAAATATTCTGGTTAAAAGAAAATATCAGTTTCATAATGTAACAGTTTGTATAAGCTTTATGAAATATTCTGGTTAAAAGAAAATATCAGTTTCATAATGTAACAGTTTGTATAAGCTACATGAAATATTCTGGTTAAAAGAAAATATCAGTTTCATAATGTAACAGTTTGTATAAGCTTTATGAAATATTCTGGTTAAAAGAAAATATCAGTTTCATAATGTAACAGTTTGTATAAGCTTTATGAAATATTCTGTTTAAATGAAAATATCAGTTTCATAATGTAACAGTTTGTATAAGCTATATGAAATATTCTGGTTAAAAGAAAATATCAGTTTCATAATGTAACAGTTTGTATAAGCTTTATGAAATATACTGTTTAAATGAAAATATCAGTTTCATAATGTAACAGTTTGTATAAGTTATATGAAATATTCTGGTTAAAAGAAAATATCAGTTTCATAATGTAACAGTTTGTATAAGCTATATGAAATATTCTGGTTAAAAGAAAATATCAGTTTCATAATGTAACAGTTTGTATAAGCTATATGAAATATTCTGGTTAAAAGGAAATATCAGTTTCATAATGTAACAGTTGGTATAAGCTTTATGAAATATTCTGGTTAAAAGAAAATATCAGTTTCATAATGTAACAGTTTGTATAAGCTTTATGAAATATTCTGGTTAAAAGAAAATATCAGTTTCATAATGTAACAGTTTGTATAAGCTTTATGAAATATTCTGGTTAAAAGAAAATATCAGTTTCATAATGTAACAGTTTGTATAAGCTTTATGAAATTAAACGTATTACCTTACTTACTGTTACATTACTTCCAGCCAATAAATTCTCCTCTTCTTTTGTTTTCGGCGATCATAAATTTGTGCAGCGGTTCAAAGTATTTCAGTAAAGAAGAAGCGCTCAATTTTGTACCCCCAGTTAATATTTCCAGGGCAGCGGTGTAAGGCTTAGAAATACCCAATTTCAACACTTCACTGCGAACATCAATAATTGCGCTAAGGAATATATAAAAAATAAATCTAACATCTTGTACAATAATTAATGAATAATATTTTACACTGTCTTCTTACACGTGATAAAAAAGGAAAGTGAGTTATACTAAAGAGTGATACAAATATAACTTAAATTGTGTTATGTATTAATAATTTCAAATGAAGTTATACTTCACTTACTGCCACTTCTCCCCAGCCTCTTTACTTCCGTACAGATCACAGTTGTGCAACGGCTCAGAATCTGGATCATTTGGGTCGTATTTTCCAGCAATTATGCACAGACCTTCGTAGAATTGAAACTCGGCCAATGCACACAGAAAATAACTGTAAAACAGAAAATAACTGACATGAAACTGGAAATTTGGTTTTGTTTCTCGGAATCATATCATTGTTTGTTAATCGAATACTGGTATTACTTCATGTTATTCTATATCGGTATTTCTAAAAAATAAACTAAAATCTCTGACAACATAAACAAGAAATAAAATACATCTGTACTAAATGTGACAATATTTTTTTTAAGTACTATTTATAGTATTTAAGATATGTTCCGATTTTTAACGTAAAAAAATTTCGAAAATAAGTTTTGAAAAGTTAAAAAATAACCTTTCTAATTACCTTTATCGACACTATGTTTTAGCACATAAGTTTGCCCATATTTCTTCCAAAGGTAATTTTAATAAAATGCTTTCTATCCGTCATTTTTGTAAAGAAAAAAAAACTTATTTATATCCATACGAATAAACTTTAAAATTAGGATTTATTTAACTGTATATAATTCTTATGTCAACAGAAACGTTTTCAAGCACCAAACTCGCAGTACTTTAAAATGCCTATACTCTCGTATAGCTTTTGATATTGGTTTTTCTTCAATCTTACTTTATTCGTGTTATATTTGCTTATATGCCATTTCACCTGAATACTCAGACATTTGAGTCTCCTATTTCTTTTTATTACCGTTAACACATTAAGAATGTAAATAATTTATAAGTCATTTCTTAATATTCTTTCTCACTGATTGCATTTCGGATCAAAATAACCGGAATAGAGGCACCCTGCACTGAGTTTCCTTATAACAGATTTTTCCTGTTGCGATCATTGAGCAACTCACTCCAAATTCGGTGCGTTTTGTGACTACGCTTAAGTACGTTTTCCCTGGATACAGTGAATGGTTTAGTAAAACGGTGTACTGCAGCGAAGTGTTTATTCATATAGGGGGGAAATGCCGGTGACACTGTTGTGTTGGTCACAGTTTAAAAAAGCAGCCATATAGAAAAACTCAAGTGTAGGAGAGAATTTTCTCTTTTCAAGAAACGGGAAATATCTATCGATCCTCCTTTTGCAGTCTGTCAACGAACAACAAAAATTTCTAAATTTGTTTTCCCTTTTACTAAAAAAAACGACAATTTGAAGAGATTCGGGAGTTACCTGGACTAACTTATCAGCGAATATTAACCGAAAATTTGGGAAAGAGGACAGCTGCTGAATTTGTGCCTCGGAGTTGAAATGAACGTTTACTGG
>CM040190.1:93721662-93731662 GCA_022606455.1 Callitettix versicolor
AAAATTACTTGTACAAATAAAATTACCTGCAAATTTATTTTCAAATGCAATTTCACTTTAATAAGCAACAGAGGTCTTAATTATAAACTGGTTTGTTTGACAAGAGTTTCTGTTATATTTTTTTGAAAAACATTTTTTTTAAGTTTCTATAAGTTATCCTCTCTTTTTATCTCTTTTCAATGAAAGCAATGATTTTCTATGAAATTTATGACAATATATGTTCTGTTATTTTCAATTTATCTACTGAGTAATTAGGATTATGACCTATTCTTCCCGTCAGTGGTCTATCCACTCACCTCGTAAAGGCTACCGCGGTTTCGAAAGTCTTTCGTTCCATCTTCAGGCCGTAATACAAAATGTTAAATCCATCTGTCGAGGTTGTCACAAAGTCAAACAAAATATTAAAAACAATTATCACAAACACTGAGCACAATTACACGATTAAAATATGTACGATGAAATTCGGCTTGGCCTTGCGACACGCGCGACTCGTACGTCGTTACATTCCGGACTACCGAGTCTTCATCAAGCGCTCCCGTCAGTGTTATCAGTTACGGTGCGTCTGTTGGTTTGTTATTTATTCAAATCACTTATCCTTAGAGCCATGTCATATATTAAATTTAATTGAAATGAACGTTTTTCAATGATGATATTGTGGGGGTCTGATTTTTTTTATCTACTTAGTCTTCATGTCATTCTCTTGTGTACATTTTTATCTTAATTTATTTTAAGGTATTTTTATCTTTAATATATCTATGATTACAATAAGAGCAACAATTACCTGCTTTTGTATTATCCCTGTAACTGCAAGGCAGGTCCTTGTAAGCCACAAAGTTATGTATATGACCGAATTCGTGCAATAAAACTTGAAAATCTTCAAGTGTCACCCTTGTACAATATTGTATTCTAAAACATAAGAAGCCATCGTAGATTAAATTGTAATTAAAATTAATAATTCTTGTTTTTATTAATTTTTGTAATAAGTCAATAAATATTATCAATACACACACACACACACACACACACACACACACACACACACACACACACACACACACACACACACACACACACACACACACACATATATATATATATATATATATATATATATATATATATGACAGATACATATATAAAACAAGATAAAATTGTTTATGTGTATTTAGTTTCCTAAATAACAGAAACAAACGTTAGAAGTAGTATAAAGTTTTGAACTTTTAAATAGTAATTTAATAAACATGATTTGCTATTTATTTTTATTTGTATATAGGTGGAACATACTACATGTATATAAAGATGTATAACGACTGTATTGAGATTAACATATTTTATATTTTTTATATAAAAATTTTGTTATTTAACTGATTTGCAATAAATAAGATTATGGTTAAAATTAGTATTGAGAAAACGACGTTACAAAACCTGTCTGTAAGTTATGATGTGACTCCACTATAATACAGATACGTTTCATGGCAACACAGAGAGCAAAATTATATTGAATTCATGACGCGTTAATTAATGTAATACGAATTACATAAGGCAAACTAAGATGCAAATTTTGGTTATACTAAAAGGATCATAAATTTGTTATTAATTAAAATAATATATTTCTGTTCTTTACCGGTCAATGATTTTTATATTAGCAAACAGGTAGCTAATATATATAATTATTTTAAACGTTTTAGAGAGAAAATAAAAATTTAATGACAATGTGGAACTAATACCCACTATTTACTGGTTCTTTAAAAACTGCCCTCGTTACATTCTTCATACGTTTGACAAAAGGGCAATACTTAGTCATTATCAAAAATCACTTGACTATTTAGCCGAAATAATGGGAATGTGCCCTTTAATAATAATTTTAGTGCGGTATACAGTTGAATTAAATAACAAATATAAAATCGACAAAAGTAGGAAAATATGATGAACATACTCAGTATAATAATAACATCCTTAGCAGTAGAGTTGATGGTTGTTTTAAGTATGTCAAGTACCATCGTTGGACGATGATAGTTATAGAGACTGGAGTTTAGTGTTTGAAGGTTACCGAAGACGGTAGCCAATAAATGGTTTTAGAAAACATAATTAACTAGATTGTATGAAAGATTTATAAATAAAACGAATAACTTTGAACGTGATTTAAAAAGAAGAAAAAACTGAATAAAAATGTATATTTTTAAGAACAACAAAAATAACGACAATGTTTTAAATTCACGTCTACTCTTAAATGTTGATAGTAGAATCTGCAAATAAAACAATAGGTTTAGAAAGAAGAAAATAAAGGTATTAAAAACAAATATAAAAAACTTAATAAAATTTGGAAATATTAAAAAATAGTAACTATATTAGTACCGTATAAATATTAAAAAAGGAATAATAAAACACACAATGGAAAAGTTTTCATGACAGAGTAATGAATTTGGCAAAAGTTGTAGAAGAAGAAGTAAATGATTTATTAGCAAAAGGAGTGAATCGTTAAAAATAACAAAATTAAGAAAATTGTATAACAAAATGTGGTAGTTACAGAGAATCAAATATCTTTAATACCTAACAAAAAGTAGAAAAAAACTTTGAATAAAACTGTAAACAATTTATGGAAAAAAATAAGAAGAAAAGAAAATTTGTTAGAAAATAAGAGAAAAAAGTTAAAAGTGAAAGTTGTTATAGTTGTAAAAGCGGATAAAGGAAACGCTATTGTGATCAAATAAGACGATATGTAAAATAACTAAACACTTATAGTTAAAGTGGAGTAGAAATGTGAAGCTAAAGATAACACGGACTAAATCAAAGAGAAATATCAGAGGAAAAGTGCTTAGAATACTTAGAAAAGTGCTCTAAAATTACAGTTTCTAACTATTCCGACTATTTATTAACCTGACATGTCTTTGAAATCTTTGTCAAAAATAAATTTAAATTATTTATATCTAAGTGTGTTAAATAAAAGACTTTTCATTAATTCTAGGAACTTAAGAATGCCAAAGTACACTATTGTATTGAAGTGTAATTTCAAACAAACTACCGTAAGAACAATAGTTGCCTGCACCGGGAGAAATAACAAATTAAACGAAAATATTAGATTATGTGACAAACTTATTTTAGAAAATTTATAAAGATAAATGTTAAAATTACAAGTGTAAAATATCACGAAAAAATAAATTTACAGGCTGATGTTGTTTTTGTCGTTTGTTTTTTTTTGTTTATCGTCTGACTATTGTGTACACTTGGGCTAATGCAGACGATGGGATGATTTATAGCATATGAAAATACCAAGCCCTGGCCGGAAATCGAACCCGGGTCCTCGGGATGAAAGCCCAGTGCGCTATCCACTAGAACACCGTGGTTGCTTTTTATCGTTTGTAAATATTTACTAAAAAGAAGGGTTAGTACGATTGTTAAGATAAAATTTAGATGGGTCTAATTAGAAGCAGTCAAGTGGTTATTAAATAGGGTTTATGTGTAGGGGTAAAGATAATTGGGGGAGGCGTTCAAGTAGTATGAAGAACGAACCAATGTCTGTAGGAGCAGTAGAGCAGTACGTTTTGATAACGGAGGTAATCCGAAACGATTCAGTAACAAATTAAAATTTGACAAAGCCAGGAAAGACAGAAGCACGAACTCAAATTAATGACAAAGATAATCATTAAAAAGTTATGTCTATTTATGACAGTAATTGTAAATAAAACTATTTTTTTTTACTTTTTATCTATAAAAAATAAAATATTTTTTATCTATAATAATCGATAAAAAGTAAGAAATTTATAACAAAAAATAAATTTTATTGTTAAAATGTTATAAAAAGTATAATAATAATTCATTTTATTGAAGTGTTTACTCAAGATACTTGTTTTTATAAATAAATTTTAATACATGGAAACTGAGGTGTTGAAACTTTATGAGTTATAAGTTTAACTAGTATCACTTTGATATAACTGATTAATGATATTATTGCCATAAACGCTATTACAAATCAATCCTTAATATCTTACAATCAATTTGGAGTAACTTTCAGCTAAAAGGGGTTTATCGAAAATATTACGATGAGATTTCAAAAGAAATGACGAGTCTTTATTATAGTGTGTTATAGGATATCAACTTAATTTTCTTGTAAGTAGTTTATTAGTACCTCCTGCAAGTATGGTAAAGTCCTTAATGACGATCGTGGCGTTCAAGTACATTTTTAGTAAGCCAGAAGTAAAATTTACTAGAGGAAGGGTTAGAAATGTGATATTATAATGCCGTAATATCAGCACAAAGGACAGAATAATTACTTTGGAAAATAGAAAACGTGTAAATGAGAAGCGTAAAACCACGAAAAGGTAGCAATTAAGAGATTATGTATTCTAAATAAATATGTCCACTAAAACATATTGTAGTTAAATTAATTGTGAGCTACCTGAAATCCTTTCTGTTATAAAAATCATATGACGTCGCTTCACATATGACCTCTCTACCATCTTTTGGTTTTTCAAACATTGAGTACTTGTAGAAGCTGTCCGGTAGTTGTTCCAATCCCAACGATTCGTAAAAATCTTCTATTAGATTTATAATCTTCTTTACCGTATAATTCTAAAAAAAATTCTAAACTTAAGAACAATATTTCCTTAAAGGAATAAGCACACACACACACACACACACACACACACACACACACACACACACACACACAAAAATCAAACACACACAATATATATATATATATATACAGGATACAGGTTGCACTCCCGGAAGACCACAGAGAAGATATCGAACCTGTCAGCAGATATGAGAAGAAGGAGGCTTCGGTTCTATGGACACATCAGTAGACTCCCAACAACAAGACTTGCCAACAGAATTCTTAAGTATATACAAGGTGTCAAATCAACAACGTCGTGGATCGCACAAGTCAGAATAGACCTACATGACGCAGAAATAGACTCAACAGACGTTGAAGACAGGAACGCATACAGGAGAAAGATGCTAGGTTGGAAGGTCCCAAAGAATGAAATCCCAAAGAGAGCAGGGGTAAAATGGACGAAGGAGCGGAAGAGGATCCATGGGGACAGGATGAGGGAGGTGTGGAGGATTAGAAGGAACAAGACATGAGTCGGAGTTCTTTGCGTGATCCAACAGGTATCTGCAATACGCAGGTGATACGCAGATAATAATAATAATAATAATAATATATATATATATATATATATATATATATATATATATATATATATATATATATATATATATAATATTATATATAATAATAATAATAATAATAGATATTGGGCCAAAACTTTAGAAATAATGAAGTAAAGTTGATTTCTAATAAAAACCTGTATCTCGAAATTGAGAGACTCTCAGATAGCATGAGGAAAAGACGACTTAGTTTTTATGGCCATATTAGTAGGATGAACAGCAGTAGACTTACTAGGCTGATCTTTGCTTTCTTCAGAGATCGGAAAACGAAGAGTAATTGGTTCAGGCGGGTCCAGGAAGACTTAACTGAGCTGGCGATATCGGATGAGATGATTGGCGATGTACTTAAACTGCGACAACTTTTACATATTGAAAACCTAAGGTTCCAAGAAAAACCAACATCTAAAAGGGGCGGGGCAGTCTCGGATGAAAGAAGGAAGGCAGCCTCGGATAGAATGAAGCAGTATTGGATACAGCGGAGGGCAGCTAACGCACATCAAAGTAATTGATTTGGCGTACCCCAAAGTGGGTGATCCGGATGAAAGAATAATAATAATAATATATAATATATAATAATATAATAATAATATATATAATATATATATATATATATATATATATATATATATATATATATATATATATATATATATATATATACATATAAGTCTAAAATTGTGATCTTGAGGATTCGTTTGTCAGTTAAAATTTTCTAATAAGTGGTTGTAATATTATAAATACAACTAAGTAATGAGTCACCTGTTTTTCCATCTCTTCTGTGATTCTAATAAATAACCCAGATTTTTTTTCAGGATACGGATGCAAAAATTTCATAAACGAAGCAATGTTTTCACCGTAATCATTGCCTGCAATCAAAAGAAGTATCAATAATACAGGAATAAAACGTTATTAAACTGTACTCATTTTGTTTTAAGCTCATTAGGATATGCATAAAATTGCATAGTACATGTAACTCTAATAAAAGTAATATAGAAACTGTGTAATAAAACAACGACAAAAATACTTGTATTGATTTCCAAAATATTTAAAATTAACATTGAATATGAATTATAACAAAAAACTAGACTTTATGCTGCACTTACTGCTGGGTGATGGAAACGCAACCTTAGAATGTTCGTTTTCCTTTAAAGTCTGTCTGGAAGTTGTTATAAATTATATTATTTATTTGATCAAAATATCAGAGTTCCATTGACACGTAAAGTAACTCTATATTTTCGAACAGCCACAGTTTGCTAAAGCTATATCCTCTGACCAATCCGAGCTCTTCTTAAATATCAGATCACAGGGGAAAGTAACACGTGATGCTTATTCCGTTTTAAGAGAGAAACATTTTCGTTTTTATGTAACATCAACTCTTATGCTACTTTTATGTTGGCAGAGAAAATGGAATGTTACCCAAAACCAACGCTTGCGGTCACCAGCAACAATCGAAAGTCACGCCTCTCTTCATAGTGCGATAGACACTCCCACGAGCGGAATATACTTATACAGGGTGGTCCACGGGAAACGGATGGTTTAAAAAAAATCACTGCTCTGTTAGTTCTTAACACAGATAATTTTTATTTATGTAGAAATGAAGGAAAAGTTATACCATTTTTTAAGAAAAAATGAATTACTTCAATTTTTTAAAATTACATCACCCAAATGACGGCCATTGAGACGAACACACATTTCCAGTCTTTCTCAAAAATTTGCTTCCACTCTGCCCAATAATTTTTCGTTGATTAGCTCAGTGTGGTTTCTTATTGCACCCTGCAATTCTTCCAGAATACATGGTTTTTCTTTGTAAACATTTAACTTAAGGTATCCCCACGGGAAGAAATCACACATAGATAGGTCGGATGAGCGTGGAGGATACGCAACATCACCAAACCGTGAGATCACTCGTTCAGGGAACAACGCTCGAATTGCAGCCATAGAAGCTCAGGCCGTATGCTCCGTCTTGCTGGAACCATACGTGACCCATGTTGATATCTCATCTTTCAAGTTCTGGCCAAAAAATATCTGTTATCATATTCACGTATCGATTTTACGTGACTGAGTCACAGTCACAGTAATTTCATTCCCTTCAAAGAAAAACGGTAAAAAAATCTCACACTTTCGTACAGAGTACACGGTTACTTTTGGACTGTGTAATTGTCTCTGCTGTAGCACACAAAGATTTTCCAAATCCCAGTAACAATATTTCTGCTTATTAACAAGCCCTTTCAAATGGAAATCAGCTTCATCACTCATCAAAATTGTCAGTTCCTCATAATCTTCGAACATGTTTAACATTGTCTCAGCAAACGTGAGGTATTCTTGATGATCTGCAGCATTTAACTTCTGTACAATTATAATTTTATGTGGGTGTAACCCTAAATTCTTGTGTAAGATACGCTTTACAGTGCTCATACTCGGTCCAAATTCCGTAGCGTGACGCCTGGCAGAACGGCCGGGACTGCGCTGAATCGCCTCTCTCACTCTATACAGAATGTGTAGGACCAGGTGACTTTGTTTTCATAACTGATTTCTTAGATCTAAATGCATTCACCCACGTTAAAATTGTATTGCGACTAGGTATTTCACCATAGCGCCCGATAAGAAAGTGACGCCTGAAGTATCGTTGAGTTTCAACCACGGACTCACCACTTTTTACAAGAGTATCGCACGCAAACAAACAATGATATTTCGTCCATAGTGGCATAATGGCGAATAAATGGCGAAATAAATGGCATGAAATGGAGAGTTGAATGATGTCCACCGCGGGTTTCCCTCTCCACCAGTCGTCGAGTACAACGCGATTCAAAAACGTCCGTTTCTCGTGGACCACTCTGTATATCTGTTACTAACCGAATATCTGCTCTATCTTGCTTAATGTACAAATGAGACGATAACTTTGCAAAACATCTAAACTATATACCGCCGGACAATACTCGGAATTCTAATTAAATCCTTATTTTGAACATGTGTGTATGCAACAATCACAACCTAAAATAAAGGAATTTTGTGGCAATGAACTTTCAATAAACTTTGTGAACTTTCAATAGTTAACTTGCACAACTAACTTCTGACAGTTAGACAACATCGTTTACTCACCACTTTGTAAGTATTCTGGAGACACGTTCCAAAATGTAAGTTCGCTTATATATATGATTTTTATTGTAAACCATAATGGGTAATAAAGTTCTCATTAATAGTCCACCGGTAATTTGCTAAAATAGATTATTTTTCAGCTAAATTTAAAATTAATTAATTAATTAATTACTGTCATTGTTTCATTATACTAAATATTTTGGTTTAAACTAGCAATTTCAAGAATAACTCATTATAATAAACAACCATTGTGTAAAGTTCACAATTTAATTTTTATATTTCTAAATAAATAAATCATTCTGGCACACTTTATGTAGAGTAAGTAGGTAGAATATAATTAGTAATAACACTGTCAGTTCACCAATTTGCCCACCCAGGAATTGTTAACTGACAGGTTAACAAAATCTAAACTTGTAAAAATTCAAATATTTTCAAATGTTTCAAAATTATATTTCCTTGATAGACTAAAAACTATAAAGTTAGAGAATCTTTTGATTAGTTACATAGTTTTGTAAAAAAAGCTCTAGAGTTCTATTTCTTTTCTCATTCCTACTCACCATACAAGTAAACTGGTATCGGTCCTTTTTCCGTTACAACATCCGGACCGAACTTATCACGAAGCCGTCCTCTAATGTAAGCATGCAATTGATGGTAGAAAGGCTTAAATTCTTCCCACAAATCAAGAATTGCTTTTTTGAACTCTGGAATCGGCGGGACTTCAAAAACGTCCATATTTTCTTCTGCTCGGTTAGCATAACCTGCAATCAAATTTATTATAATTAATGATACAATAACTCGTACAATATTAAAAAATATGAACAACAAACGGCGGAATATTCAGTTTTTTTCTTCGTAATTCCAAACCTAAAAATTTTAATTTTGTTCATACTTGCTCAATAAATGACTAAATTATTTTTATAATTTAACGTTATATTGGTTTTTATTTTTTTCAATTTAAATCTGACATTAAAATGTGTGTTTAGAAAAAATCACGTGAACAAAAATCAAAAATGAATATACAAAATATAAAATAACATAATTCACTGAAACATAATGAGACTTTTTTTAATTAACTTGACTGTTTATACAGCACATATGATAGTCTATTGTCAAAACCATTTTTAAATAACCATATATATGTTATTATCCTTGTTCGAAAATATAACGTGAATTAAAATCATAAGTAAAAACGCAGTATTATTGTACAATTTTAAAATATTATAATCATGAAATACATAAAGAAACATTTTTAATTAGAATGGTTCTACAGCATAAACTTTTTCCTTTCGTCAAGTAATAAATTTTATAATTAATTAAAAAAATATATAAACTGGGTAAGTTTAAATAAAGCTTATACTTTAGAAAAATTCCTCACCTTTTGCCTGAGAGACATTGTTACAAGCGTCCACGTACTGTGTCCATACAGGTCTAACCAAAGTAGCTACAGGTACTCGGTTTTGTTCCCAGTAGAACTGAAGTTCTTTGGCGTCACTAGAATTTTCAAGTGCTGAATACACAGCGTCGTAGAATTGTTCTGAAGAAAATAATGGCAGTATTTACAATCTTGCTACTTATTCCTCTTAAAAAAAATAAATCTTTATTAATTTTTACTTTGTATTGTACACAATTAGGTACAAAAAATAATGGCGGTACACAACTACTTAGCTGAATGGATGTAGGTTATTTCCAAAACATAAAAATGCTATAAGCAATTGTTCATTTTATATTAATT
>CM040190.1:93736662-93766662 GCA_022606455.1 Callitettix versicolor
GCAAGAGTTTAGGAGTGGTATAAGAGTTTCCAAGAAAGCCGTGAAGACGTTGAAGATGACGAACGCCCTGACGCCCCAGCACATCAACAACCGATGAAAACGTGGAAAAAGTGAAAGAAATGGTTATAAACAATCGCCGAATCATAATTATAGAAGTCGCTGATAATGTTGGCATATTAATTGGATCATGTCATGACATTGTGTCCAATGTCTTGTGTATGAAACGCGTGGCAACAAAATTCGTTTAAAAATTGTTGAATTTTGAACAAATACAGCGGCGAATGGAAATTGCTCAGAAATCATTAAATGGAGTCAACGACTATGCAGAATTACTGAAACGTATTATAACAGGTGACGATACATGGGTTTACAGATATGACGTCGAAACTAAGGCTCAATCATCCCAGTGGAGGCATTCTATCTCGCCAAGACCGAAAAACATTCGATAAGCGGTCGAACGTGAAGGTTATGCTCACTGTGTTCTTCGATATTAATGGCATAGTGCATCATGAATTCCTGCAACCAGGTGAAACGGTCAATAATGAGTACTACCTACAATTTCAAAGCCGTTTGCTTTGAAGCAATCCGAAAAAAACGCCCGGATCTGTGGAAAAACAATTCATGGCTTTTGCACCATGATAATTTACCAGCTCGCACTTCATTGCTTGTTCGTGAATTTTTGGCCAAAAACAGTACTTTAACGATGTCCAACCTCCATATTCGCCAGACGTGGCTCCGTGTGACTTTTTCCTATTTCCAAAAATAAAGAGAACCTTAAAGGGCAGTCGTTTTACAGCCGTAGATGACACTAAAAGCACATCGATGAAAGAACTGAAGGCTATCTGAAAGATCGAGTTTGAGAAGTGTTTCGAGGATTGGAAGATGCGCTGGCACAACATCAATGTAGAAGAATAAATAAATATTTTGTTCAAAAAAATTAAAATTTTCGTTACTCTCTGAACACACCCCGTATATATATTTGAACAAGAAATATGCACATATAAAAAAGTTGTTGATTGAAGGTTAAACAGACACTGTACCGTGAAGTATTACAAAATACAAATGTTGGTAACACTTTTTTATTGTTGAATTATTATATTTAATTGATTTGAAAGTTTACAGTTAGGATATTACAAAATAGCCTCACTTGTAAGCAAAGAAACTTAATTATATTTCAAATGACAGACAGATAATACTTTCAGTTAGTTTAGTGCTATGAACATATATGGAATAAAAATATTTATAAAAAAATTAGAAACATTTTCAAAGTAACTTACACCTTTTCAGTATCACATATTATACAAAATTAAAAACTAAAAGTGATATATCAGTAAAAATCTAATACTTACACAAATTGTCTGCAAAATCAAATTCAGAAGAAAACCTGCGAAACTATTTAACTGCTGAATAGAAGACATATTTAAATACTTCCCCCACTTTTGAATATTTGATTATGTCTGGATATATTAATGTGTTCAATGAAACATTTGTATCGAAACATCTGTTCGGATTGTCAATCTTATGCAAAACACGTCAGTACTTTCTTTGTATTCATGTACCAGTACATTAAAATGTGAAAATTAGTATAAAATTTTTAAATAATTTAAGGAATTTAACTACTCATTTAACGAAAATGAATTTTTAAAAACTGCACTTCCGAGTTTATATAAATTAATTTGTTTCTTGCAGTAGAAAAAATAAGTTAATTGTATTCAAGCTTCGCTAATTAATGCTTGAAAAGAATATTCTAAGAAAAAAAGCAAACACAAACAAATAGAAACGTCTTTTGTATCGTATTAATAAACCTTTTCTTTATCCGATGTTTGCGGGCACAGTGAAAAATACGGTTTGTTTAAGTGTTTATAGATTACGAGTTATTTTTCTCGTTATATTTTGGAGAAAAACTATTGAAATGGTATTCTTTTTATATTCTTCTTCTTTTCTGCTAGGATTATCGTCACTATGATCTGCCTTCCCTAGCTTCGTCAATTCTACTTTCGTCGACGCGTTTCGGAAAACCTCCTTCTTAGAAAACTATATTAATATTCTATATTAAAATGGTTATAACAGATTTTTTATTAAAAAAAAGTTTTTCACGATATACAAAAGTTCCTAAGTGTATTTGTAAATAAAATGATACTTACAAACATATAATTATTTTATAAGTTTTTATGAAAAACCTAAAAAGTATCGGCGATTTCTGAAAATCGCATACGGTTATTCAGTTTTATAAAACACGTAAACTAAAACAAATTCGCATATTTCGTATACTTTTTCAAAGGAAAATAATCACCTAATAATGGCACGTATATAATACATTCCGTTTCAGAAAATTAAAATTAAAAATTTCAAATATATATTTTTCTCTGTAAATTACCAACTTCTTTAGTTTAGTCCAGGGGTCTCCAAACTACGGCCCAATTCACTATCAATTTTTCGCCTCTTTTCCATACTACTAAATCACACACAAAAGCAACAATTCAAATCAAAATACTGTTACAAAGATGTCTTAAACTTAAACACGTTTTAAGGAGGTACGCACTATTTTATTTCACAACAGTGTCATAGGAACTGACTTGTGGTTGCGCCACTAGCCTTCTTATATATTCCAATTACTGCCATCTAGAAGTGAGTGGAAGACACCAGAACTTTCTCGAACCAACGAGATTATTCTGTACGTGCTATTATCGCCATCTGTTAGCGATAGAAGGTACTACCTATTTCCGCTTGTGTCCACCAGATGTCGTGTCACGTTACCCCTCAGGGCTCGTACTCTACGACTAATCTAGAAATTACAGATAATGACAGGAAAATTAATAATATGCAGTGTTGCCGTTTTGCGGACTTTAGTCCGATTTGCAGCCCTTTTTAAACGTTGCGTACTTTTTCGGACTTTTTTTCTTCAGTGGACTATTTCACTTTTTACCACCGGCAACAATGATAATATGGTTTTGGCCCTCGGAACTTACTGGAGTAATCAGTATGGCCCTAAGGCTGGAAAGTTTGGAGACCCCTGGTTTAGTCGATAGTTACTTTTATCACACGCTTTTGTAAAAAAAATATACTTTTATTTAACAATCAATTTTTCTTATTTTCTAATAAGAAATTATTGAACAATTTCAAACTCTAAAAACAACAGTAATGGTATACATATCAAACTAATCATTAATGTAAACTAACTACTAGCATGCACGCAAAACAATCGCGGACTTTGTTGATTCAGTTTAGAAATAAATTTTTCATAACACTTAGAATTTGAAGTTGGTCTACAACGAATACATTATTTTGCAGAGTAACTTTTACTATGATTTCGAATAAAGTAAATTTGCATATGACTAGAAACAGACTGGAGATCATAGTTCTTATCTATTTCGTCATTTCATTTACAGACCCCAGTTTGTAAGACCATCGGTAATAAAATATATTTTGTGGATACAAATGTTCAACAGATGAATTCAAGAAAAAGTTCTCATCTTACAGACCAGCTAAAATTTAAAATTCTAATTAAAACTGTATTTTTGTTTAAAAAGAGGACTTATTAAAAAGCCAAAATAGTCGTTTAAGTATTACAAAGCTTGTACTTCGTGTTGTAGAATGATAATATTTAGGCCTAATTATTTCTAGCTCGATATTATAAAAAATAATTTAACTTTTTTTATGTCATACGTGTTATGTTTTACTCGATGGCGCAAATTGTTTGTTTACTCAAGTGTTTTTGTTCATTAGCCGACGAATATCAATACGAATGATACATTACAGCTGGGCTTCGTACAAACATAGATATAATAAATGATCTAATGGTATTAAATAAATAATTTTAAATATCCCAATGTGCCAGCGTTTGCATCAAACAATATCGGTACTACTTTTTTTTTACTTTCCACTTTTATTGAAAATTTAACAAATTGAAAATATTTTTTTTCTATTTATTTTTTTTATATATACATATAAGAATTCACATTTAAGTCAATGTATCGTGAAATGTACGTACAAAATATATTAGAAAAATGTAAAAACAATTACTGAGACCTTTTCTAGTTTTAGTTATTTAAAAAAAATTATTCGGTTAAGAAAATGAAAAATTGAAGTAATTTTACAAATTGGATGCATTTAGTTCGTGTGTGACGAATAAACAAAGTTATAAGGAATAACCCTATTGGTCTGTACCTACAAAGTCTTCTCTCGAAAATATTACTTCACAAAATACAAGATACACTAGAGCCCAAATTGGGTGACTACCAAGGAGGATTTAGATCCTACAGAAGTTGCCCTGACCAGATCCTCACACTTAAATTAACTATGGCAAATTTCAAACTATCAAACAAACAACTTTTTATATCATTTATCGACTTCGAAAAGGCGTACGACTGCATTCACAGGCCGACATTATTGAAGATTCTAAAGAACTATGGACTCCATCCAAAACTCGTGAGAATGATAGAACTAACTCTGACGGAAACGCACTCAAAAGTGAAATTCAGAGGAGAAATCTCTGAATCGTTTCCGATTAAAACCGGAATTAGAAAAGGTGACGGACTACCTCCCTTGTTGTTCAACGTAGCATTAGATTTCATTATCTATATATGGAAACAAGAAAACCCGGTTAAAACTAAAATAGGCACAGGATCTAAGGCCATTAAAACAAACATTTTAGGATTTACAGATGATTTTCTACTTGCCCTTAATCTACAGGAAGCAAGAGAACAAATAATTAGCCTTGATAGCATTGCGCAGAAGTTAGGCTTGAGAATATCATATGAAAAAACAGAGATCATGGCCATGAACCCGCTTATGCGTAAATAAAGTGAACATTAACGGAAACACCATAAAGCTCGTGGAATGTTTCAAATATCTAGGAGAAACCATAACATACAATCTAGATGAAAAACCCGCACTACTCAATAGGGTAGCAAAAATTAAAAAATCCCAGCTACTAACTTGGCCAACGTAACAAGATAAAATGCCTGTCAATAAAAACAAAAATACGCCACTACAAATCAGTGGTACTCCCAGAAACATTATATGCCAGTGAAACTCTCTTCCAAATCAAAAACAATAACAAGACGGACCCGCTGCTTCAGAGAGAAGGATCATCAGAACGTGTCTCAACAAAGCTACCGGAAAGACGGGACCTGGGGAATAGCCACCAAGGAAACAGTATAAAAATATATCGACCCAGTTCTCAGTGTAATGAAAAAACGAAGAATTTCCCACTTCTTTCACATATTAAGAATGCCGGAGGACAGAATCCTGAGACAACTGGTAATGAGAAGCATCAGCAGGAAAACACAGGGAATATACATCACACAAGTCCTCAAGGACCTCAGTGAAATAGGACTGAAAATGGATGATGCAACAGACAAATGTAAAATAAGACGCATTCTTAGGACTAATAAATTTAAAGTGGATAAACCGAAGAGACACAAGAAGGTAGTGATCACAGATGCCGTCAGGAAGCAACGATCTGATCGAATGAGGGATTATTGGAGAAAACAATTACAGAACAATGTTAGGAAGAACTGAAATGTATACTAAAGTGGTATCATGAGGCAAAAAATAAATAAAATGAACTACATAAACTATTCCTAACCTATTTTACACAAATGTTATAATAATTATGACAGCTTTCCTTTATATATTATTTGATTAATATTACAATTGATTCTAAATTTCTTAGATTATATAAATTTGAATTTGTTTATGTTTATCCTATTTCCTCTATACTTGTTTTTTTATAACCAAGAAAAATATTTTTAACAATATTTAATTCTATAATAATAATGCATTACTAATCATACATATTATTTCTCAGGTCCCTTTGTACTCTGCACACTATTCGTATAAGCATAACTCATTAGTTATCTTTAATGATTTTTTAACCGGTTTTTTATATTGCAAAACAATTTTGCGCTAAAGTTACTTTTTGTGGACAATGTTAACATAAAAGAAGCTTTTAACTGTCGTTGGCAAAACGGCATCATGGATGCGCATGCGCGGCATCACAAATCATATAATATTTTGTACATTTTACAAACCTAACTTATTAATTACGAATAGACAATCCCATTACAAATACCACTTTTTGCATATCGTGCTTAGAACAATTTCAATATGTAATTAAAATTCATTAAACTTATAGGTTATGTGGCCCTACTGGCAGTCTCGTAACCCTGCCCATCGTACAAGCCGGGACAAGCATTTCGAATACCAAAACACATGTTTTGGACACTGTTTTTACACAAATATATTTGTTATTTCTCCTTCCATCGTGCATTTATTTATTGTTAATACGGAGATGATAAAATACGAAGTACAATTAAAATGTCAAAATACAATTAGAAGTTATTGTGGAGTTTGTAAAGTACAGTTTGAGGTTATTGTGGACTTTGTGATTAACTAGGTAAGAAGTCAATGTTAATATGTTGAACACAATGTTAATATGTTGAATTTATTTACTTATTTGTATTTGAATATTTCGTTTTCTCATTACATCTCTCTTTAACAACGGGTTAATGTAAATATGACAGTCATAAATTTGTGATTATTATTTCAAACCGATCGCTTTTCGAATTATTTCTTAAACATTTTTCTATTCATACCAACTAACGCTCTCACCCCAACGACTACTCTTATTCAAAAGACTGTGTTCGCACGGGCCACCTGGTTAATTAATATGTTTATATAAAATATATATATTTAACACAAATATATTTTATAAAATAATTTATCAATGCAGAAAATTGTATACTTTTTAATACATAGTCTTTAATAGTCTTTAATAGTCTTTAATAGTCTTTAATAGTCTTTGATAGTCTTTAATAGTCTTTAATAGTCTTTAATAGTCTTTAATAGTCTTTAATAGTCTTTAATAGTCTTTAATAGTCTTTAATAGTCTTTAATAGTCTTTAATAGTCTTTAATAGTCTTTAATAGTCTTTAATAGTCTTTAATAGTCTTTATTAGTCTTTAATAGTCTTTAATAGTCTTTAATAGTCTTTAATAGTCTTTAATAGTCTTTAATAGTCTTTAAAAGTTTGTATAGAAGTACGCGATAGCGTTCCATCCAAACATGTCTCAAAAGTTTTAAATAAAATTTTGATATGTAGGCTAGGTTTCAATTTCTCAAATTTTAAGATTACTTTTTAAATTTTTTTTGTAAGTGTTTTTCGATCGTCTTTTTTCGAATAAATTTAAAAATCTCTTACACCACACTAAAATGTTTACGATTTTAATAAAGGTTTTTGTCTTTTTAACACCCAAACAAAAGGAATGATTAACTTCATAAAAAAAATGTATCAGAAGTAACGACATTAAATCGCAAAGATCGCATATTTTATTAAAAATTGTTTCAGATTTCGTTTTTTAATTTAGATATGTGTAATCAAGATTTATAAATTATTTGTCGATGATTTGGCGATTCTGTCATTAGATATGGCGGAGACAGAAGACAGATCACAAGTTTGGACAATATAGCCAGGAAAATTGGGTTGAAGATCTCCTATGAGAAGACGGAAATTATAGCTACGAAGCCACCCGCTTTAAAAAAACTTAATATCAACGGAAGCAGCATAAAACTAGTAAAACAATTTAGATATCTAGGAGAAATTATCTGCCATAACTTGGAAGAAAAACCTGCAATATTGAATAGCGAAGCTCAAGAAAGCGCAATTTTTAACGTGTTCAATTTATAACAAAAAAGTCTCTCGATAAAGTCCAAAGTAAGACACTACAGTTCTGTGATTCTTCCGGAAGACTCTTTTCTAGATCAAGAATAATGCTAGGACTGACCAGTTACTTAAGATCGGGAGAAGAGTCATTATGACCTGTTTAAATAAAAACCTGAAAGAGGTTTCTGGAGAGTCGCTACCAACGAGGCAGTGTATAAACAGGTAGAGTCAATTACAAGTGTTATGAAAAAACGAAGAATTGTCCATCTCTTCCACATGCTTAGGATGCCCAACAAAAGATTCTGAAACAGCTGGTCATGAGAAATATTAATAGGAAGACCCAAGGACCCTACGTCTCGCAGACTCTGAAAGATCTGCAGGAGATCGGTTTGCGGGTAGAGGATGCATCGGAAAGACCGAGAATCAAGGCATTCTGAAAAACATCAGGTTCGACGTAGGAAAACCGGAACGACGAGGGACGGTGGTGTCAGACGAGGTCAGGAGGCGGAGATCGGGTAGGATGAAGGAGTATTGGAGGAAGAAGTTGGAATCCTCACAGTACACTAACTTAATAAGAAGAAGAGACCGAGATATTGACTCAAAGTGGTCCCATGTGGCCTAAAAAGTTAAAAAAACAGATTTATAAACAACATATATAATACGTACGGATCGGCAGTAAATCGAACAATAGTAAAATTACACTCCAGTGGCTGTAAATATTTATTTGACTGTAAGTTCCTTGTCGTTACTTTCTTGTCCCTTATAGTCATGGGACAATCGAATAGTTGTTATAACAGAAGGTTTATGCGATTGAAAAACAATAATCAAATTATTTTATCCTTATATTTAATAGAATGTTCTCGTATAAAGCTTCACATTTCCGAATAGTAAATTTGTATCAACGGACCACTCGAAGCAACTCTATGAATGGTGTGATATACGAATCATTTCCTAAAATTTAGCATCAGTTGCCTGAGCGTTTTACTAAGGATATAACAATAAATCGGTGTTAATATCATAACAATACTATAGCATTTTATGTCGATTGCAACTAACTGTGTTATCTATTGTTTGAAGATTGAATAGACTATTGCTTATTTGTGAAATGGCGTGTGAGCAGTTTTTGCATTATACGTAATTTTGTTTTATTTGCGTTAAATTCGTAATTTTGTGTTCAAATTTTATTATTAATTTCCAATATTGTGTTTTATATTAATTAGTGTAAGTTGAAACAAAAAAATTTACGTCTGTAATTGTCAAAAGAAAAACAATTGAAACACATTTAGGCATGTAATGTTATGATTTTATGATTTAAGAAGCATGTAATTTTTTTGTAACTTATATTAATTATTTTTAAAGAAATTGATTTTTTTTAAAATATAGATTAATCCTATTGTAAAAGTCTAAAACAATGTTTTATACGCTTCTAAAAAAGAAAAATGTATCCTGTGTTTAGAATATCTTAAAAACAGTCAATGGTAATTCCAGAGTTTTTCTCCTCAATATAGTGTAACAGCCAGTTAAATAAATATTATTCTTTTCTCCTGCAATCTATGTATAACTATACGCTTATTTCACCTGGTTTCTGAATAATTTTCCTACAATAATTACACAAAAAATTCATTTAAAAGTCAGAGAGAGAGAGAGAGAGAGAGAGAGAGAGAGAGAGAGAGAGAAAGAGAAGGCAGGTAGTTACACGTTTAAATTTTAATCATAATTAGTTGCCGGGTAATGGATAAATTATTCTTTCTTAGTTATATATATGTTCTGGCGAAACAATGGTTACGCGATAGACCCGACAAAGTGCTAATATTAAAGTACCAAAATTAAATGAAACAATACAAAGAATTCAATGCAATATTTCCCACGTATACCATCATTGGAAAATAGTGTAATATAAATAGATGGCTTCGTAAGTACCTTACGAACCGTACCGGTCAACAGAACTATTTTAATTACAGTTTGTGTGTGTGTGTGTGTGTATGAAAGTGAGTGCTGTGTGTGTGTGTGTGTGTGTGTGTATGTAAGTGAGTGTGTTTTGTGTTTTGTGTGTGTGTGTTTTGTGTGTTATTAAAGTGAGTGTTGTGTGTGTGTGTGTGTGTGTGTGTGAAATTGAGTAGGTGTTTTGTGTTTTGTGTGTGTGTGTGTGTGTGTGTGTGAAAGTGAGGGTGTGTTTTGTGTTTTGTGTGTGTATGAAAGTGAGTGTGTGTGTGTTGTGTGTGTGTGTGTGTGTGTGTATGAAAGTGAGTGCTGTGTATGTGTGTGTGTGTGTAAGTGAGTGTGTGTTTTGTGTGTGTGTTTTGGGTGTGTGTGTGTGTTTTGTGTGTGTATGAAAGTGAGTGTTGTGTGTGTGAGTGTGTGTGTGTGAGAAATTGAGTAGGTGTTTTGTGTTTTGTGTTTGTGTGTGTGTGTGTGTGTGTGTGTGTGTGTGTGTGTGTGTGTGTGTGTGTGTGTGTGTGTGTGTGAGAGAGAGAGAGAGAGTGTGTGTGTGTGTGTAAGGTTGACAATAAAACAGATGTTTTACAAAACACGTTTCATTGAAATGTGTTAGACATTGGAGTTTCACACAATAGACAAAAGCAAACAACAAAATAAGCGGGGGAATGTATTTAAATAATGGCTTCAATGCAGTCGTTAATCAATATTGTGGCCATTTTACTTCAAAATGTTTCGGTAATGTATTACATATTATTCCGTTATTATTAATGTTAAAATTATTACATTACTGCAAGTGTTTATAGTTTTCTTCTCTACATTTTATAGATATATTACTATAAAAGGCTGTTATATCCTATACAGTTACGGCACTGAAGTACCTATAGTTTAACTGTATCTCTTTCTTTTGTAATACAATTGCGTTTTTAATCTCATGAAGAAAATGTGTAATTATTTTCAAATAATTTAAATTTGATCCCAAAAATAGTAATTTTGATACCAAACTTTTGTTTTAAATCAAAAGAAAATTTTGTGGCATTCTGTTAATAATTTATAATTAATAAATCTCCTGTTCTAATAATGTAATTATATTAAAATTTAAGCTGTTAATAAAAATAAAGGTTTTTATAGACAAAAATTAAATTTATCTGATATAATATAAAAAAAGGTAATATAAAAAAGTAATGTTGAGTTTATTTGAAAACGCATACATTTGTGATAATGCTTTAACAGAAATAACATCTTCATCTAATCTTTTGTTACAAGGGCAAAATCTATAAACTATTATACACACATCTTACACAATATCCGAAAAATACTCTACTCTAACCTGGATGTATAGTGGTCAGTTAAACAACTTCTCCATTATAGATTGATAACGAGAGTTGATCCATTCTCGTGTATTGTTCTACCCGTAGAAATAACGGACAATTTCAGGACAAAAATAATACCAACCTGAATACTTAATCATTAGCTAAAACCTTTTGCTTAAAATCAATTTAATAATTTGTTCGTACAATTATATTTCTAATTGGTATTGTTTAATGTTTTCAGTGTTATGCAATGCTTAACAGCAATTGTTATATTTGCTGTTGTACAAATATGCAGCTGTGACGTAAAAGATTATAACCCAGATAGCGAGGAAGATGCACGCAAGTATCTTGCCTATCTTGAGCAGAAAGTGTGCTATGAAGGTCGATATAAGCAGGTGTCTGCTACGTATGATTATAATATAAACGTTACAGATGAAACATTCGAGAGATATGTAAGTATTATTTATAAATTTTGTTTTTTTTAATCACTTTATAAATAATGTCCTTACACTTCACTTTTAATATCTTACTGCTTGTGATTGTAATAATTTATTTTGTTTTCTTAAACATATTTTCCTTAGATTGAATTAATGTTACAACTATAAAAATATAGTATGTAATTGTTTTATTATTATTACTTATTAGTGAATTCCTTCAAGAAAATTAAGTATTTAAGTGGCCATCATTTTAACATTTAGACTCGACACTGTAGATGTAAGATAAGACCTCTGATCCTGAACTATGGATGACTTTTCGAGGGGTTGCTATAATTAATGTACACTTATATTAAGATGATACGTTTGTATTGTTGCTAGACTTAGAAATGTATGTAAAAGTTCCATTGTTATGCTTAATCTTCAAAACGTTGTGAAGTATTATTGTGTTTCTCGAAAACATATGCGTATAGTAAATCATCACCTCACAATGTAAATGGTAAGTGTTTGAAGTCACGTACAGTGTCTTTGTCGGCTTAAACAACACCGATAAAGCCATAAGTTACATTAAAAATAGGAGTCTATGAGTTCTTTTTGTAAAAGTTAATTTGCAACGGTTAGTTTTCGATAAATTAGTAAGCTGCGTTCTGATTGGTGGTTTATAATGGCCACGCTTTTCTGCTACTGGTTAAAACGTAATGTTGTTCTATCACTGAGAATCATTCCAGGAGAATCGGGCGCGTCGTGTAGTCACCCGAGAAGTTATTAAACAAATTAAAAAGTCACTGAAATCGAATACGGTAGGCAGATACTGTATCCAAATCTTGAGTTTTATTATAAATAATTGAAAAAAAATAATTAGGACCAATAATTAGCTAGAAAGCTAAAATTATATTTTTTTTGTGAATTTTTTTTTCTAAAAATAAAATTAAAATATGAATTAATCGAGTTAGCACAAAACGTATCGAGTTAGCATTGTCAAATTACAAATTAGCCAAAGGTTAATAGTTTTGTTTCGAATTCTTGTTACTTTTGGCCAGTGAAAATATTTTTATTTTGTAAACATCCGTCATCGATAACTTATCGAGTTTCGAGTGTAAGGTACCTACAACAAAATTAGTTTACATAATTACAGGACCAACACAAATTAACCCCAACTTTTCAAATAATGACAGCAGTGTTAATACAGGTAACATTAATAACGATTAAAGTAACAATTAGGAAATTTAAAGAAACCTAATTACCATATGTTAGTAAAAAAAAATATTGACAGCAATAAAGTTTAATTTTTCCCGTTTTATGTTTGTTTTTTCAAACTTTCCCACAAAACATTATTTAACTAACGTTTTTGTATGTTTAAGTAAAACTTGTGAAGTTACATTAAAAAAATCTTTTGAATGAATAACAGTTACAATATGTTAAATCAGACTGTGCGAGGGCGTTTATAGCTGGGATAAAACCAATTTCGTGTTATGTGGTATAAAACCAATTTCGTGTTATGTGGGATAAAACCAATTTCGTGTTATGTGGGATAAAACCAATTTCGTGTTATGTGGGATAAAACCAATTTCGTGTTATGTGGGATAAAACCAATTTCGTGTTATGTGGTATAAAACCAATTTCGTGTTATGTGGTATAAAACCAATTTCGTGTTATGTGGGATAAAACCAATTTCGTGTTATGTGGGATAAAACCAATTTCGTGTTATGTGGTATAAAACCAATTTCGTGTTATGTGGGATAAAACCAATTTCGTGTTATGTGGGATAAAACCAATTTCGTGTTATGTGGTATAAAACCAATTTCGTGTTATGTGGTATAAAACCAATTTCGTGTTATGTGGGATAAAACCAATTTCGTGTTATGTGGTATAAAACCAATTTCGTGTTATGTGGTATAAAACCAATTTCGTGTAAAACCAATGTCGTGTTATGTGGATAAAACCAATTTCGTGTTATGTGGGATAAAACCAATTTCGTGTTATGTGGTATAAAACCAATTTCGTGTTATGTGGTATAAAACCAATTTCGTGTTATGTGGTATAAAACCAATTTCGTGTTATGTGGTATAAAACCAATTTCGTGTTATGTGGTATAAAACCAATTTCGTGTTATGTGGGATAAAACCAATTTCGTGTTATGTGGTATAAAACCAATTTCGTGTTATGTGGGATAAAACCAATTTCGTGTTATGTGGTATAAAACCAATTTCGTGTTATGTGGGATAAAACCAATTTCGTGTTATGTGGGATAAAACCAATTTCGTGTTATGTGGTATAAAACCAATTTCGTGTTATGTGGATAAAACCAATTTCGTGTTAAAACCAATTTCGTGTTATGTGGGATAAAACCAATTTCGTGTTATGTTAAAACCAATTTCGTGTTATGTGGGATAAAACCAATTTCGTGTTATGTGGGATAAAACCAATTTCGTGTTATGTGGTATAAAACCAATTTCGTGTTATGTGGTATAAAACCAATTTCGTGTTATGTGGGATAAAACCAATTTCGTGTTATGTGGGATAAAACCGATTTCGTGTTATGTGGGATAAAACCAATTTCGTGTTATGTGGTATAAAACCAATTTCGTGTTATGTGGTATAAAACCAATTTCGTGTTATGTGGGATAAAACCAATTTCGTGTTATGTGGGATAAAACCAATTTCGTGTTATGTGGTATAAAACCAATTTCGTATTATGTGGTATAAAACCAATTTCGTATTATGTGGTATAAAACCAATTTCGTATTATGTGGTATAAAACCAATTTCGTATTATGTGGGATAAAACCAATTTCGTGTTATGTGGGATAAAACCAATTTCGTGTTATGTGGGATAAAACCAATTTCGTGTTATGTGGTATAAAACCAATTTCGTGTTATGTGGTATAAAACCAATTTCGTGTTATGTGGGATAAAACCAATTTCGTGTTATGTGGGATAAAACCAATTTCGTGTTATGCCTTATTATTACAATTAGAAATAACTATTATTTTTGTTTCTTCAGGAAGAAGAACTGGCTAAACCACCATTGTTTGACGCAGAATACGTTTCCTTCAACTGGGATTGTTTCGACCCCGATCTTAAACGTCAAGCAAAGTTTTATGATTTATTAAAAAAACCTGTCGATCCTGCCGTGTATAAAGCAGTAAGTAATATGTTATTACATGAAACCCTACACACACACACACACACACACACAATATATATATATATATATATATATATATATATATATATATATATATATATATGTATAGTAAAAATATATAATAGTGAAGAACAAAATCAAACTTGAAATTCTATAACCAAACTGGGGTCTTAAGAATCAATAATTGTGAGGTTTACCTAGATGGTGTGCTAGTAAGTTTGTCTGCGTGTTTGTGTTACCATGTTCCAACTACTTGCAACGGATCCACGATATCTCTCTCCTAACGCCTTTATTTACTCCTATTTACTTTATTTCCCTTCGATCACTCGATCGTTCGCTCATAGTGGATGTTGATGGCTGTTATTGTAAGAAAATTTAACCTTTGCCTTTTCTGCAGTTAGTTTCCTCGACATGTTCTCTCTATATTATGGTCATTTATTTTATTTCATTGATAAATTGTCTTACCTACTGACTCAGCAGCACTAAATTCGTTCCTTACAATTAGAATGCCTTTTACTTCATTTCTGAGACGTTAAAATATACTAGAAAACACATAATTTACTTACCACCCTTTAGCTAGAAATTGCATAATATATTTATATTATGTCATAAAGCGATATTAAAGTACACTATTTAATAATTGTGGTTATTTTAATGTCATTAGGATTATGACTTGTTTTTTCCGTCTATTGGTCTATTTACTCACCTAGTAAGAGCTACTGCGGTTTCGAAACTCTACTGTTCCATCTTCAGGCCGTAATACAAAATATTAAAATATTAATATTAAACCGTAATATTAAAGTATTAAATCTGAGGTCGGCAAAAAGTTAAAAAACAGTAAAAACACACGTCACAAACACTAAACACTAAACACGATTAAAATACACACGATAAAATTTGGTTTGGCAAAACGATACGTGCAACTTGTATGTCGTTACATTCCGGACTGCCGAGTCTTCATGAGTAGTAGCACGCCCGTCAGTATTATCAGTTACGGTAATTCTGTTGGTTTAAGTTATTTATTTAAATCACTTGTCCTTAGAGCCAAGTCATATCATAATTTAATTTAAATGAGATATTTTCATTGAGGATGTTGTGGGGGTCTGATTTTTTGTTCTTGTAAATCTCAAACACTTCAATCGCATCCACATAACTGCCTTTATGATATATGTGTAAAAACTTCCATGTTTGTATGAATGTCTTCGAATTTATGGTTTTCATCCAGAGCTTATAGATAATGCACTTCTAGGTGTGAATTCTTTAAATCTTTTTTTTTAAAGAGCGAGATAACTGACCAATATAAAAGCTTAGGCAATTTCTACATTTCATTTTAAATATGCCAGTTTTGTAAAAGTTATCTCCACTTGTATTTGCAACTGGCTTTTTTTATAATGTTGATACTTTATTAGTTGTTTTAAATTAAACATTTATATTTTCCTTGGTTAATTCTATATTTAGGGTGTGGCTTAAAGTTGATTCATATCCCGTTGAGATGTACTTTTGTTTGTCGGGAACGATTTTGTTTATTTTTGTTTTGTTTATTTTAATGGTTGAAATGATAAAATAAAATATAACGAAATTACGTAAAAATACATAATAAATATTACTGTGCCAAATTAAATATATAAAAATATATTTCCGGATCTATAGCTCAATTATTAGTCTTCTTACTTTATTTACATGCCTAGTTTCCAAAAAAAAAAAAAAAAAAAAAAAAAAAAAAAAATTTACATGCTATATTTTTTACAGATAAAACTGTTTATAAAAGTGTATTTTCTTGAGATGTAGCTAAATATTCATTTTTCATTAAATTTACCATGCATGTGTAATTTTACCACATATCTAGGTAATTTTTTAATAAATTCTTTAAATTTAATAGATTAAAACACACTTGAATGTTGTGTAATTTATTTTAATGTAAATATGCTATTTTATAGAAATTTATTTCTAATAGTATTACCTACACTATATACAAATGGGATACTACTTCCCAAAATATTCGGTTTAGGAGATGTAGAAATATAACTAAAAAATTTGAATCATATAACAAAATATTTTTTTTTATTTTAAATTATTGTTATTTTATGAAGGAGAATTTCAGCGTTTTACTACTCCCCCCCCCCAAAGTAACTCCGCGGCTTATAAGTATCGGAGTTGATAATTAGCGGTTTTCAGGTATCCATAGCCTAACAATCAAATCTCCTTCAGATTTGGCATTACTAATACCTTGAGTATCTGTACCTTAAGGGGAATAACTAAATAGGAAAAATGAAAAACAAAATGTTGAGAATGAATGAGTCAAAGTGTATAAAACTATTTAACAATAGTACTATTTTACTTAACCCACTTACAACCTAAATCACTGTAACGATTTCGATTAAATCTGACCCTTTTTGTCATTTTTTTTTTGCAAAATGTACTTTTGTATGATAACTTAAAAAAACAAATACCTTTACTAAGGTAAAAAAGCAAAAACTTAGAGAAGAAAAATGTGTACAATCACGTGACAATTTTCTTCTACGATTATTCATTTTATTCGTCATGGTTTACAGTATTTGTTTATTGCAAAAACGTAAACAACATATTTCTTAAAATTTATAAAATTTCATCCACCGTAATATAGACCTATATAAAAAAATGGAAAATGTACAGTCCTACAGCTTGAACTACTGAAACAATTTTGATCAATAACCACTCATGTTAATAATAATTTGTATTTGGTATAAAAGTTCTGAATATTAGTAACATTCCCAATAACTGTGAACACGTTCACCAGTTTCGGTAGTTCGTGCCTTTATTAACTGAACAGTTGACCAATGAAAGATAACTTGTTCCTGTACGCTATAAAAATTTTAAAGTAATCAAGAAATGTGGCAGCGTTCGGACAGTTTGTTCATTGCTATTTTTCAGTAAACTGCTTAAACAGATAACTGTTTCTTTGAGAAATTGAAAATGGATTTAATTTTTTTAAAATGTATGGATTTAAATGTATTAAAATGTATGGATTTTTGAGTGGAAAGTTTTTAACACTTGGCGGTTTTTGGTCAAACATAGTTACGTGATAGTTATAATAGTTATGTAAAGATTAGTATGTTTATTCAACTACAGTATATCAATAATTATAATTATATTTCCTTTGCTGCAGTTCGGCGAAGTAATTACTACAATGATTGATATCGGCGATGCCCCATCTGCGAAATGCATTTACAACTCTACAATATGCGGCCCTGAAGGTTTGTTATGTCTTTTTAACAGTACTACATAGTTCTTGTTTTTTCAAGCTTAAACATTATATATTGATTTATTGTATATTTTATATAAACACACTCTTTAGTAAGATTTTTGTATTTTTTAGTTTTTTAGAATATTACAACCTTTATCGAGTCGAATTTAAACTGTCTGCAGTATCAAACAGGCCGTGGTTCATAAATTTCACAAGGTCGAACCTTACAGAAAAATTCTTACTCCATATGGTTAAAAAAATAATAAAACTCATAAATACAGTTCTATGGTCAATGAGCAAGCTTGTTCTATCTACTCATTCCAAGTTTACTGTAATGAATTTTATCAAAACTACTTAAATTTTGTTGAAAGAATAAAATTAAATCTGAACATAGCAGTTTTGTATTCTTTAAATGCTACCGTTACTTATTAATTTTAAATACTGACTTTGGTGGTAAAATGAGATTTTTAAGAAATATATGATAAACAGTAGACTATATTATTACTTTTTGAAAATACTCATCTGTCATTTATTTATATTTTATCTGTTATTTATTGTATCTAATTGTGTGGCACAATGTTAAAGAATTTAAATGTTTTGAAAGATTAAGTGGTGACAGATTGTAAATACTACCATTATTACGTTTACAGCAAGTCCCGTCATATATGCAGCATTTGAAAATTCTACTAACCCCAAAGAACTTCAGTTCTACTGGGAACAAAACCGAGTACCTGTTGCGAATTTGATTAGGCCTGTGTGGAAGCAGTACGTGAACGTCAGTAACATGGTCTCTCAGGGAAAAGGTAAGCAATTTTTTAAAATATAACCTTTATTTAAACGTAATATTTACCCAGTTTTCTCTTTTAAGAACAACAAAAATGATTACTTAATTTGTTAGTGCAAAATAGTTTTGATGAAAGGTAAAAGTGTGGACCGTGGAACCACTCAGGTTAGTTGAAAAGCTTCGTTATGTATTTCATAATAAAATTATTTCCAAATGTGTCAATAATTAACCCTACTCAGCCTATAAATTTAATTTACGTAATATTTTCAAACAATTTTGAAGATATATATTCTAACATCAAATATACACGTGAAATAAGGATCAATAAAATTATAAATTAATATATGTTCTAGCAACACATCACTATAAAATTATGAGGTAACCAGTACTAAAATACTGATTTAGTTATTGTTTCCTTGTTACACAAGGTAATAAAAATTCTCTTTTGCATTACATATAATAAAACAAGATTTAATAAAGCAAAAAAAATTACAAAATATTGACAAAATGATAAATTATGCTTGTTATATAAGAAAAGTTAGACATTTTTCATAAATTAAAATTAATCTAAAACCAACTCCTTAACAGTTCTTATCTTTAACACATCAGTTTTATCTTTTCCTAGTTCGTTTTAATCTTGACTTTAGTGGCAAATGCAACTCTCATTTGTGAACAGTATGTTTTAGTTATCAACGTGATTACTAGTAGGCCTAATAAGGGAGGAATATTACGTATAATGTAAATAATCCCACAACAAATTTAAGAAGTTTTTAGCAAGTTGTATTCATTCATTGTGATAATATCAACAGCTGTGGCAACAAAGAAAACGAAAATCCACCACAACTCCTTTTATTGTTGATACTTTGTAAAGCTACACTTGAAATTTTATTTTAATTTTAATTGCAGGTTATGCTAACCGAGCAGAAGAATGTATGGACATTTATGAAGTTCCAGCAATTCACGAGTTCAAAAAAGCAATGCTAGATTTGTGGGAAGAATTTAAGCCTTTCTACCAACAAATGCATGCTTATGTTAGAGGACGACTTCGTGACAGGTTCGGTCCAAATGTTGTATCGAAAAAAGGGCCGATACCAATTCATTTATTCAGTAAGTAAAATAACTTTCTAACTGAACGCCGCTGGAGCGCATTTCACAGACTTCTGTACCTAATTAAAAAATATGACAAGTTTATCTAACAATATAGTTCTTAGTATAACACGAAAATACAATTTAAGAGTTTAAGGACATTTGGATTTTTACGAGACTAGAAGTTTGCCTGTCAATAATAGACAATATAGGTTACTAGACATTTTAATTTACAAAGTGGTGTACTGAGAGTTTTGTTACTAATTAATTATTCTACCTAATAAAATGCTACACAAATTTTACACTAATTATCCTACCTAGCAATTTTTATCACATAAATTTTACTAGATTAATCCTATAAATTATTTCAAAATATAACAATGAAATTGTAAACTTTATACAGTGGCATACTTGAATATTTTGCAGATATAAATCAAATAATTTGTAATAACTAGCCTACCAGACAGATTTTAAAGAGAATTAATAGAGTTATGCTACATGTCCATGAACCAATATCAATATAGATAGTGTATGGCCTTAGGCTAAATGCGCAAGATCAAAACATTTCTGCCCTATTTGACGTTAGTAGGACTTGGAAGAGGATAAATCAACACCTACTACTCTATCCCGCCTCCGAATCACGTGATACCCCTACCTCCTTGTCAAGTACTCCAACTGAGGAACTAGGCAGCATGGGGAACCAGTCAGTGGGTTAGGGATGAGTTAGGGAGAACTAATCAACAAGCACAGGGTGGGGCATAGTGAAACTGTGGTAGGGTAGGTTGTCTCGTGACACGAATAGGAGAAAGAGGCTGTGGATACCACGTGACCTGGAGGGACGATAGAAGTGGGGACTGATTTATCCTCTCCCAAGTTTTACTGATGTTCTCAGGTTAGCTTTGAATGCTTAAGATAAAGCCTACGAATGCTGGATGGTACTCTATTTTTGCTGATAATATATGCCGCAGAGAACAGTTCTTGGTTTCATGATACAGTATACGCAAGCATGACAAGCTACGGTTACCATTCATCACAGTTTGAAAGTTGGCTTCCTTTAGTATAGCGTAAAACCAATACACCAATATTTATCTCAATCTAAATAGCAAAATTAAGAATAAATATATTTTATGTATAACTTATTCCTACTTTTATTTGCAGCTAGAGGAATCTTTAATATAACTTCCATTATCTCTTTTGACAATCTATAAATCCAATTTTAACTTTGTTTATTTCAACTTCGGGTATCTTTCGTCCATTACTAGATCTTTGCAAACGTATAACCCATTACGAATTACATGTTCGTAATTAATCTGTTTGAGATTCGTTCGTTTTTTTAAATAATAACATGTTTTTTAAAGTCACAAAACACACAACACAAAAATACACATGTGAAGTATGTTGTGATAACTCTTTACACAATGTGAATTGTTGATTCAAATGGCTCGAGACTGGCTAACACTTACGTGCTCGTTATATTTCTTTGGATGGTTGAATTATAGTATCATTTTCATACAATAATGTCGATTTAAATTGTAACTTATTGTTTAATATACGAGTGGACTAATTTTTAAAAACAATGTATATTTCGGTACCTCCAAATAATTCATAAAGCGTCACTTTCTTTATCTATGTATTATTTTGCTTTGCTAAAACAACGACTCCATATGTATTATCTCTGTAACAATGTACTGTTTGTGTTTGTGTAATACATGGAAACATATAGATATGGATAATTGAATTGTAGACCACTATCCTATTCTTGCTTTAAGGACTATTAAACAATTATTTATTAGTATTATTTTCATTAAGAATCTGAATTATTTTACAATAATTTGATTACGTTTGCCTTATAACTATTGAAAAATAATTATTATAAAAGAATAAATCATATTTAATTATAAATCATGCTCAAAATATTATATAAATAATTGTTTGGTTAGAAGATGCTAAAGTTGGTAATACTGTAAATTTTTTCTGTATACCAATACAACTACATTTTACGAATTTAATTTAACTGTTTATCATTGTAAAACTTTTAAAATATGTGTATAAATCCAAATAAATACGGAAATAAGGAAAATATAGTTTCAGCAGAAATGCGTATACAATTTAAACTTTAAATAGTTTGGAGAGAAATCCTTTTATTATAATATGTCATAAATCACTGTGTCTGTATTATCATTAAATTGACTATTATATTTTATGCATATCCTAATAACTATGTTAAGTATAATGATCTGCCTTCCCTAGCTTCGTCAATTCTACTTTCGTTGACGCGTTTCGGAGAATCTCCATCTTCAAAAACTATATCTATATTCTTTTTGTTGGAGTATAGATATACTCCGAAACGCGTCAAAGAAAGTAGAATTGACGAAGCTAGGGAAGGCAGATCATTACAGTGAACATAGTGACAGTAATCCTAGAAGAAAATAAAAAGAATATCCTAATAAGCTTAAAACACAATTAGTGTGTTCAGATAAATATTTGTTGATTCTTATAAACATATTATTGATTTTTATTTTGCTTGCAGGTATTGGTTATGGTTTTAACGTTGCTGCGTATATGAAACGTTTGCATCCGTACCCTGAAAAAGGTTCAGGGATATTTGCTAGTATAGAAGCAGAAATGAAAAAACAGGTGAATGCTTAGTTAATTGTGTTTTTTTTTCAAAAATTACATCCAGTTCTTAGCGAATGTTGACTAAAAACTGAATTCCTCTAGATCACATTTTGAGAGGTCAATAATGTATGTATATATATTCTTGTGTGAGCATGATTTTTCACATTATTTCAACATAACGTTGTTCCCAAGTTTTGTCAAATATTTTCTGTCATTTTGGAGATTATTCTCGCTCGAAGTAGAAAGTATATATTAATTTTAATTTTATATTCATTTTTTATTATAGGCAGCTACAAATTCTTCAATTCATTACTCGTTTGAAATCATATTTTTTTCTCTTTGTATATATTATTTCGGTTAGTTTATATTTATCTACTTGGCCAAATCATGTATTTATATTGTGTTAATGTATTTTTATTTTTAGATGTCATACTATTTCAAAATAATCCCTAAGCCAAGCACATTAACGAAATTAACCTTAGTATTTATGTCTGGTTGTTTGTTTTCTTTTTAGAATTATACGGTGAAGAAAATTGTAGATCTAATAGAAGATTTTTATCTATCGTTGGGACTGGAACAACTGCCGGATAGCGTGTTCAAATACTCAATGTTTGAAAAACCAAAAGATGGCAGACAAGTCTTATGTGATCCAACCTCATATGATTTCTACAACAGGAAAGATTATAGGTAGCACACAAAAGTATTTATGATTAATTTAGCTAAAATATCTCTTAGTAAGAATTCTTATTTAGAATCTATAAACTGTTAACTTACTAGTAATCTTAATATTTAGGAAAAATATTATTGGGTCAAATTAATTGGATATTTTTAATTATTATTATTTTTATTATTATTATTATTATTATTATTATTATTATTATTATTATTATTATTATTATTATTATTGTTGTTGTTGTTATTATTGTTGTTGTTGTTGTTGTTGTTGTTGTTATTATTAATTTTATTATTATTATTATTATTATTATTATTATTATTATTGTTGTTGTTGTTGTTGTTGTTAATATTATTACCAAATTACCAAAATTTTATTCAGTTGTCTATGATGAATGAGAAAAAGTAAAAACAGTGAGGAAAGTCAAATTTTTATCATTATTTTTGAGTTACAAAAGACACTTTTTGCGCACAACTATAAAAAATTATAATTCAAATGTCCAATACAAAAAACGTGTATGCTAAATCTTTACATATGTGTAGATATATTGCATAACCTGCCCCTTTTATCCCACAGTTGCAAACAAAATGTGCAATATATAGTTGTTTCCGACTAAATTATTTATTCGTTGCGCATTTATGTACCTAACGTATGCTTGGAAATAAGAAAAATTAGAAAATAGTTTCATAAATTGTATATATTATCATAAATTACGATCATAATATAATTATATTATTTTATTTCTTTTTCTTCTTCTTCTTCTTCTTCTTACTATTACTGTTATTATTATTATTATTATTATTATTATTATTATTATTATTATTATTATTATTATTATTATTATTATTATTATTATTATTATTATTATTATTATTATTATTATTATTATTATTATTATTATTACTATTATTATTATTATTATTATTATTATTATTATTATTATTATTATTATTATTATTATTATTATTATTATTATTATTATTATTATTATTATTATTAATATTATTATTATTATTATTATTATTATTATTATTATTATTATTATTATTATTATTATTATTATTATTATTATTATTATTATTATTATTATTATTATTATTATTATTATTATTATTATTATTATTATTATTATTATTATTATTATTATTATTATTATTATTATTATTATTATTCTTTCATCCGGATCACCCACTTTGGGGTACGCCAAATCAATTAATTTGATGTGCGTTAGCCGCCCTCCGCTGTATCCAATACTGCTTCATTCTATCCGAGGCTGCCTTCCTTCTTTCATCCGAGACTGCCCCTCCCCTTTTAGATGTTGGTTTTTCTTGGAACCTTAGGTTTTCATTATGTAAAAGTTTTCGCAGTTTATGTACATCGTCAATCATCTCATCTCATATCGCCAGCTCAGTTAAGTCTTCCTGGACCCGCCTGAACCAATTACTCTTCGTTTTCCGATCTCTGAAGAAAGCAAAGATCCGCCTAATAAGTCTACTGCTGTTCATCCTACTAATATGGCCATAAAAACTAAGTCGTCTTTTCCTCATGCTATCTGAGAGTCTCTCAATTTTGAGATACAGGTTTTTATTATAAATCAACTTTACTTCATTATTTCTAAAGTTTTGGCCCAATATCTTCCTTATTAACTTTCTTTCCTTCTTGTCCAGGTTGTCCAGATATCCCTTATTATTGAGTGTAAGAGTTTCAGATCCATATAAAGCCTCTGGTTTGATCACAGTTTTATAATGCTTAAGTTTGGAATTCCAGGATAATGATTTCTTGTTATACACCTCTTTGGTTAATTGAAACGCCAATTCCATTTTACACATCCTGGATTCCAATGCTCTCTTTTCTAAGGCGTTCCAGCTGATCCATTCACCCAGATATTTGAAGTGGTCAACTCTCTCGATTTTATGACTACCGACTCCCAGATGTCGTGGTGCATTTTTAATATTCGTTAGTATTTTGGTTTTCTCAAATGAGATTCGAGACCTACTTTAATGGCTTGCTTCTGCAACTCTTTAATTTGTAATTCTGCCTCGGACCAGTCCTTGGCTATGAGAGCCAGATCATCCGCAAAAGCCAGGCAGTTACACTTCAGTCCTTTGGTCCCCATTTTGATTCCACTGCCTTCCTTCAGATTTTGATTCCACTCTCTAACCACCTTCTCCAGCACACAATTAAATAATAGCGGTGATAAATCATCACCTTGTCTGACTCCAGTTCTGATCAGAAATGGTTCTGACACTTGTCCCATAAATTTCACTTTAGAATATGTGTCTGTTAAGGTGGACTTAATTATATTCGTAGTTTTGTTATCCAGGAATAATTCCCTTAATATTGATATGAGTGAAGTCCTATCAATGGAATCATATTCTTTCTGGAAGTCAATGAATGCTTATTATTATGAATAATAATAATAATAATTATTATTATTATCATTATCATTATTATTATTATTATTATTATTATTATTATTATTATTATTATTATTGTTGTTGTTGTTGTTGTTGTTGTTGTTGTTGTTGTTGTTATTATTAATTTTATTATTATTATTATTATTATTATTAATATTATTATTATTATTATTATTATTATTATTATTATTATTATTATTGTTGTTGTTGTTGTTAATATTATTTACAAAAATTACCAAAATTTTATTCAGTTGTCTATGATGAATGAGAAAACGTAAAAACAGTGAGGAAAGTCAAATTTTTATCATTATTTTTGAGTTACAAAAGACACTTTTTGCGCACAACTATAAAAAATTATAATTCAAATGTCCAATACAAAAAACGTGTATGCTAAATCCTTACATATGTGTAGATATATTGCATAACCTGCCCCTTTTATCCCACAGTTGCAAACAAAATGTGCAATATATAGTTGTTTCCGACTAAATTATTTATTCGTTGCGCATTTATGTACCTAACGTATGCTTGGAAATAAGAAAAATTAGAAAATAGTTTCATAAATTGTATATATTATCATAAATAACGATCATAACATAATTATATTATTTTATTTCTTTTTCTTCTTCTTCTTCTTCTTCTTACTATTACTGTTATTATTATTATTATTATTATTATTACTACTACTACTACTACTACTATTATTATTATTATTATTATTATTATTATTATTATTATTATTATTATTATTATTATTATTATTATTATTATTATTATTATTATTATTATTATTATTATTATTATTATTATTATTATTATTATTATTATTATTATTATTATTATTATTATTATTATTATTATTATTATTATTATTATTATTATTATTATTATATTATTATTATTATTATTATTATTATTATTATTATTATTATTATTATTATTATTATTATTATTATTATTATTATTATTATTATTATTATTATTATTATTATTACTATTATTATTATTATTATTATTATTATTATTATTCTTTCATCCGGATCACCCACTTTGGGGTACGCCAAATCAATTACTTTGATGTGCGTTAGCTGCCTTCCGCTGTATCCAATACTGCTTCATTCTATCCGAGGCTGCCTTCCTTCTTTCATCCGAGACTGCCCCGCCCCTTTTAGATGTTGGTTTTTCTTGGAACCTTAGGTTTTCATTATGTAAAAGTTTTCGCAGTTTATGTACATCGTCAATCATCTCATCTCATATCGCCAGCTCAGTTAAGTCCTCCTGGACCCTCCTGAACCAATTACTCTTCGTTTTCCGATCTCTGAAGAAAGCAAAGATCCGCCTAGTAAGTCTACTGCTGTTCATCCTACTAATATGGCCATAAAAACTAAGTCGTCTTTTCCTCATGCTATCTGAGAGTCTCTCAATTTTGAGATACAGGTTTTTATTAGAAATCAACTTTACTTCATTATTTCTAAAGTTTTGGCCCAATATCTTCCTTATTAACTTTCTTTCCTTCTTCTCCAGGTTGTCCAGTTAATAATAATAATAATAATAATAATAATAATAATAATAATAATAATAATAATAATAATAATAATAATAATAATAATAATAATAATAATAATAATAATAATAATAATAATAATAATAATAATAATAATAATAATAATAATAATAATAATAATAATAATTATTATTATTATTATTATTATTATTATTATTATTATTATTATTATTATTATTATTATTATTATTATTATTATTATTATTATTATTATTATTATTATTATTATTATTATTATTATTATTATTATTATTATTAGCAGTAGTAGTAGTAGTAGTAGTAGTAGTAGTAGTAGTAGTAATATTATTATTTATTTGCGTTTTAGAAAAATTAAGATGAACAAGATTTGTTATTTTAAATTAAAATCTACGGTATTTTTTTTTATTTCAGAATACAACATTGTACGGATGTGACACTTGCAGACTTTCAAGTTTTATTGCACGAATTCGGTCATGTACACAACTTTGTGGCTTACAAGGACCTGCCTTGCAGTTACAGGGATAATACAAAATCAAGTAATTGTTGCTGTCATTGAAATCATAGAATCACATTCATAAGCCATGACACTAGTATGATCTAAGCATAACCTAACCTAACATTAGACTCCAAGAATAACGCCTTCATTTCAGAATAATCAAAAATAAATTTTACTTCATCTCGTGACGTCTTTCATTCAATTTATGGCCGAACTGTAAAATTCTTCTATTTTAATCTTTATACACAAACTTATGTTATAAAACTGAATTTAAAATACTGAAAATAAAAATAAAAACTGAAAATAAAATAAAAATGAATCGAAGTTCATTAAGCCATGAGGAATATGTTCTTCATAGGTTTCTTGACAAATAAGAAACCAAAAATTGTTTGTATGATGTGAAGTTTTTAATATTTTTGCACAGTTTATTCATTCTATCATAGACCCAATCACCTGGGCTTATTTCTAGTTGCAAGTTTATATTTTAAATTAAGCAATTGAAACGTTTATCCACAATTCCGATAAGTCATGCGTGTTTTATGTACACAAATTACAGTAAATTTCTGAATAAACAGTAATAATTACATTACTATTACAAATAAATTAATAAGACCTATAACTGTTATGCGAACAAATTAAATTGTCTGCATTAACTTAATCCTTTATTGACTCTCTTTTCAGGTCTCGTCGAAGCTATAGCAGATGCATTGGTTATGTCTATCTCATCTAACAAATACCTGCAAAGGATAGGTCTGGTATTAGACGAGTGCGAGAAGGATCCTGAAGACGAATTAAACGATTTGTACGACATATTTATAAATACTGCCGCTTTTGGACCGGTATCACTACTTCAGGATCTTTGGCGTTGGAGTTTATTCACCGGGGAAGTACAAGAGGAACATTACAATCAAGCTTACTGGGACTTAAGGTGTTTATATTAATTTTGTTAATGTTGTAATTTTGCTAGTTTTTTTTTTTTTGTAAACACACACGCACGCACGCACGCACGCACGCGCGCGCGCGCATACACACACACACACACACACACACACACACACACACACACACACACACACACACACACACACACACACACACACACACACACACACACACACACACACACATGCACCCACACAAACACTGTGCATACTTAAGTACATAAAAGTAATTTTTATTTTGACGTAAACCAAAATTATTCAAAATTAACATAAACGATCTAAATTTGAATATAATAATTTAGCAGGGACTTTAGTTCTTAAATAGCACTAGATTTAAATAAATGACATTGTCTGTGTTTCAAATTCAGTTCTGGTTGCTTTTAGCAGAAATTTGATTGTACAGGTTTTAATCAGCTGATTACAAAGTAGTTCATGTTGTATGACTTTAAAAACGTTAACACATGACATATACAGTATAAAAACATTAATATAAATGTTGTTTTGAACCAGTTTTATAAATTTTATTAATCGAATTAAATTATACAGAGTATCCTTATGAAAATTTTTGAATTTATAGCAATTTAAATTGTCATATTGAATCAAACACATAATAATGAAATTATGATTCTACTTACGATAATACGAGGGTTGATCAAATATAAACGAGACTGATTTTTTAAAAAAATTATTGCTTACTTACAAATTATTCTTGATACAACTTATTTTTCTACATAGTCTCCCGCACGAGTAACACATTTTCCCCACCGGATTGGAAGTTTTTTAATTCCATCTTCGTAAAAAGTTCTCGGGCGTTCATTGAGCCATTGGAGCACGAAGGTCTCCACCGCAGAATCGTCTTCGAAACGCTGGCCTCCATGCGCCTCTTTGAGTAGCCCAAACAGGTGATAGTCGCAGGGTGATAAGTCTGGACTGTATGGGGGATGTTCCATTGGTTCCCAGCCAATTTGATCGAGTTTAAGCCTCGTAGCGTTCGCCGAATGTGGTGGGCATTATCGTGAAGAAGAATGACGTTTCTCGCCGGTTTAGATTTCCTTTTCCTACGAAAAGACTGTTTTGCGGCCTCTAAAACATCGCAATAATATTGTGCATTTATTGTGCGTCGTTGATGGAGGAAATCGACATGAAAGGCGCCTTGATTGTCGAAAAATACAGTGGCCATTACCTTCCCGGCCGACGATCGTGATTTGGCCTTCAGAGGCGCCCTCTCTCCCCTCTTCCGCCACTCCATACTTGCCTGTTTCGACTCGGGAGTGTAATGGTGAACCCATGTTTCGTCACAGGTGACAATCCGGTTTAATAATGCCTCACCATCTCGTTCAAATTGAGTCAATAGTCGCTGGCAAATCTCCAAACGATTCCGTTTGTGAACGTCGGTCAAAATTCGTGGAACCCATCTTGCAGATACTTTGCTGAGTTCCAGGTTTGATGTAACGATTTTTTGAACGCTACCATAGCTCAACTGGAGTTCATCTGCAATAAATCGCAGCGATATACGTCTGTCTTCGTCCAGGAGCTTCCGAACAGCATCAATGTTTTCGTCCGTGACGGAAGTGGTCGGGCGACGATCATGGCTGAGGTTTTCTACTGCTTCCCGTCCTTCGGCGAATTCCTTGTGCCAAGCAAAAACGCGAGCTCTTGACAGGGTCCTGTCCCCGTATTGAGCCGTCAATCTACGAAAGATTTCAGTCGGATTGACCCCCTCCTT
>CM040190.1:93771662-93774162 GCA_022606455.1 Callitettix versicolor
ATTTCAAAATGGCTAAAAAGGGTATTTTAGTGGCTTAATCACTAAAAATTATTAAATAAAAATAATTACTTAAAAAAATATAAAAACACGACTGCTAAACACAAATACAAAAATTATACATTTAATAATTAGAAGAAATTAAAACCTGAAATAAAATTGATTTAAAAAGATGAAAACAAGGTATTAGAATAAATGCTGAAGAATATTTTCCGGGTATTTAGGTAATAAATTACGAATTTACATGTTAAGTTAATACAATTAAATGCATCTTAATATATTTGCTCTAAACAACCCCGACTATATTTATTGTATGAACTGAACATTTAAATTCGTAATTTATTATCTAAATACTCGGAAAATATTCTTCAACATTTAATCTAATACCTTGATTTCATCTTATTAAATCAATTGTATTTCAGATTTTCATTTCTTTTAATTATTAAATGTATAATTTTTGCGTATATTGTTTATATTTTGTGTTTAGCAGTCGTGTTTTTTATATTTTTTTCATTATTTTTATTCGAAATCATGACATTTTCCACTCACGCTCTTTTCGCTGGTCATTTAGAATCCGAGACAAAAAATCAGCAGCTATTCTTCTCATTCTCGGCACGTTAATATTCGTTGAAGAGACAGTCCAGGTCTTAGTCTCAGCAGCTGTTCTCCTCATTCTCAGCACGTTAATATTCGTTGAAGACAGTCCAGGTCTTAGTCTCAGCAGCTGTTCTCCTCATTCTCAGCACGTTAATATTCGTTGAAGAGACAGTCCAGGTTTTGGTCTCAGCAGCTATTCTCCTCATTCTCAGCACGTTAATATTCGTTGAAGAGACAGTCCAGGTCTTAGTCTCAGCAGCTATTCTCCTCATTCTCAGCACGTTAATATTCGTTGAAGAGACAGTCCAGGTCTTAGTCTCAGCAGCTATTCTTCTCATTCTCAGCACGTTAATATTCGTTGAAGAGACAGTCCAGGTTTTGGTCTCAGCAGCTATTCTCCTCATTCTCAGCACGTTAGTATTCGTTGAAGAGACAGTCCAGGTCTTAGTCTCAGCAGCTATTCTCCTCATTCTCAGCACGTTAATATTCGTTGAAGAGACAGTCCAGGTTTTGGTCTCAGCAGCTATTCTCCTCATTCTCATCACGTTAATATTCGTTGAAGAGACAGTCCAGGTCTTAGTCTCAGCAGCTGTTCTCCTCATTCTCAGCACGTTAATATTCGTTGAAGAGACAGTCCAGGTTTTGGTCTCAGCAGCTATTCTCCTCATTCTCAGCACGTTAATATTCGTTGAAGAGACAGTCCAGGTTTTGGTCTCAGCAGCTATTCTCCTCATTCTCAGCACGTTAATATTCTTTGAAGAGACAGTCCAGGTCTTCGTCTCTTCAATCGTTTTTCGTCTGTCTTCTAGCACACATGCAACAATGTTTTTGTTCGATTGTTTGACAGACTCCAAAATGATTTCATTTAATTAATATTTAGTATATAACCGTGAATTATACGTTATATAATACCGTTATTTGATTAAAACGAGTGACAAAGTTTTTAGAAACGACGCCTAAACGCCTAATTTCTAGTTTTATATCACTAACTCTTTTATTTTGCAGTTATTTTATATGCGCATTAGCTGAGTTTCAATACTTCGAAGGTCTGTGCATAATTGCTGGACAATACGATCCAAATGATCCAAATTCTGAGCCGTTGCACAACTGTGATCTGTACGGAAATAAAATAGCTGGAAAGAAGTGGCAGTAAGTACAGCTGTTGTTTCATTTAAACATTAAAGTAATTTTTAAAACACACACACACACACACACACTTTAAGTTATTTTGTATTACTATTTACTGTAACATTTTCCTTTGCTATAAGTCTCCCTACTTTAAATTATTTTAAAAGGATGAGACCGGTGTAAAATATAATTTACATATAAAACTATGTACATTAATAAATGTAATTTTATATTCTTCTATTTCTTATCACAATTATCAATGTTTACAGTGAGGTGTTAAAATTGGGTAATTCTAAGCCTTATACAGCTTCACTGGAATTGATAACTGGGAGCCCAAAGTTGAGCGCTGCCTCTTTACTAAGATACTTTGAACCGCTGCACAAATTTTATATCGCCGAAAACAAAAGGAGAGGAGAATATATCGGTTGGGAATAATATAAGTGTAAGTGAGGTAATGATTTCATAAAGTTCATACAAATTGTCACGTTACGAAAGTGATATTATCTTTTAGTATTCATGTTGTTTCATACACATTCGTTATTTTTGTTATTAAAAAAAAATTAATATGATTGTAATACATTTTATTTTAAGTTTGTCCGAAGTATATCGTTGAAAGATTCTTAAAAATTTGTTCAGAAAGATTTGGAAAATAATGAAGTAAATGTTGATAAAATGGAAAGAAACGCAAACACACTTTAAAAATAAAGAGGCTAAAAAAACATTTAAGAATTCAGTAGCAAATATTTTAAGGCGTTCATATTTTTTGCGTGTCGATTAG
>CM040190.1:93779162-93936662 GCA_022606455.1 Callitettix versicolor
CAAGCGCCTAGCATTTGCTTAAAAGATGAAAATGGTAGACGTGGATTAAGCAATGCTGAGAACTGTGAAATACTTGTGAAGCACTTTGATCAACTTTTAAACAGCCCTTAACCAGAACACAAGTTGGAATTCTCTCAAACAGCTGAAAATCTGGAAGAAGATATACCACACAATGCTAGTTTTAAAATGGCGGTCATTTAGTTTGTTTTTTTTTTAAATTAATAACTTTGCTATCTGAAGTTAGTTTTTAATATCTGATGTCACCATTGTAATCAGCGCAAAAACTGCATAAAACATTGTAGTGAATTTTCCAAATCTGTTAAAAAAAATTTTTTTCCGGCGGTCAGGGTTCAATATTTTATTTTTAATGTAATTTTACAGCTTAAAACGCTAATATGAGGATTTTAATGTTTTTATGAAAGTGAAAGAGATTTAAAGAAGTTCCAATCCAGTTCCAGAAAAAAATCAATGTTAAATGTGGAAACACTGAAAAATGCTCGGATGGAGAAACCATGTGTTTTAAAACTTTTATTTATGTGTAGAATTTATTGCATGTGAATTTATAACATCGTATAACGTCAATAACACATGTGAAGAACATCATAGCAAGCACGCAGCCGCCAAGTGCGAAGGTAGATATTGTTCAAAAAACTGCGTACGCAGGTGCCTGGTTATTTGCGGTATTCAAAGTTAATTTGGCGTTTTTCTTTGATGTAGATTTGAAGGAGAACTTTTTTACTGTGCTTTTCTTTGGATAGGATGTATTTTGTAGCAGCGTTTTTTAGTACCACATATTGTGTAATGCATATATTTTTTATAATTTTATAATTATTTAATAATTGGTAAAGATAATTAAAATGAATTTATAAAGACATTTTTAACAGCACTTATATTCGACTTTTGAAAGCTGATTTTCTCTAGGATTGTAAAAGAAATTATAAGATATTTTTTTTGGTCGTCGAATTTTTAATAAAAGCGATTAACTAAAAACATATCATTTTAGACGTTTGTAAATAAACGTTGGTATATGGATGTTTCAAACAATCCATTTTATATAATTACATCATTAAAGATTATGCTTTATAGTTTTACGCGACGTATGCTTGAAGGAAAATTGTGGTGTATCACTTGTATTTGTCACCTAAAGAAAATTGAGTCAATAAAAAATAGTTTCACCACGTAACAGATAACACGAACAAAATTTTAAAAAATATTATTTTTTGAATTTTTGAGCGGTTTATAAATAAATGTTATTTCCTTAAAATACGAGGTGCATATTTTACTCAGTAATAGTAAAACGTCGATATTTAGATTATACGCCACTTAAATAAATCCTTTTTTAGAATGTAGTTTTTTTGTGTGCATTTGTTCATTTTAGTATTTAAATACAACTGATAAATAAAAATATCACTTAATCTTGTCTCTTTCAGCAAAATTTAATATATCCTTTATAAAACTGAAGTCCAATACTATACAGATTATTCCGTTATTTCTATTTATTAAATTGTATTTTAAACCTCATTTTAAAGATTATGTACGTTGGCGTGTGTCCGCCCTTATTATTTTGTAAATGTTTTTATTTATAAGGATACAAGAGTATATATATATATATATATATATATATATATATATATATATATATATATGTATGTATATATATATATATATGTATATGAGAATGAAGAGGGCTCTTGTTATAACGCGTGATATCTACAATAAGAGATGTATGTCGACGCACACAAAAACCAGACACTACAACACAGTCATAAAACCGGAGGTATTATATGCAAGCGAGACGCTAGCACTCCACACAAAAGCTACCATGGAGGCTATTTTGTAGGAAGAACGCAAAATCTTGAGGAAGATCCTTGACCCGAGATTAACAGAGGATGGATACAGGTTGCACTCCCGGACGACCACAGAGAAGATATCGAACCTGGCAGCAGATATCAGAAGAAGAAGGCTTCGGTTCTATAGACACATCAGTAGACTCCCAACAACGAGGCTTGCCAACTGAATCCTTAAGTATATACAAGGAGTCAAATCAATGTAGTGGATCGCACAAGTCAGAATAGATCTACATGACGCAGAAATAGACTCAATAAACGTTGAAGACAGGAACGAATACAGGAGAATGATGCTTAGTTGGAAGGTCCCAGAGAATGAAATCCCAAAGGGAGCAGGGGTAAAATGGACGGAGGAATGGAGGAGGGTCCATGGGGACAGGATGAGGCAGGTGTGGAGGATTAGAAGGAACAAGACATGAGTCGGAGTGCTTTGCGTGATCCAACAGGGTCTATACGCAAATAATATTAATAATATATATATATATATATATATATATATATATATATATATATATACATTGAAAGAGTACTACAAAAATAATAAAGTCTACAGAAACTATTTCAAATAAAGAGTTTAAAAAATTTATTTCATTAGCAGTGATTGCCTACCTTAAAAAGAAAAAAATTGTATGACAATAATAATCGATGGCGCAATACATCAGGATAAAGTTGTTGCATGAAATTGTTGTTTTTGCTTCGGTTGTTGTTCATACCAAGGTTTGGGAGAACTTCTTTTTTTGTTAATTTTCGAAACAATGCTTAATTTGAATAATATATTTTGCACATTAACGTCTTAGTTTACTGACATCGTTCGCTTTCTACTTGCTTTGATTGTAATTTAGTGCATATTTTTATTTAAAATATAATTTATATTTATTACGCCTAAATAAAACTTTTGTTAGTTTTATGTGTAAATATAACTAAACATTATGTTTAATAATATAGGTTTAGTGGAGAATATACTATTTTATGAGGAACGTTGTTAGAATATTGACTTCTCCTGACTTAATCTCCTTATAACGTTTAGGATTTGGAGGCGACTCAAGATGGATAGCTCTTCAGTTTCTAATTGGTGGTTTCCAGTACCTTACCGATGTGCTTCCAGGTGATTGCTCTTGTAATTCCCATATTTTTTTTCTTCATCTTACAACTTTGTAAGGAGTTTCTTTTGCATTTGGCCAATTTTTTGTTGTACGGTATATACCATTCATTCAAATTTAAAATTCTTACTTATAGAAACACCCACAAATAGCAAAAGTAATATGGCCTGCCTATATAGAGAGGGCAACATGGATAAGGGTTAATTGGGTAGTCGCCAGGTCTCCCAGAGCTTCGTTTGCTACTGCTACACCATTAGGGCTGTGTCATTTACTTCATCTGCATTTTACAATTTACACTTTAAGGGCCGGTTTACACTTTAAAATTAGCCAAGCTAAGTATAGTAGTGAGTGCGCGCGCTCGTGTGTATGTGTGTCATGGTAGATGAGCTGTTCCTGCCGGATTGTGACGTAGGTATCTTGCGGGGAAAGTAAGAAAAGATTTGTTAAAAAACTACATTATATTTAATAAACCAATTTTTCATACAATATAATGATTACAATCACAAAATATCACGAAATATTATGCTTGATAGTAAACTAGTTGTAATTAACCGCATGGTCTTATTTGAGTGGAGACTCGTCCTATGGAAGAGTACTGTAAAAAGAAAAATTGTAAAAACCTGTTAACAAAGGACATTAATTAACACAAAACTTATACAATCTCTTAATATTAAATTATTACTTGCCGATGTGAAATTAAATAAAATATTACGTAAGAAATTTAGTGTAATTAAAAAAAACTTAAAAAATAACAACACAATTTAAAAAAATAAACAAATAAAAATCTAGTATGACGTTAGCGTGTATCCAATGAACATTTCTCTTTTAATTTTAATACCACTCCAAATATGTAACTACGCAGTCATAGAACGCATCTCGTAGTAAAGTTAAGAAATCTTTACAAACAAATTAATTTACCACTTGTGAATGAAAAATACATTGACGTTTTTACACTAGGTACGCTACTTTCACCACTCTTAAAAATACAAAGGCAAACATAATAGTTCCCGCAGATAAGTGCGTTCCATCCGCTAATTTTTCATACCAAACTTAGAAAAATAACTTTGTATTTTCAAAGTTCGCTGTTGAAAGGTTTTCCTAATAGGATTTTGTCCAGCGTTCTACAATCTTCTAGTCAATACGTGCCCAAATATAAACATCTTAAATTACTTTCTATTAAATTCGTGAATTAATAATAAACTCTTAATTTTTAAAGTGCATTTCTTTTTCTATTTATTACTTATTTATTTATTTACTTATTCTTATTTATATATTCTTATACTTATTCCATTATTTTTAATGTCAGTATACCTTTCTTAGTATATTTTTCATAATCATTATTTTAAAAAAATGTATTTATAAAACTTTAAAACGTAAAAGAAAATTTCTTATTCATTTTTAAAATTTTGTTGTGATATATTATAAAATTATTAAATTGCATGAACAATAATTTGGCTACAAGAAAATATCAGTTTTCTAAACGTGAAAATTTATATAAACTTTATGAAATTATTACCTCACTTACACTTAGATTACTCCCAGCCAATAAATTCACCTCTCCTTTTGTTTTCGGCGATAAAAAAATTGTGCAGCGGTTCAAAGTATCTTAGTACAGAGGCAGCGCTCAACTTTGTGCCCATATTTAGTATTTCCAGTATAGCTGTGTAAGGCTTAGAATTACCCAATTTTAACACTTCACTGTGAACATTAATAATGTGACAAGGCAAATTAGAATATAAAATTATATATATCAATTTACTATAAATAAATAAATAAATATATATATATAATTATTATTATTATTATTTGAGTATAGACCATGTTGGATCACGCAAAGCACTCAGACTCATGTCTTGTTCCTTCTAATCCTCCACACCTCCCTCATCCTGTCCCCACGGATCCTCCTCCGCTCCTCCATCCATTTTACCCCTGCTTTCTTTGGGATTTCATTCTCTGTGCTGTGATTTTCCACCCAAGCATCTTTCTCTTGTATTGGTTCTGTCTTCAATGTCTATTGAGTCTATTCATATATATATATATATATATATATATATATATATATATATATATATATATATATATATATATATATATATAAATTGTATTTTACACAGTTCTATTCTGTTTAAAATAATTTAAAGCCGGGACATATGATGACAAATCAAAATGAGATATACTATACAGTAATATGCACTTATAATATGTTATATATTAATAATTTCTTTAAACTTTAAATGAAACAACAGCTGTACTTACTGCCACTTCTCCCCAGCCTCTTTGTTTCCGTACAGATCACAGTTGTGCAACGGCTCAGAATTTGGATCATTTGGATTGTATTGTCCAGCAATTATGCACAAACCTTCGTAGAATTGAAATTCAGCTAATCCACAAAGAAAATAACTGTAACATGAAGAAGAACAGCAAGTGACAGAATACTGGAAATTGGGCATCGTTTCTCAAAATCATAATTTTAGGTTGTTAATCAAATATCGATGTATGTGAAAGTTTTATAATTCATGCTTGCATACTATATTTTAATTAAATAAAATGCAAAATATATATTATAACAACAGAAACAAAAAATAAAATTTAGACATTTGTATTAAGTGCAACCATTTGGAACACATTACTTTTAAAAAGTACTACGTTATATGGCTTTTTCGATTTCATTTATTCGAAAATGTAATAATTTCTAAATTAAAAGAAAAATATCTATATATCTTTATCGAAATTTATCACTTACGTTGCCCATATTTTGGGCTCTGCATTTTGGTAAAACGATCTCACAACCATTACTTTGGCAAAGGTAAAAAAAGACTTCTTTACATTTATAAAAAAAACACTTTAACATTATGTTTTATTTCATAAAAGTTAATTCATGTGTAAACGGAAACGTTATTCCAACACCAAACATTCACAGTTCATTGAAATTTCTTTACTCTCGTTCAGGTTTTGTTCTTGACTTTATATTCGTTCTTACTTCATCGTGTTATATTTACTCAAGTGCCATTTTAACTAAATATCATTGGCATTCCCTAGATGTCTGGTTCTCGTGATTTTTATTATTCATAAAAAACATTAATAACGTCCTTATTTAATAACTCATTTCAGAATCTTCGTTACCAATTAATTTTCTTTTTTTTTTTTGTAAAAAATGATATTGCATTTACAATCTACTCCACGTCAGATCGTTATACAAGTAATCTATTTAAAGGTCATAGAAGGATTGCGTAACAGTGTGAGACAAAATCGCCTTTCAACAGACTGTGACTGTTTTTCCACTACCTTAACCCTCACGCAGTCAAAACAGTGAGTCAGTTAAGAAAATTTCGTGAGAGTTAATTTTGTTTCTACAAATTAAAAAGGATGTAAAAAGGGGACATAAATAATATGACGAAAAAAGGGAAGAGCTGCCAACTGTGGAAAAAAATGATTTTGAAAAATGTTTCAAGAATGGTGTCACAGATTGGAAAATGTTTCGAATGTAATGGAAAATACTTCAAAGGTGATCATGTTGTTTCCTAAAAGGAAATAAATAAAAAAAATATCATTTTTTTTCAATTCCTGTTATTTTTTATAATCCCTGATTATGTATAAAAATGATGTAAATTAAGTATTACTTAACGCGTTTTAATAATTTCGAGGTTATGTAACAGAACTGTGCTTTTCAGTTGCCTTGATTAATATCTTTTATGTTTTTGGTTTCGTAGGTTTCGAAAGAAATATCACTCCGATTTTATATACATTGACTTTTGCATTAAATGTAATACATTTTATTGCCAGTGTGATATGTCTTCTTTCAAATTGGTTAAAACATCTCGGCCATGCAAAATCTGTCGGATCTTTAAACAACTTATACCTAACTACACTCTTAAAGACAAGCTAAAAACTGAAAAAATGTGTATATAAAAGTATGTATTAAAGATCATTTAATATAAAGTATTAAAGATCCTTTATATGTATAAAGTAAACATATATTTATTTTAATACGTTAACAGTAGGACTGATTTGGCTAACGTATAAAATACATAATAAATAGCTGAATGTGTTTAAGAGAAAATTTGTAAAGCTATTATTTTATTCGAGTATCATTATGTTAAATATATTTTAAATCTACTCACTTTATAGACGGAGTGTCATCCAGCATTAAGAAGTTATTAGCAGCGTCTAGAAAATTTTCAATATTATTTGTTGTAGGCGGGACAACCCCTTGAATCTTGTGTCTGTAACAGTGGTTGATTATTTCATACATAATACAAAGAATTATTTGTTAATTTGTTTTACAAATGTCGCCAATTCTTAGATATAAGACAATGATTTTTCTACTTTATGGAATATGTCATTTTTAATTTTAACGTAAGTATTGTGATTACAAAATACCAAAATATAAGTAAATTTATGTCAATAATATATATTTCAATTTTTGAGATTTCTCTCCCACCTCTCTCTCTCTCTCTCTCTCTCTCTCTCTCTCTCTCTCTCTTTCTCTCTCTCTGTGTGTGTGTGTGTGTGTGTGTGTGTGTGTGTGTGTGTGTGTGTGTGTCTGTTTGTGTAACAGAAAAACTATCAAAATTTCAAAAATAATTAAAAATTTTTATATAAACACCTTAAGTCCCAATAAGCTTGGTTGTAATGTTCCTCTTGTATTTCACCAGTGAAACAGCTCCATCTCCAAAGATCCTCAATTAGTGTTACCGGCCCTGGACCTGCAGTATTTAGAAATATGTCGTACAAATCGTTTAATTCTTCTTCAGGATCCTTCTCGCACTCGTCTAATACCAGACCAATCCTTTGCAGATATTTGTTAGATGAGATCGCTATAACCATCGTATCTGCGATAGCTTCGACGAGACCTAAAAACAGACAATAGTCAATAAAAATTTATTTTAGTCAATAAAAATAAAGACAATTTAATTTGTCACTATGTTCAGTATAATGATCTGCCTTCCCTAGCTTCGTCAATTCTACTTTCGTTGTCGCGTTTCGGAAAACCTTTATCTTCAAAATCTCTATAGAGTATAAACTATATAAAGTATAGACTCAGAGTATTACTTTATTAATGTAATTACTATTGCTTATTTAGAAATTTTCTATAATTTGTGTATATTTACGATATAAATAACGTTTCGAGATTATTGATCAACTCTCGTTCTCAAGCTCCTTGCGACTAAACAGTAAGCCATGTATATGAGTAAATTTCCGTTACACTTCCCCAACTCCTAAATTTTTTCTGTTCACTTGTACAATGAAAGGATTGAAAGTGAATGAGAAAAACGAATAAAAACAATCAGTTCAGATTAGTTTTGTAAAAAAACAACATATAAATTTAACCCAAAAATAATTATGAACTTAATCACTATTGGGCTGACAAAAAAGCGACAATGTCCTGCAGTATCGCTCAAACGGATTCGATTTCTCTGGATTTCGTTTGCGCCACATGAAGTCACACAAATATCTGCCCAACATTGTCGAATGGTTTCCAAAACGGTGCCAGAAGTTTGAATTAGCCGTGCCCCACATCTTCTCAACCTATATTTGTGTGCGCGCCAGTTAACCGATGGTGTTTGACAGTCTGATGGTCGTACTTTGTTAGCACTTCTGATTCCATTATAAGATTTCCCTTTGACACAAATCCATCTTCAATCAACCCCAGACACAGAACTAAGTAAAAGTTAGAACAACTGCTCGGTGATGTCTTGCCTGTTATCTACAGACACATAAGATAACGCTCACCGGAATAGCTTTAAATGCTTATCGTTTAGTTGATTGTCATTCTTTTAACTGTAGAACATCATTACAGATCGTTATTTTTTTAAGAATACAACTTGAATTGACCGGTCTATGTCAAAATGTATAAATTGTCAAAAGTCAAATCCATTGACAAGTTTTTTAAATTGTGTTTTCCGAATTCTGAAGAATAAATAATAACATATATTTCAAAATTAATGACATTCGTTTCACTAAAGCGTTTTTCTTAAATGAAGTTTTATAATTCAAAACATTGTATAAAATTTAAGTTGTATGACTGTTGAAGTTGAAGCATAAAGACAACAGTTAAAGTTTATTCTTAAATTTTAATAATTTTAAATAAGCGCATTGTTTTCTTAGTGTTTAAGATGTTGGTTACGTTATGCTTAGATATTACCTGCTTATGAGTTTGTGTCTATGATTGTATAATAGCAACAATTACCTGCTTTTGTATTATCCCTGTAACTGCAAGGCAGGTCCTTATATGCCACAAAGTTATGTACATGTCCGAATTCGTGCAATAAAACTTGAAAGTCATAAAGATCCACCTCCGTACAATATTGTATTCTAAATAAGTAAAATTACTGAATATTAATTTTCAAAAAAAAAATAATAAGCCCTGTTCATTTTATTGTTCCTAAACTGTAAATAAGTAATAATAATAATAATAATAATAATAATAATAATAATAATAATAATAATAATAATAATAATAATAATAATAATAATAATAATAATATAATAATAATAATAATAATAATAATAATAATAATAATAATAATAATAATAATAATAATAATAATAATAATAATAATAATAATAATAATAATAATAATAATAATAATAATAATAATAATAATAATAATAATAATAATAATAATAATAATAATAATAATAATAATAATAATAATAATAATAATAATAATAATAATAATAATAATAATAATAATAATAATAATAATAATAATAATAATAATAATAATAATAATAATAATAATAATAATAATAATAATAATAATAATAATAATAATAATAATAATAATAATAATAATAATAATAATAATAATAATAATAATAATAATAATAATAATAATAATAATAATAATAATAATTTTTAGTCCATAATTTGCCTTGATATATTAACTTTAACTCTGACATTAAATTTTCAGGGTATATTTAATACCTATAACCAGCAACTTTAATGCAGCAATTTTAAAATTCATTAATTAATACATACTCAGGATTTATATTATATTTCTTTTAATAGAATTAAATAGAACTTCAGGAAATAAATATTATAAAATGGCTTGTATCTTTCGTACTTAAATTTCCTTGTGTTAAAAGTTGTATATCGTTCCTGTGAAGAGATGGTAAAAATTTGAAACAAATTTATACGTCAGTTGAGAACGCGGGTTAAATGTTTAATATGGGGAAAATAAGGCATTTCCATCACCCTTAAAACAATTAACGAGCCGCCTCGGTGGCCTAGCGGATAGCGTACAAGGCTTTCACCCCGAGGACCCGGGTTCGATTCCCGGCGAGGGCTTGGCATTTTCATACGCTATAAATCATCCCAACGTCTAATTTATGTATGTATAAATTAAACAACACGATAGCAAATATATTATTTACCGGTAGTAACCAATAAAGAGCTTGATTATATCATATGCAAGAATTAAAACAAACAATTTTGCCTTTAAATATGTTATCAAAAACCAATAAATGATTGAATACAAGTGGAAATAAAAACTTTAGAATTATGAGAAATGAATTAATATATGTGCTGTGAATGGATAAAAATTAATAATTTAATTTAAAACTATTTGTTGTAGAGTTATATTTGTATTACAATATAAAAAAAATGAAAAATGTAGTTATTTCTTAAATCATTGTGAAATTTGTTTTTATAAATAAAGCAAATTCTTACTTTTGAGTTACAAGAAGAGTTGATAATGTTTTCTTTATATTACTTATAATTCCAAAAAAGTATTCCTTTAATCCGTTGGAGAAAGCTTAAGTAATTAATGTAATAAAGACGTAATAAATGTGTTAAATATTTAATATCGATAAATATGTATTAATTTGTATTAGTTATTTATTGTATGTTTTATATGTATGTATTTTGTATTATACAAAGTTTTATGTGAAGTTTAGACGTATTTAGTGTTACTATGTAAAGGAGACCGACAAAAAGAAAATTATTTTTTTGCGTGTTAAAATATTTTAATTTAGATTAAGTTATTTATAATAAACTATAAATTTCAACGTTAAAATGTATTAAAAGGGGTAATAATATTATTGAATATAAAACAGAATTGGGAATTGTTTTTTTTTTAAATATAATACATGGCAATTGGTATATTGAAACTTCATGAGTTATAAGATTAATTAGAATCAGTTAACGGAAAAATGAATGTTGGTATTATAAGTCATAAGCGCTGTTACAAATCAATTTTTATTTTATCTAACAGTAAATAATAAATTTGGAGTATCTTTACAATTTGAAAAGCGAGTTTATACCACTTATAAAAATAGGTTTGCAAAACTGATCCTTATTATTAATATATCATAGGATAATTTTTAGTTTGCTAATAGTAAGGGTTAGTACCTTTCTTTAGTGTTAAAAATAGATCTTTGGTAAACAAGGGGTTTTTGATAAAATGAGAAGCTTAAAGATTCGAAAATGTAACATAGGAACTGCTATTTTTTAAATTAATAGGTTATGTATTCTAAATAGATACTTCCGTTAAAACTAACTTGCACTTAAATTAATTACAAACACTTGTGCACTACCTGTAATCATTTCTGTTATAAAAATCATATGATGTCGCGTCACATAGGACTGTTCTATCTTCCGGTTCTTCAAACATCGAGTACTTGAATACGTTATCCGGTAGTTGTTCCAATCCCAACGAATGATAAAAATCTTCAATTATGTTTACAATTTTCTTCACCGTATAATTCTAAACAAAAATAAAATACTCTTCATAAATTCTAAAATTTATTTCATTTATGTGATTTGTTGAGGTAGTATGACCTCCAACCAGACATCAGAATACATTAACACAATATAAACACAAGATTTGGCCTATTAAAAAGTAAAGTAAGTTATAAAAGAATTTATTAATTATTTTAAATTTTAAACTACAGCAATTTGCGTCAACATTATGTTACACATATAACATTATGTCATAACATTGTCAACATTATGTTATAACTACATTATAAGTTATAACTACATTATAAGTTATATTATATATTTTACATTATATATTAGTAACATTATATATTAAAAAGAAAAAAATTTATACAATAAACAAGATTGGTCTAAAATGATAACTAAAATTTTATTTATTTAACTGAACACAAAACAAAACTTTAAACAGTACACTATAGTATTGGTGATATTTCTACAATTTATTAATAACCATTTTTATATTTGTACTACTATCAATAATAATGTATTTTTAATTGCGAATTTGTTCTCTCTCTCCCGCTTTCTCTCTCTCTCTCTCTCTCTCTCTCTCGCTCTCTCTCTCTCTCTCTCTCTCTCTCTCTCTCTCTCTCTCTCTCTCTCTCTCTCTCTCTCTCTCTCTCTCTCTCTCTAACAGAAGACGGATACAGGTTGCACTCCCGGAAGACCACAGAGAAGATATCGAACCTGGCAGCAGATATCAGAAGAAAAAGGTTTCAGTTCTATAGACATATCTGTAGACTCCCAACAACGAGATTTGCCCACAGAATCCTTAAGTATATACAAGGAGTCAAATCAACAACGTCGTGGATCACACAAGTTAGGATAGAACTACATGACGCAGAAATAGACTCAACAAACATTGAAGACAGGAACGCATACAGGAGAAAGATGCTCGGTTGGAAGATCCCAGGGAATGAAATCCCAAAGAGAACAGGGGAGATGGACGGAGGAGCGGAAGAGGATCCATGGGGACAGGATGAGGAAGGTGTGGAGGATTAGAAGGAACAAGACATGAGTAGGAGTGCTTTGCGTGATCTAACAGGGTCTTTACGAAAATAATAATAATTAAATATATATATATATATATATATATATATATATATATATTTGTATATATCTACATATCTATATCTATATCTATATATCTATCTATCTATATGTATATATATATATATATATATATATATATTTATTTATATATAGATATAGATAGATAGATAGATAGATAGATAATGTATTAATGTAATAAAGACGTAATAAATGTATTAAATATTTAATATCGATAAATATTTATTAATTTCTATTAATTATTTATTGTATGTTTTATATATGCATGTATTTTGTATTATACAAAGTTTTATGTGAAGTTTTGTCGTATTAGTGTTACTATGTGAAGGAGACCGAAAAAAATAAAATTATTTTTTTTAATAACAAAATTATTATAAAATCTACATATACATTTATCTCTCTCTCTCTCTCTCTAAATAAATAAATAAATAAATAAATATATATATATATATATATATATATATATATATATATATATATATAGATAGATAGATAGATAACCCCAAAAATGTGGTCTAGAAGAATTTATTTTTCAATTCAAATTGGCTAACATGTGGTTGTATTATTTGTATAAATAAAACTAATTAATCAGTCACCTGTCTTTGCATTTCATCTGTGATAGTAGTGAATAAACCTTTCGTTTTGTCAGGGTATGGATGCAAATAATTTTTAAACGCGGCAATGTCCATACCATAACCAATGCCTGCAAACAAAATAGTAATCAATAATATTGCTTCAGAAAAACATTATCCAACTGCACTAATTGTGTTTTAAGCTAAATAGGTTATGCATAAAACTGAATAGTACAATAATAGTAAAAATGTGTTATAGAAACTGAGTAAATACATATGAAAAAACTGAATTTGAATTACAGAGTAAAACTATATTTTTCTTATTTTCATTTTTATAAAATTATCCATAAGTTTAGAATTTACAGTGATTAAGAGTTTTAAATTGATTGTTAGTAATATTTAAAAGTTTGAAATATTGTCTTTGTTACTTGTAGTTTTAATGGAACACAAGAAAACATGCTGTGTTATCAACATTATTATTGATTAACTAAGCAAATATCAATGTTTTTTCGAAATTACATATTTTAAGAATTAATTAGAGAAAGAATTCATTTAAAATAATTCATAATATTTTACAAAATTATGACAAATAAAAATCAATTTTTATTGTATAGAAATATTTGACCGTTTGCCATTGGTTTAAATTTTCGGCTAAATATCTTCTTCAAAAAGAGTTAATTTGTAATTTAATGATTTTACTTTACGGGTAAAATATTTCTGAAGAAAAAGATAGTTATAAAACTCAAATAGCTGTATCCATGATTCCATTATAATTCAAAAAAATGGTACGTTGATACAGATACTCCTTATTTAAGTGACTGATTTTTACAACTTTCCAAAACAAGAATAATACAAACATATGCACAATAAGTAAGGCATTTATAAAGTGCAAAAGTGGTCGATCCTTCCAAAAAATATTCAAAAAACACGTTCTATACCCACAAATAAAGAAAATCTAAAAAAAAATCAAATTATGCTAAAACGTTTCATTAATAGTTGCTATGCTGACACTAGTTTCATCACAAATATGCAAACAATACACTAATGTAGACGCTTGATTTCTATACTCGCTCTTTGGAGGAGTTTAATTTATGCGATACAATTTAGAACGAGTTCACCCATTTGTTAAAAAATCAGCTGTCATTTAAAACGAAAATATACGATAATGTTGTCGAACTGCAACTTTTCAAACAGGGATATTGAGCAAAGAAATGTTAGTCAGTCCCGTGTCATCCAATGTAGCAATCAACCAGTAGTATTTCTTCTTGTGACGTTAACAATTCGTACATGATTGTGTTACGTGTTTTGTGAATTAAAGAAAAACATCTTATTAAAAACCAAGCAACATCCAAATAGATCTTTCAGTAACTGGAAACTGAAGAAATAATATTGTAAACATTTAATTAGTAGAAGTGTCAAAAAATGGAAATGCTATTTATTTTAAAAACATTCCTAGAATAATGTGTTAGAATTAAAACTATGAGTAATCATACAAAATAAAACTTTATTTTATTTCATTTCGCGGTTTTCAGTGATAATTATTCGCTTAACTGTTATACGGTACACGAGAGAAAAGCATCAAACTTTCACTGTAGCTTATCACACTTGAATATATTGTACAGCATAGGACCAAGAACAGATCCCTGCGGCACACCTGCTGAGCAAAACGTAAGACCCGTCCACCAATCTCAGGTAAATACAAAGCTAACACGAGGGACGTCATGTAGGGCAGAAATGTTCTGATTTTGCACAACCAACCCAAGAACAGACAGTGTCTATATTGATGGATGATGGAAATGTGGCGCAACTGTAATACTTTTTATTTAAATTGTGATTGGTAGTTATTACAAAGTATATGATATATCTGCTTAAAATATTGTTGGATTTTTGTAAAATACACTCCAATGTGTAGCTAGTAAATTATTTTACTTTATTCGTTCCTACTTACTGTATAAATGAACTGGTATCGGTCCTTTTTCCGATACAACATCTGGACCGAACCTGTCACGAAGTCGTCCTCTAATGTAAGCATGCATTTGTTGGTAGAAAGGCTTAAATTCTTCCCACAAATCCATTAAAAATTGTTTGAACTCTGCAGCCGGCGGAACTTCAAACACACCCATACTTTCTACCGCTCGGTTAGCATAGCCTGTAATCAAATTTATTATTCTTATTGATACAATACTTTAGATACAATATTAAAAATATTGAACTACTAAAAGTTTGTCTGTTGATTATTATTTTACTCTCTGATTCACTGCTAATATTTTCAAATATCCTTTTTTTAATACTAGCTAAATACATGACTAAATGTTAAAAAAGAAATATTAAAGTTGTTTGAGTTTTTGCCATATTTGAAATCGTGACTGCAGATTCAATTTTAAAGTTTATTGTCATTTTTAAATCCTTCATAAGTTTAGATTCACACAAAAAATACTAAAATCTTTAGTAATAATAATGCTAAATTAGCCGGACTAGTGATCATGTTGATAACTGGAAGGTACTCTTGACAGACGTTAGTTGCATCTGCCACTGAAGTCATGTTTAAAGCGAACTGGAATATCGCTTACCTTTGGACTGAGAGACATTATTACTTGAGTCCACGTACTGTTTCCACACAGGCCTAACCAAAGTAGCTACAGGTACTCGGTTTTGTTCCCAGTAGAACTGAAGTTCTTTGGGGTCACGAGAATTTCTATTTGCTGCGCGAATGATGTCCTTTGCTGTAAACAAAGTAATGGTAGTATTTGAAATCTTGCTAGTTATGTTATTCAAAAAATTTAAATGGTAATTAATTTTAACAGACCTTTACGTTACAAAAACCAAGAGTTTTCAAAATGATTGCAGTACGCAACTGTCTCGCTTATAGAAAAAAAGCGTATTTCCAAAAATTAATAACTTCATAATCAATTTTTTATCTTACTCTTCTGTAAAATATATTTTCCCCGCAATTATGACCTTTTGAATTACAAAAATTAGCATTTAAAATTTTTAGAAGTGCCACATTCAAATTTATCTTTGTGTCTTTAATATAATTTAAACAAATTTATTAAAACATTATAGAATAATGGAAATAAATGAAAGTGGCAAGGTTTTTGTATATCAGTCGTACGGGATGTATTTTTGAGTTTTAGTTTTTTAAATTCTTAATTAGACAGTCATAGAAATAATAGCGTTACTCAATATTTAAAACTCAAAGTACAAAAAATCTTATCAAAAAAAGTGTTTAAAAATATATTATAAACTGAAAAAAAATGTTTTTGGTAGAAAAGTCTCGATACAACATAAACATTAAAAGGGTCAAACCTCTAGCTTCTTTTAAGGAGATTAATAGGTGGTAATTTAAGGCGTGGGGTGTTAACGTAAAAGTGTGTCAATGTAGGAGTTAAAAAAACCATAACATACCTTCTGGTCCGCATACTGTAGAGTTGTAAATGCATGTCTTAGATGGTGAATCTCCAAGGTCAACCATTTTAGCAATTACTTCGCCGTACTGCAGAAAATGAACATATAATTAAAATTATGAAGTGCTTTGGTTTTCTTACCTGACAATATATAAGTTTATACTACCAAATGGTAAAAACAATCCCCGTCAAGTCTATAATATAAAAAAAAGTTAAATCAGTTTTGAACTACTTAAGGAAAAATTCTTAACGCAGGTTACTGAACATTATCAATGTTCAAACGGGTGGAACGCTGCCACCCGTTCTTGATGGTCAATAATTTTTTTTAAACTTATACGAACAACTCATTTTTCATAAATCAGCTGTTCAGTTAATGGAATTACAAAATACTGAATTCGGAAAACGGTTTTGCATTTTTTTGCAATGTAATTCTGTTTAGCATTTATATACCGGAAGGAAATACTGCAATCATAATAAATAAAATGAGTGTTTATCGATCAAAATTGGTTCAGTTTAAGCTGTTGAACTTTCCTACTTTAATTATATTTTATTTTAAAAAAATTCATGTAATTTTTTTTTGCAATTTCTTAGTTTTTGACAAACATTTTTTAACTTTTTAAATTTTCTTGTTATCGAAAACCACAACGATTGAACAATCGATGTTTTGAAATAAAGTAAATAAGAAAGTGTAAGGCATTAAAAGGAAGTGAAAGCATGGCGTGATGCAAGTAGTTGCAGCATGAAACACACATACACACACACTCACACACACACACACACACACACACACACACACACACACAAAACACAAGTACATCTAACTATGAATTATTGTTTCATGGGACCTGATTATGGACACTGAGTATCACTATTAAAGTTTGTTTTTGCTTTTCACTGTCATCTTACTTTCTCCATATATCTATATAGCTTCATATACTAGCACAAACTTTTTATTTTTTTTATACGAACTTCATATAACATATTACTTACTGCTTTATATGCGACAGGATCGACAGGCTTATCTAATAAACCATAAAACATTGCTTGGCGTTTAAGATCGGGGTCGAAACAATCCCAGTTGAAGGAAACAAATTCAGCGTCAAACAATGGTGGTTTCATTAATTCCTCTTCCTGAAGGAAATCAAATAAACATTAATTAATAATGTTACAATGAAAGCATTAATACGAAATATGAAGCTTCATAGCTGTAAAGTTCATTGCATCAGTAGCTTCACATTAGTCTCTGGTAAAGTTTCATAAGATTTTTTTGAAATTTTGCCTTAGATGTTTTTCTTTGAACATTCGAAAACCACTACTAATTATATAAAGCTTGTGTAAAATTTCGAAAAACAAACACATAAAACAGGAAACTAATTATTACTTATTGCTGTCAAAGTCTTCTTTTAATTTATTTAATTGCTATTTTATAATTGAATATACTAAGTTGAATTGTATTAAATTATAATAAAATAAATGTTTGATTATTATGTAATAATTAGGTTGATGAAATTATTTAAAAATAATACTTAATACCCCACGTTGGATTTGTTTTGCTCAACTGAAACAATTTCAAGAAAAAAACATTAAAGTATTTTTCAGAATAGATATACTTTCGTCTGCACCAGCAAATTTTTTTTAAAGGGAAAAATAACTAATTACAAACGCTAGTGAAAAAGATAATAAAGATAATGAGGGTTCGGTATCTCTTTTTGAAGACTGTAAGAAATATAATTGCATTACTAAATTTTATTTATAATTTTATTTTCTAATAATTTAATTTCGAAAAATATCTGTTTTTAAAATATTGTTGAATGAATAAACTCCAGCAAAAATAAAGAAAAATAAGAATCATTTTAAATTTGACTGAAATATAACTTTTAAAAAATGTATTCTACCCATTAATTGACAGAGTAAATAAATGTATTCTACCCATTAATTGACAGAGTAAATAAATGTATTCTACCCATTAATTGACAGAGTAAATAAATGTATTCTACCCATTAATTGACAGAGTAAATAAATGTATTCTACCCATTAATTGACAGAGTAAATAAATGTATTCTACCCATTAATTGACAGAGTAAATAAATGTATTCTACCCATTAATTGACAGAGTAAATAAATGTATTCTACCCATTAATTGACAGAGTAAATAAATGTATTCTACCCATTAATTGACAGAGTAAATAAATGTATTTTAAACGAAATCCAACCAAAAATCATACAACCAAAAATACTTATACACAAATATTAAATTAAAATAATCACCGCTCTTACTTGTCTCGTTGACCTGATAGTAGCGAATTTCTAAAAGTATTTTACATAATTAACCACTTCATAATCGTCGTTAAAGTCTGATTATATTAGGGTTTAGAACTATCAAATTATACTGAAAATAGGAAAAGGAAACAAGTCGCCTTTAAATAAATTTTCTAATTTAAAAAAATGATTAGTATTTACATATATCTCCATTGTTTCGTTGGTAATGTTTGTATGATAGTCAAAATAGCAGACAATGCAATGTAACTTTAATGTAATTTAACTACGATTATTCATATTTTTATTTTATTTTTAGAAGGCGATTCGTAAATGAAGGAAATATTTTGTTGTTTAGCTTATTTATTTTTTTAATTAATGAGTAAGTATTTTAAGTAACTTTTTATAAAACTTGGATGTACCATTTAGTATCTGTTTAATGAAGATATGTATAAATTTATCATACTCTACTTGCTTGCTTCCGATGACAATGCGATATTCAATAATTAATTAACAAAAATTGCATATGGAGAAATAGTTTTAGCGTTTCTCAATAGATGGCGTTAGTTTCCTCTAACACTTTCCACATTGAATGTTGCAGAAGAAGCTAGTTTAAGCCCAGGCCCTGTCCTAACCTTTTTCTTAATATTTTAATTTGTTAAATAGTCTACCATTATTTCTATATGTAAAAAAAAAGTGAATTCATTTTTTTTAATTTCTGTTAAACAATTACAGTAAAAAATATTCAAAATTGTCAGCATTTGTTATAATAAGTTTAATCAATATTTCATGTATATTTAAATTAGAAGCATTTGCTAAATTTAAAAAAAATTGTTTTTGCAAAAAATAGTAATTATACTAAAATTCAAAAAAATCGATTAAAAGATTCATAAAAAAGTACGAAATGAAATAAATCAAGATTTTTTAAAAAACATACTTTTTCAATTCAAGTATAAAATGCACTAAAAAGTAAAAAAAAATATTTTTTTCATCGGTCAAAGAATAAAGTCTAGGTGCCCATAAATACTGACTTACAAGGATCTTCCAAGATAATTTCTAATTACTCTAATCTACATCCACGATTTATTAAGACTGATGACGATACATCCACGACTGATGAAGAATTCATTTTTTTACTTTTTAGTACAATTTATACTTGAATTGAAAAAGCGTGTTTTTTAAAATCCTTTTTTTATTTTATTTTTTGGTGAAACTAAACCATCACGTACAGTTGCAAGAAACACTGTTAAAGTTATAATTTTCTGGTGAAAATTGTAGTTTTGTTCCACTTACATGACTTTAAACGATTTGAAGCAAGTAACATTTACATCGTGAGTGCTGATTTATGATTTTCTCATGTTTCTTAGACACACACTAATATTTTACAAACATAACATAGACTAAGCATAATACTAAATATTTTATATAGATTTCTAAACCTAGTTGTGATTCTACTAACGTGTTCTTATAAAATTATATAAGTCTTTAGCGACCTATCAAAAATTGATTAGGAAGTTAGGACAGGTGCTTACTTTATGATCACGAGTCTGGGTTTTACCATGATGGTCGCTCTATAGCTCATTTTTCTAATTTACATTTCGTTAATAAATAGAAAAATTATAAAATAAAACTACATACTGTATTTTTCTTAATTGTAGATTTTATTAGTCCAGTGTAAGGAAACACGTTTATAAAACTGAAAAACTACTGCAATCACAAACAGAAAGAAATTTAAAAGTAATAAAAAGACTCTTTTATGTGACAAATTAAGAAATAAATTAAATTAATGATATTTACATATCTCGCCAAGGTTTCGTCTGTAACGTTTATATTATAATCATACGTAGCAGACACTTGATTATATCGACCTTCATAGCACACTTTCTGCTCAAGATAGTCAAGATATTTGCGTGCATCTTCCTCGCTATCTGGGTTATAATCTTTTACGTCACAGCTGCATAATTGTACAACAGCAAATATAACAACTGCTGTTAAACAACGCATAACACTGGAAACATTAAACAATACCATTAAGCATCATAATTTTACAATAGTTTAATACATTGACTTTATGCAAATGCTTTTTACCTAACTATATAATATTTATGTTGGTATTATTTTTATTCGGATATTTTCCTTCATATGTGTACCTAGAGGAATACATTAGAATGGATAAACTTTTGTTATCAACATTTAAAGAAAGTTTTTTACTTTTGACCAGCATACATCCCGCTTTCAGTAGAGTATTTTTCTACTATTGTGTAAGATGTTCATACATTAGGTGATGGATTTATTCTTTCTCTTAAAGCACTATCACAAAGTTAAGCACTATCACAAAGTTAAGCACTATCACAAAACATTGATAAAATTTAAATCTTATCAATGTAAATTATTACTATTATTAATAATATAATGTTTTTTTTTAAATCACATTGTTAGTATAGTAGATACACACATTTACGATTGTTGATAGTAGGTCAATCGGACCTTGCTTCGAAAATATTTTCTTAATTGCAAAACAAAATGTTGCTAACAAAATTACTATTTTTGTGGTCAAATGTAAATGATTTGAACGTCATTACAATATGTCTTCATAAGACTTAAAACTTAATTGTATTAAAAATAAATATAGCAAAACGATCTTGGTTCTTCAGTGCTATAATGGATGGAATAAAAGTGTCCTATGGGTATAAAACTATAAGTATAAAGAAGAAAATTATAAATATATGTAGTAACGTAATAACTAAAATTAGTAATATCATTAAAAATATAATGTAATACTTACCTGAACATTATGCAATGTAAAAATCCAAATTTAGTACAAAATTCTGTAATACTGATTAACTTCTGCGTTGACGTATGATTTAAATACATCCCCCCCGCCTTTTTTGTTTGCTTTTCACTATTGTGTGCAAAGAATATGCCAAACACTACGCAGTAAAACGTGCTTTAATAAAACACCTGTTTTCATTGTCAACCTTGAAAACACACACAACCGTAACGAAAATATGATTGTTAGCAGTCGCCGATCTGACGACGCCATCTTTATATATCACTTGTTTGCCAGTGATGTTAATTACTGAATTGATTCTTTGTGTTATTTCAATTAAATTTGATACAGTAATATTGGCACCGTTAAGAATTTGGGATCTTAACTAACAAGGGTCATTTAAAGAATCAATTATCAGAGGCTCAACATAGCCCTTTAATACATTAAATTATATTACAATAATCTTATGTTGTTACGGCTACAAGTACACTTGATAACAAACTACGAATGTATATTATTGTATTACCCGATCAAAATTTTCCACCTGAAATAATGTCTCAAGATCATCACTGATGATCTGTACACGAATTTGTTTAAACGAAAGAAAAATGGGACCATGTGTAGGCTAAAACTGTCCAGTTATTTAGACTCCGTTTCATCCCAGCACTTCCTGGCTAGACTGCCTTCTAGGAGCACTTCCTGATGGCCCTTTGGTCTCCCCCAGAATCTACTGGCCCTCTACATACATTCCAATTAATTATAACAGCAGTATGTCAGCAGATTTGTAATTTTTCTGCGTCTTTGTCAATACTGTTTATTCTTTGGCTGTGATCTCTTTACTACATTTAAAACTAATAATTAAAATTACATTTTTTAATTTCTAACAGCACTTTGTCGGGTCTACCACCTAACCGCTATCCATCTATAACATACGAGGTGTGTTCGGAAAGTAACGAGAATTTTAATTTTTTGAACAAAATATTTATTTATTCTTCTACATTGTTGTTGTCGCTTCAAAAGAGTCCCCATTGGAGACTATGATTTGTGCCAGCGCTTCATCCAAACCTCGAAACATTATTGTATTAATGTATTAATAATTTACACACATTTATCACAAATGTTTCTTAAAAGTAAACTCACAATTAAAATATACAGTTCACAATTTTATTTGTAGGTTACTTTATTTAAGGTTACCTTCAGTTTTTACTGTTCTAGAATTATATATTATTTTAAATATCTATATTTCCTTTTATAATACTTAGACCTATTCATTACAATATCAACCTATTCGAAAACTTAACGTTTTTTTAAAAACACTAGCTTTTTTCGATTGTGACAATACCAGCTGCTTAATGCGATTCATTGCTTTTGTTATAAATTGCAATTTTAGTAGGCTCTCTATGGACTGTAAGTTTCATATAAATTAAGAATTCAAATTAATAATCAACTCTTATTGACATGTATTCATATATTTTGTTTAACAATTTTGATTTGTTATCTTAACCTACATCTTCAATTATATATTATAAACAAAATAAATGTGTAACTATTTACAATCTTAAACTCGATCTCTTTAACAGGCAAGCCCTTAAATATAACCTATATAAATATAAACTAATACAGATACACACACACACACACACACACACACACACACACACACACACGCGCGCGCGCGAAACATACACACATATGTATATATATATATATATATATATATATATATATATATATACACAAGTGGTGTGTTCGGAAAGTAACGACAATTTTTTAAAAAATATTTATTTATTCGTCTACATTGATGTTGTCGCCTTCAAAATAGTCCCCCATTGGAGACTATGCATTTGTGCCAGCGCTTCTTCCAAACCTCGAAAGACTTCTCAAACTCGATCTTTGAGATAGCCTTTAGTTCTTTCAGCGATGAGCTTTTAATGTCATCTACGGTTGTAAAACGACGGCCCTTTAAGGTTCTCTTTATTTTTGGAAATAGGATAAAGTTACACAGAGACATGTCTGGCGAATATGGAGGCTGGGGCATCGTTACAGTACTGTTTTTGGCCAAAAATTCACGAACAAGCAATGAAGTGTGAGCTGGTGCATTATCGTGGTGCAAAAGCATGAATTATTTTTCCACATATCCGGGCATTTTTTTCGGATTACTTCATGCAAAAGGCGTTGAACTTGTAGGTAGTACAGTACTCCTTATTGACCGTTTCACCTGGTGGCAGGAATTCGTAATGCACTATTCCATTAATATCGAAGAACACAGTGAGCATAACCTTCAAGTTCGACTGCACTTGTCGTGCCTATTTCGGTCTTGGCTAGCCAGAATGCCTCCACTGGGTTGATTCAGCCTTAGTTTCGACCTCATATTCTTGTTTGTCAAACCCATGTTTCGTCACCTGTTATACTACGTTTCAGTAATTCCGCTTCGTCGTTGACTTCATTTAGTGACTCCTGAGCAACTTCCATTTGACGCTGTTTTTGTTCAATAATTCAAGAATTTTTGAACGAATTTTGCTGCTACGCGTTTCATACACGAACCACTGGAAACAATGTCATGACATGATCCAATCCATATGCCAACATCATCTGCGACTTCTCTAATTGTGATTCGGCGATTGTTCATAACCATTTCTTTCACTTTTTTCACGTTTTCATCGGTTATTGATGTGCTGGGGCGTCCAGGGCCTTCGTCATCTTCAACGTCTTCACGGCCTTCTTGGAAACGCTTATACCACTCGTAGCCGCCTCGGTGTTCTAGTGGATAGCGTATTAGGCTTTCACCCCGAGGATCCGGGTTCGATTCCCGGTGAGGGCTTGGCATTTTCATACGCTTTAAATCATCCCACCGTCTGCATTAGCCCAAGTTTGCACAATAGTCGGACGTTAAACACCAAAAAAAAAAAAAGTATACCACTCGTAAACTCTTGCTTTATTCATAACAGACTCACCATCGGCTTTTGTTAACATTTCACACACTTTGTTACATTTTATTCCATTTTTTGCGCAAAATTTGATACAAATTTTTTGATTCATTTCTTTTTAACAAACGAAAATCTCCGAGCCCATAGAAACACGTCTAACCTTAGTGGCTGTCACAGACAAAGTCAATAATGAAAACAGCTGAAAGTTTTATCATACTTCAAAAGCATGTGTAACAACATAATAAAAACAATGTTTAACAATCGGACTCTCCAAGCGCGCGAAATTTAAAAATTCTCGTTACATTCTGAACACACCTCGTACATATAACAAAGAAGGAAATGTTTACAAACTGTTGTGCTGCTGATCACGTTTACAATTTAAAACTGCAACTTTACTCCTTTTGTTTTACTTTCTGACATTTAATTGAACCTTTGGTGTAATTATTGTAGAAAACATATTAAGAAAGCAGGCGATCGTGATAAAGTGTGTATTCACAACATGCCATACTTTATCAAAAGCCTTTTTAACGTCGAAGAACACACCTGAACAAATGTTTCCATCTTCAAGTGATTTATCTATGACATTGGTGATCCTGTGGACCTGATCAATTGCACAATGTTGACTTCTAAAACCAACCTTTCGAGAATGGACTAAGTTATTAAGTTGAATGTCACTTAATCTATTAAATAGCAGTCTTTAAAATAATTTGCTTAATAAAGATAACAATGATATAGGCACATATGAAGTTACTTCTAGAGATTCTTTACCAGGATTAGGAAACACTATAATTTCAGTAACCTTGTGTAAGTTGGAAAATACTTCAGTCGAATGACAACATTAAATAAATTCAACAAAAATAATCACAGCTATTAAGGCAATTGCTTAATATTTATATTTTTTTTAATTATAAATATGTATAAATAAATTTTTATTATAAATAGTATAAAAATGAATTTTAAATATATATATATATATATATATATATATATATTTATAAGTTATATATAGAACTTTATATATTTAATATATAGGCTAATAGTTTTATTTTTCTCCATCTATTTTTGCATTATCATTTGATGTCCACATGCGGAAGAGTAGATGAAGGTTTGTTAAAAAGCTGCAGTATTTTTAATAAGGATATTTTTTAATACATTACAATAATTACAAACACACAAGATTTTACATTATTTTGTGCGTAATGACAGACTAGTTGTAAAAAGTTTCACAATAAAAATTTGAGTTAGAGATTCATTCTATGGAAGAGCACTCTGCAAAACAAAGTAAACATACTTTAAAATGTGATTTCAAAACAAAGAAAAATTAGCTCAAAATGTATATCAAATTCATTTTTACATATGTAAAACTGATTAAGGAACTGTTATATTTAAGTAATTCTTTATCTAAAATTCTAAATTTAAATATTTATAAAACTTTGAAGGTTTTTTATTCATTATCCGATACTTATCACTTACTTAATTTGAAAAAATAGTCAAATTGTTTGTGTTAAAATTTAAAAATAATAATTTTTATTCCTGAAATTTATATACAACACTAATTACGCTTCAGTTTAAATTCGTCTCCAAATATGTAACTGTACAGTTTTTGACATTTGGCCTTCAGGTAGTGTACAGTCACAGAACGTCTATTATTGTTTTCTTTTTTTTAGACTAATGAGGACGACATTAACTGATACAAGGATCAGTGTTAACAGTAAGGTAAAAGCAACCGGAGTAACTGCGGCTAGAACTAAGAACCTTTATGTTCATAGGCGCAGCAGACTGACCGATACTTTAGCCACATAGACAACCGACTCACCATCATAAAGCCATGAAGTTATTTACAAACAAATTAAAGTTACCACACGTGAATGAAAAACGCATTGACCTTCTTACACTAAGCATGTTACTTTACTGGAATTACTGCCTTAAACTCCCTTAAAAATATAAAGGCAAACATAGTTCTTTTCCCAAATAAGCAAATTTAGCAAAATCACTTGCTTTTTATAAGTTCACTGTTAAAGATAATAATAAAAAGATTTTGTTCAACATCCTACAGTTTTCTGTCCAAAACGTGCCCAAATATAAACATCTTAAAAAACTTTCTATTAAATTTTTGAATGAATATAAACTATTAATTTTTAAAGTGCATTTGTTTTTATTTCCTTTTTATTATTTAAATATTTATTTACTTATTTCGTTACTTTCCATGTCAGTATATTTTTTAGTATATTTTTTTGAATCATTATTTTTTTAACAATATATATGGATACATTTGTAAAACTTTAAAGAAAATTTCTTGCATACATATTAATTTTTTTTTGAAATACATTAAAAAATATTGAAATTGTATGAAACAATAGTAATGCTATAGAAAATACCAGTTTCCTAACGTTACAGTTTGAATAAACTTTATGAAATTATTACCTCACTTACACTTAGATTACTCCCAGCCGATATATTCTCCTCTCCTTTTGTTTTCGGCGATAAAAAATTTGTGCAGCGGTTCAAAGTATCTCAGTACAGAAGCAGCGCTCAACTTTGTGCCCATGTTTAGTGTTTCCAGTATAGCTGTGTAGGGCTTAGAATTACCCAATTTTAACACTTCACTGTGAACACAATAGCAATGTTGACAAGGAAAATCAGAAAATACAATGACACAACATTTTACACAATAATACACAAATTATATTTTACAGTGGTCTCTTCTGTTTAAAATAATTTAAAGCAGAGACATAATATCATAATAAGAGAAAATAAATTATACTAAATAGTAATATGCACTTAGAGTATGTTATATATTAATAATTAATTTAAACTTTAAATGAAACACCAGCTGTACTTACTGCCACTTCTCCCCAGCCTCTTTACTTCCGTACAGATCACAGTTGTGCAACGGCTCAGAATTTGGGTCATTTGGATTGTATTTTCCAGCTATTATGCACAGACCTTCGTAGAATTGAAACTCGGCCAATGCACACAGAAAATAACTGTAAAAAAGACCAGCAAGTGATGTAAAACTGAAAATTGGACCTCGTTTCATATAATCTTTTCTTCGATTTTTAATCAAATATCGATTTATATGAAAGCTTAATTTTTATTATTTATATGAAAGTCGATTTATACAATGCATGCATTTATACTAAATTTTAAATAGATGAAATAATAAGATATTAGAAAAGAAAAATATATTCCCTAACAACAAAAGCAAAAAATGAAATTTAAGAAACTGATTGTGACCATTTTAAACATGTTATTTTTAAAACGTACTCTTTTGTATGTTATTTCGAAAATCTACAGTTTCCTAAATTAAAAGAAATATATCTAAATATCGTTATCGAAACATTCGAAGTTTAGCACTTAAGTTTGCCCATATCTCTGCCAACAGTAATTTTGTGTAAAATGCTCTCATAACCATTATTTTAACAAAAGTAAAAAATAACTTTTTATATTTATAAGAAAAACACTGTACAATTATTTCATAAATGGTAATTAATGTGTAAACGGAAATGTTTTTCTAACACCAAACTTTCACAATTCATTCAAAAGTCTTTACTCTCGTTAAGGTTTGGTTCTTCATCGTGTTGTTCAAGTGCCATTTTAACTAAATATCATCGGAATTCTCTAGATATCTGGTTCTCGTGCTTTTATTATTGATAAAAGACATTAATAATGCCCTTATTTTATAACTAATTTCAAAATCTTCATTCCCTTTGTTGGCATTTCGGACCAAATTAACCAGAATTGCGCTGCACTTGCCTGACATTCTTTACCACCGTTTTTTCTGAAAGAGCAACTCACTCGGAGTGACGCTTAGGTAAGTTTTATCTGGTTACAGTGAATTGTCTAGTGAAAGCAGTGTTGCCTGCACGTTGTTGTTGTGATGGTTGACGTAAGTGAACAGTTTGCGGATTTGAAATTTTATTTCATGTGCTGGAAAAATGCCGCAGAAATTATTGTGATGTTGGACTTAGCATTATGGAAAAACCTCAAGTGTACGAATGAAATTTTTGTTTCAAGAAAGGGGAAATGTTGATTCATGACTATTCCCCTTTTGGCATTCTTCTTTTGGACATCAACGTCCTAAACACAAAATTTTGCAAAAAATTTGTTTGCGCTTGTGCTCGAAAACCGATAACGAACGATTGAAGGGTTTGAGAAGTTAACTGGACTATCAGTTCGGCGAATACTTTCGGAAGATTTGGGAATGAGAGGGACAGCTGCCTAATTTTCGTTTCGGTTCTGAATGACCAGCGAAAAAAGCGTCGAGTGGAAAATGTCGCTTTGAAAAAACGACTCCGAAGCGACCTAAAGCTTCTTCCACTGCCCTTCATGATGACGTCATCAGTTTCTTATTGTACAAGTATTAACCCAAACGTCAATGATGGCAGTGGAAAAAGTCACGATACGAACAAGCTCGAAACATAAATTCACACAAGACAAATAATTTTTTGTTTTTGTAAAAATGATATTGCATTTACAATTTATTCCACCAAGTCAGACAGTTATTTAAGCTATTTAGGAGTCATAAAAGGATTGAGTAACAGTGCACGACAAACCGCATAATTTTTAGCAGATGTTGATTCGTTTTCAACAAAGTTACTAATCTGGCAGTCAAAACAGTGCATCAGTTAAAAAAACTTCGTGATAGTCAGTGTTGTTTCTACGAATGAAAAAGGATTTAAAAAGGCAACATTTATCGACATAGGTAAGGTGATGAAAGAAGGGAAGAACTGTAGCTATCAAACAGATGAGTATAAAAATGTTTCAAGAATGTAATCATAGTTTGAAAAAGGTAAGAAATATAATGGAGAATCTCTTGTTATCCTTTTTTTCCTGAACATTACGTCAATTCAAACATTGCCTAATGCGTTTTAAGAAGTTCGAGTTTAAGTACCAGCTCCGTGCTTTTCAACTTTTTTGTTTAATACCTTTTATATTTTCGGTGACGTAAGTCATAAAGGAAATTTCACATCGATTTTTATATACTTTCAATTTCGCATTTATTACCAGTGTCTTATGCCTATTTTCAAATTTGTGGAAACGCCTCGGAATATACAAAATCTGTCAGATCTTTGAACATCTAGTAACTAGTTACAACGTCAAAGACAAGTTAAAAACTAGAAATTGTGAATATCAAAATATTTATCAAAGATCTGTATGAATATATTGTCATTTTAATACGTTAAAATAGTAGGACTGATTTGACTAACTTATTAACTAAATAATAAATAGCTGAATGCGTTTCAAAGAAAATATATAATACTTAATATTTTATACGAGTGTTATTAGTATTAATATTTAAAATATGATCTACTAACTTTATAGATGGAGTGTCATCCAGCATTAAGAAGTTATTAGCAGCGTCTAGATAACTTTCAATATTATTTGTTGTAGGCGGGACAACCCCTTGAATCTTGTGTCTGTAACAGTGGATGGTTATTTTATCAATATAATACAAAAAAGGTTTTGTTATTTGTTTTCCATAAAGTAGCCAATACTTAGAAATAAGATAACGATTTTTCAACTTTATGGAATATTTCATTTTTACTTTTAGAGAAAGTGTTGTGATTGCAAAATACCAAAATATATGTAAATATAAGTCAAAAAAATATTTTTGAATTTTTGGATTTTCTGTGTGCGTAACAAAAAACCACCAATATTTAAAATATATTAAAGAATCTTAATGTATAAAAGAAGTCATGACTGACTGACTGACTGACTGATTCATAATCAACGCAGAGCCAAAACTATTTTACTTAGCGACTTGAAATTTTCAGGGTACATTTACGTTATCATAAAGGTGTGCATTAAGACAAGGATTTTGAAAAACAATGATTTTAACGCCATTAAAATACTTACCCAGTCCAAATGTAATAATCAATGCACAACCAAGATTATTATAGCTAGAGACTTGAAATTTTGAGGGTACCTTCTTACAATAATGTCAAGGTAAACTAAATAAGGATTTTGCCAAAATTCGATATTAACGCCATTAAACTACTTACCCAGTCCAAATTTAATAATCAACGCACAACCAAAACTATCATACCTATAGACGACATTATTAGGATACCTTCTTACAACATTGTCAAGGTGCAGTAAGAAAGGATTTTGCAAACATTTGATTTTAAGCCATTAAACTACTTACCCAGTCCAATTTTATTAATCAATGTACAGCCGAGACTATTATAGCTACAGACTTGAAATTTTCAGGGTACCTTCTTAAAAAATGTCGAGGTACAATGAGAAAGGATTTGCCAAAATTCGATTTTAACGCCATTAAACTACTTACCCAGTCCAACTTTAATAATCAACGTATAGCCTAGAAAATAATAGCTAAAGATTTTTAAATTTTCAGGTTTACCACCACATGAAGGGGTTAACTGAAAAACTATTTTCCAATATTAAACCTATAAAGAGATAAAAATGAGGTACAACAATTTTTTTTGGAAAAATACGTTATTCGTCTGACCTTCTTAGAACGTAACATAGTCACTAATAAATATTAGTAATGAAATACATTTTTCACCATTTCCCAAAACTAATCCCCTAAGGAGATTGAAAGGGGGTAGAAAATGTAAAAACGGGGTATACAATTTGCATTGAAAAAATATTTGTTTTGGATCGTATATTCTACAAATATGCTATGAAACACATATTTCAACATTTATCCAAATTCATTTCCTATAAGATTAAAAACGTAAAATAGAGGTATAATTGAAGAAAAATAGTGTTTTCATTGGAGAAAAATATTTCGTATCGGCTTTTCTTAAAAGTAAACAACATATTCTAAAACAAAAATTATGATACACGTAATTCAGCAATTTCCCCCGAATTCATCCCATAAAATGACAAAAATAAAAAAAGGTATGAATGTTTGTACTGGAGAAAAATATTTTGTATCAGATTTGCTTAAGTTCGAATGGAACACGTTTGAATAAAACAACATAATCAGTTTATAATATTTGTTCATATTCACTGTAAAATAATCACGATTTTATATGATCACCCTTTTAGTGTTATATTTTTTATGTTTCTAAATTATTACATTACTGAAACAGTATAAGTTTTGTGGGCTAGTTTATTATAATGCTAGTTTATTATAAACACCTTAAGTCCCAGTAAGCTTGGTTGTAATGTTCCTCTTGTACTTCACCAGTTCAACAGCTCCATCGCCAAAGATCCTTAAGTAGTGACACCGGCCCAAAACCTGCAGTATTTTGAAATATGTCGTACAAATCGTTTAATTCTTCTTCAGGATCCTTCTCGCACTCGTCTAACGCCAGGCCTATCCTTTGCAGATAATTGCTAGATGAAACCGCTAAAACCATAGTATCTGCGATAGCTTCAACGAGACCTAAAAAGAGACATTTTTTATGAAATGGAAATAAAGACAATGTAATTTGTTCTCATAACAATTGTACATCCTAACAACTTCATTAATGTAACTATAATTGTTTATTTAGAAATTTTCTATCATTTGTGTATATCTGCAAGTTACATGACGTTTCGAGATTATTGATAAACTATAGTTCTCATAGACTAAACCGTAAGTCATGTATTTAGGTCTATGTATCAATTTCCGTTATATGCCCCAACGTCTAAACTTCTTTCTATTCACTTGTACAGTGAAGGTATGAATTACTGTTGAAAACGAAGTATAAATACAACAATTAAGTTTTTCTTGGATTTAAATCTTTAAAATAAGTGCATGGTTTTCTTAGTGTCCATTATTTGGTTACGTTATGCTTATGAGATGTTACCTGTGTGCTTATGAGTTTGTGTCTATTATTGCAATAACAGCAACGATTACCTGCTTTTGCATTATCCCTGTAACAGCAAGGCTGGTCTTTGTAAGCCACAAAGTTATGTATGTGGCCGAATTCGTGCAATAAAACTTGAAAGTCATACAGTTCCACATTCGTGCAATATTGTATTCTAAAATAGGAAAAATTACTGAAGATTAGTTTTTAAATAAAAATAATAAGCCCTGTTCATTTTGTGTTTCTAAAATGAAAAATAATTAATAATAATAATAATAATAATAATAATAATAATAATAATAATAATAATAATAATAATAATAATAATAATAATAATAATAATAATAATAATAATAATAATAATAATAATAATAATAATAATAATAAAATAATAATAATAATAATAATAATATTACGTGCCAGAAATATACTTGTATAAAACAAGGTAAAAACATTTGTGTTTTTAGTTTCTTAATTAACAGAAACAAAACTTAAAAGTAAATTAAGAAGTTGAAAATTTCAACAAACATTAAATAATGTTATTTAAATAGATTATTATCAAATACATTATTATTTAATACATTATTATTAAATACATTATTATTAAATACATTATTATTTAAATACATTTTCTGAAATGTGGTGCTGTTTATTAGTAGTGTTTGAGCCTTTATTTATAAATTGTTTTTTTAAAAAATGACAAGAGCAAAAGATTTTTTTTTTTAAAAAAAGATGGTTGGTAAGCAAAAGTGGTAATAATTAAAACTGACAGCAACATTCAGCCTAGTACTTCAAATATAGGCCTAGTACAATATGATAGTGTATCAAAAAAAAAAAAAAAAAAAAAAACTGGGATATGTTTCATTGAAATATAAAAACATCCTTGAAACCGACAATGATGTTATAGATGTAAATAAATTAGTATATAGAGTATTTGTATTGTTCGTAAGTTTTGGTTCAGATGAACCACCACATTCTGTAAAACATTCTGTAAAACATTTTCAAATATTTAACGTCAGCTTCCTAGAAAATTAGTTTTTTCTTTACAAAAGAATCTCAACATACTGACATGAAATACTTTCATGGTACATTTATCGCTATAACCAGCAACGTTTAACGTAGGAATTTAAAATCCATTAAATAATACACACTCGGGATTTTTCCTTATATATTTCTTTCGAACACTTAACAGAACTTCTGAAAAAAGTTGTAAAATAGATTGTAAAGTTGTATAAGGTTCCTGTAAAGATATGGTAAACAAATTGAAAGAAATCCATGCATGTCTGCTGAGAACACGGGTTGTTTAATATGGGGGAAATAGAGCATTTCCACCCCTTTAAAAGAATTAACGTAAGCCAACAGCATGACAGTTAAGAGCATGGAGTTTAATATTGGAAAATTAAACAATACGATAGCAAATATACGATTTACCGGTAGTAACCAATATAAAACTTGATTCTATCATAGGCAAGAATTAAAACGAACAATTTTGCCTTTAAATATGTGATTGAGAAACCAGGAAAATATTGAATACAAATGGAAATAAAAACTTTAGAAGTAAGAAAAATGAAAATAACAAAACGATTTTATAATTGTATATTTTACATTTAGTTTTTAATGAAATATTTTAATTGGAAACTGTAAATAAAGCAATAAAAAAAATAACAGTAAGTTTGGAGATGGGAAAGAATTTTCCAAAGGCGAGGAAGTTAAACGAAGACGTGTAGGATGGAGAATTGAGCATCATATAATAAATGTCCTGTTAATAGATAAAAAATAATATATTTCAGTTAAAATTAGTTGTTGTTGTATATTGAAGTAAAAAAATTGAAAAATGAAGTCCTTTAATCCGTTAGAGAAAGGTTAAGTATTTAATGTAATAAAGACGTGATAAAATTATTAAATATTTAATATCGATAAATATTTATAAAGATGTCTTAAATATTTATTATGTGTAGCTTTTACTAACAAAACTCAATTATCTTCCCGTGGTTACCAATCAACAAGTGATCCCACAAGATAATAAAGAAAATACTTGGGCACGACACTGGACGCACGACTGCGCTGGAAGGTACATGTCAAAAAAACATAATAAACTGAACCTGAAACTAAGGAAAATGCATTGGCTTCTTGGGCGACATTCTGAGTTGTCAGTGCACAATAAACTATTACTTTATAAACAAATCCTAAAACCCATCTGGGCATATGATGTGCAGCTTTGGGGCTGCACGAAAAGAAGCAATATTAAAATTATTCAAACGTTTCAAAATAAAATACTGAGAGGCATTGTTAATGCCCCATGGTACATACGCAATGATGATCTTCATAAGGATTTACAAATTGCTACAGTTCATGAAGAGGTTCCACGATTCGCTAGGAAGCATGAAGTAAGACTGCATAAGCACCATAACATCGAGATGCTACAAGTTCTCGACAATTCAGTTGGAGAGGATAAAACCGTTTGATTTGTACTAAGACAAGATTGATACAGCTGTCACAAGATCAAGTGATTTTTGGATTTTGGAGTGCGTCATAGGATGTGCAACCAATTAAAGTTTTCATTTCATAAATATATTGATAGATGGACTTATATTGCGACTAAACAGTAAGTCATGTATTTAGATCTATACGTCAATTTACGTTATATGCCCCAACGTCTAAACTTCTTTCTATTCACATGTACAGTGAAGGTATGAATTAATGTTGAAAACGAAGCATAAATACAACAATTAAGTTTTTATTGAATTTAAATCTTTAAAATAAGCGCATGGTTTTCTTAGTGTCATGCACTTCAGTTTTGCATACAAAGATGGTTTCAATTGTAATAAAATTTAAAAAATGTGTAGCTATTTTGTATTATACAAAGTTTTATGTGAAGTTTTGACATATTTACTGTTACTATTTTGATTAAGGAGACCGACAAACACAAATGTAATTTTTGTGTGTGTTAAAATATTTTAATTAAGATTAAGTTATTTATAATAAACTGTATATTTCAACGTTAAAATGTATTAAAAATGGTAATAATATTATTGAATATAAAACAGTCTTGATAATTTTTTTTTCAAATAAAATTCAGTACATGGTAATTGGTATATGGGAACCTTATGATGTATAAGATTAATTAATATCAGTTAAAGATAAACTGATTGTTGTTATACGCTCTAAGCGCTCTTACATATCATACCTTGATATCTTACAGTCAGTAGTCAATTTTGAGTACCATTCCAATTTGAAAAGCAAGTTTTATCTCATATATAAAAATAGGTTTGCAAAAGAAACGGTGAGTCATATTATTAATATATCACAAGTTAATTCATAGTTTCCTAATAGTTATTTGTTAGTACCCCTTGCAAAGGGGTTAGCAAAGGGTTAGAAGTAGATCTTTGGTAAGGCAGGGGTCTTCGATAGAATGAGAAACGTAAAGTTTCAAAAAAGTAACAAAGGAACTGCACTTGTAAAATTTAATAACATATATATTCTAAATAAATGTTTCCACTAAAACTAACTTGCACTTAAAGTAATTACAAACACTTGTGCACTACCTGTAATCATTTCTGTTATAAAAATCATATGAAGTCCCGTCACATAAAACCGTTCTATCTTTCGGTTCTTCAAACATCGAGTACTTGAACACGTTATCCGGTAGTTGTTCCAATCCCAACGAATGGTAAAACTCTTCTATTATGTTTACAAATTTCTTCACCGTATAATTCTAAACAAAAATAAAATACGCTTCATAAATTCTAAAATTTATTTAATTTATGTGATTTCTTTAGGGAGTATTTCGAGTTAGTATGACCTCTAGACACAAGAATACATGGCTTTTTATAAGATTACATAAATTATAAAAGAATGTATTACTTAATATATGCTTTAAACTACAGTATTTTGTGTTAAAAATTGTAATATTAAATATATTTTACAGAAAATAATGTACAAAATAAATAAGATTGCCCTTTAATGATAAATAAATTTTTATTCATTTAACTGAACACAAAACAAACTTTAAACAGTACAATTTAGGATTGGTGATATCTCTACAAATTATTAATAACAATTTTTATATTTGTCCTACTATCTATAAAAATATATTTTTTAAATTGCAAACTTGGTCAATTTGTTCAATATATATATAATGTGATATAGAGGAAATTATTTTTCGATCAAAATTCGTTATAATATTTACAGAAATACTACTGATTAATCAGTCACCTGTTTTTTCATTTCATCTGTGATTGTTTTAAATAACCCTTTTGTTTTGTCAGGGTACGGATGCATATAATTCATAAACGCGGCAACGTCAAAACCGTAACGAGTATCTGCAAACAAAATAGTAATCAATAATATTGTTCCAGTAAAATTTTATCCAACTGCATTAATTGTATTTTAAGCTTATTTTGGTTATGCATAAAACTGAATAGTACAATAATGGTAAAAACATGTTATAGAAACTGCGTAAACACCTGATAAAACTGAATTTCAATTTAGGAATAAATTTTCCTAATTTTAATGTTTTAATAATTAGCCATGTGTTTAGAATTTTACAATGTTAAACAACAATTTATTGTTAGTAATGCATTAAAGTCTGAAATATCAATTAAATTAATGAGAAATTAAATTGGTAAAAGTGTCAAAAAAGGAAATTTTATATACGAGGGTTGATCAAATATAAACGAGACTGACTTTCTAAAAACTTTTCCGTTGGACATTGAACTCTAAAGGGTGGGGTTTCAGGTAGCCTGGGAGGTTTGGGACGGGCGTAGACGGGCGTAGACGGGCAACATTTCCGTTCGGACCCTTCAGTATAAAACTATACAATGAGTGAGGGTGAAGTGCACGTTTCCGTGGAGCAGAGAATTATTATTAAGTTTTTGGCCAAGAGGGGTCAATCCGACTGAAATCTTTCGTAGATTGACGGCTCAATACGGGGACAGGACCCTGTCAAGAGCTCGCGTTTTTGCTTGGCACAAGGAATTCGCCGAAGGACGGGAAGCAGTAGAAAACCTGAAGGCCAAATCACGATCGTCGACACGATTGAAGGCCAATCAAGGCGCCTTTCACGTCGATTTCCTCCATCAACGACGCACAATATTATTGCTATGTTTTAGAGGCCGCAAAACAGTCTTTTCGTAGGAAAAGGAAATCTAAACCGGCGAGAAACGTCATTCTTCTTCACGATAATGCCCGACCACATTCGGCGAACGCTACGAGGCTTAAACTCGATCAAATTGGCTGGGAACCAATGGAACATCCCCCATACAGTCCAGACTTATCACCCTGCGACTATCACCTGTTTGGGCCACTCAAAGAGGCGCTTGGAGGCCAGCGTTTCGAAGACGATTCTGCGGTGGAGACCTTCGTGCTCAATGGCTCAATGAACGCCCGAGAACTTTTAACGAAGATGGAATTAAAAACTTCCAATCCGGTGGGAAAAATGTGTTACTCGTGCGGGAGACTATGTAGAAAAATAAGTTGTATCAAGAATAATTTGTAAGTAAGCAATAATTTTTTTAAAAAATCAGTCTCATTTATATTTGATCAACCCTCGTATATTCAAAATTTTTAAAATGCGCTCAACTGATTTTACGTTACACGAGGGAAAAGCACAAATTTTCACTGTAGCTTATCACACTTGAATATATTTTACAGCATAGGACTAAGAAGTGATTCAAGCGGCACACCTTCTGAGCAAATATAAAGGCTGTCCAGCACTATCAGATAATACAAAGCTAACACGAGGGACATCATATAAAGCAGAAATGTTTTGATCTTGCACAACCGGCCCAAGGCCAGATACTGTCTATATTGATGTTGGATGTAGTAGAACTCTATTCCTTTTTCCTTAAATTCAGATTGGTATTTATTACAAAGTATATGATATATTTGTTTAAAATATTTAACCATACTGCATTGTATAAAGTTTACAAATTCAGTTTAATATTTAAAAAAATCTATTGTTAATCTGATAAAGTTGTGTAGCATTTTTGTAGGTATAATATAATTAGTAATATCACTCTCAGTACACAACTTTGTGACTTAAATTTCCAGTAACCGGGAACTTGTTTACTACTGACAGACAAACCGTTTTAGACTCGTGAAAATCCAAATGTCCTTAAATTCTTACAATTGTATTTCCGTGTTACGCTGAGGACTATATTGTTAGATAAACTTGTACAATAACATTAGTTTCAGACTTTTGTAAAATGCGCTCCAACGTTCGGCTGATAAATTATTTTACTTTACTCGTTCCTACTTACTGAATAAATGAACTGGTATCGGTCCTTTTTTCGACACAACATCTGGACCGAACCTGTCACGAAGTCGTCCTCTAACATAAGCATGCAATTGTTGGTAGAAAGGCTTAAATTCTTCCCACAAACCCATTAAAAAGTTTTTGAACTCTGCGGCCGGTGGGACTTCAAAAACACCCATACTTTCTACTGCTCGGTTAGCATAGCCTGTAATTAAATTTATTATTCTTAATGATACCATATTTTACAAACAGTTTTAAAAATATTTATTACTGAAAGGTTGTTTGTTTAAATTTATTTTCTCTCTGATTTACAGCTAATGTTAAAAAAAATGTTACATACTATCTAAATAAATTACTACTCCTTACAAAAAACTTATTAAAGTTTGTTATTTGATTCTTTGCCATATTTGTAAACTGGTTTTACCTTTCATTTGCGGCTACAGATTTAATTATAAATATTATTGTCATTTTCAAATCTTCCATATGTTTAGATTAACAAAACAAACGAAAACATATTAGTAATATTATTGTTATATTAGCTCTAAATTAGTGGTCATTTCCATAACTAAAAGGTAATTTTCATGGGGACAGTTCCATCTGCCACTAAAGTCATGTTTAAAACGAACTAACGAATTGAAGACTAATCATAGGATAATAATTACACAGGATTTGGTTTTAAATGAATTATAATTTATCATGAAATACAATACTTAATTTGTTAATGTATAACTCCTCCAAAATAAAAATAACCAATTATACTTTCCTTACTATTTCCTAGATTTTGTATTTTCATTAAATTTTGTTTGAGTAAATGTTCGCTAAAAAAATATTGTTTATCCGCATGTGCTCGATAAATATCTGTCTTAGTACTGGTTGCACCATAATTTTAATCGTAAATTATTTTTTATTTTACTGGTTCCTATTGTAATAAAATGTATGTTATTAACCTAGTTCGAAAATATACCGTGGAAAACAATCATAAGTATTGCAAATTAATTTACACGTTTTAAAAGAACGTAGTAATTGAATACATAAAAAACTTTTCTAATTAACGAACGATTTTACAGCGTGCACGTTTGCCTTTAGTCAAAACTATTTTGCTTTAACAATTTGAGTATTCAATTTTGTTGTTAATTTAAAAAACCATATTTGGTGAATTTCACCTTTAAATCTTATACATATCGCTTACCTTTGGACTGAGAGACCTTATTACTTGAATCCACGTACTGTTTCCATACGGGTCTAATAAGAGTAGCTACAGGTACTCGGTTTTGTTCCCAGTAGAACTGAAGTTCTTTGGGGTCACGAGAATTTTCAAGTGCTGCGGAAATGGTGCTGCTTGCTGTAAACCAAGCAGGTAATATTTATCGCTGCTTATTCATCTCAAATAATTTTAATGATAATTAATTTTAACAGATATTTAAGTTGAAAAACCGAAAGTTTCCAAAACAGTTGCGGTAAGCAGCTTTCTCGCTGATAGAACAAAAGGGTATTTCCGAAAATTTAATAATATCATAATCTTAAAGAATTTTAATTAGTTTTAATTAATTTTTTAATTAATTAAAATTAATTAAAAACTCGTTTTTTAATTTTCATCTAGATTCTGATTTCACAATATTTTTCACCTTTTGAAGTACATAAAAGGCATTTAAAGTCTTTAAAAGTGCCACATTTAAATTTATCTTTGTATCTTAAATATAATTTAAGCAAATTTTAGAAAACATCTAATCAAATAATGGAAAATAGTGGCGGTGGCACGATAGTTGTGTATCAATCATACGGGACGAATTTATGAGTTTTAATTTTTTAAATTCTTAACTAGACGGTCATAGTAATCATAGCATTACTCAATATATAAAAACTCAAATTAGGAAAAACGTTATATAAAATTGTATTTAGAAGTTTATTCTAAACCGAAATAAAATATTTATGGTAGAAAAGTCTGGATACAACATAAACATGAAAAGGGTCAAACCCGTAGCTTCTTTTAAGGAAGTTCTTAGGGGGTAATTAACATATAAGGGGTGTTAACATAGCGTGACACATAGAAGTGTTTCAATGTAGGAAATAAAAAAACCATAACAAACCTTCAGGTCCGCATACTGTAGAGTTGTAAATGCATTTCTTAGATGGTGAATCACCAAGGTCAACCATTTTAGCAATTACTTCGCCGTACTGCAGCAAAGGAACATATAATTAAACTTATGAAATGCTTAAGTTGTTTGGTTTTCTTACCTGATAATATATAAGTTTATACTACCAAATGGTAAAAACAATCCCCTTCAAGTCTATAATTTTAAAAAAATGGTAAATCATTTTTCAATTTCTTAAACAAAATTTTTTCTCGCAGGTTACTGAACATTATTATTGTTTAAACGGGTGAAACGCTGCCACGTTCTTGATGCGCAATTTTTTTTTAAACTTATACGAACAACTCATTTTTCATAGACCAACTGTTCAGTTAATAGAAGTAAAAAAATACTGAAATCGGAAAATGTTTAGCATTTTTTTTGCCATGTAATTCCGATTAGCATTTATATACCGCAAGCAAATACGATAAATAAAATGAGTGTTTATCAGAATTGGTTCATTTTAGACTGTAGAAGTGTCAAACTTTTCTACTTTAACTATATTTTATTTTTTAAAAAAATTATATAACATTTTTTTGCAATTTCATAATTTTTGACAAATATTTTTTAACATTTTTAAATTTTCTTGTTATCGACAACCACAACGATTGAACAATCGATGTTTTGAAATTAAGTAAATAGGAAAGTGTAAGGCATTAAAAGACTCACACACACACACACACACACACACACACACACACACACACACACACACACACACACACACACACACACACACACACACACATCTAAGTAAAATGATGAATTATTGTTTCATAGGACCTGAATATGGACACTGAATATCACTATTAAAGTTTGTTTTTGTTTTTCACTTTTATCTTACCTTCTCCATATATCTATATAGCTTCATATACTGGCACAAACTTTTTAATTTTGTTATACGAACTTCATATAACATATTACTTACTGCTTTATACGCGACTGGATCGACAGGCTTATCTAATAAACCATAAAACATTGCTTGACGTTTAAGATCGGGGTCGAAACAATCCCAGTTGAAGGAAACAAATTCAGCGTCAAACAATGGTGGTTTCATTAATTCTTCTTCCTGAAGGAAATCAAATAAACATTGATTAATAATGTTACAATGAAAGCATTAATAAGAAATATGTAGCTTCATAGCTGTAAAGTTCATTGCATCAGTAGTTTCGCATTAAGATATTGTATCTGGTAAAAATTAAAAAGTTTTTTTTATATTTGCTTTAAAACTTTTCCTTGAACATTCAAAAACAATTACTAATTATGTAAAGCTTGTGTAAAATTTTGAAAGGCTAAAACATACAACGAGAAAACAATAATTAATCCTTATTTCTGTCAATGTTTTATTTTTATTTTATTTTATTATTTTTTTTTTTTTTTAATGTCCGACTATTGTGCACACTTGGGCTAATGCAGACGATGGGATGATTTATAGCGTATGAAAATGCCAAGCCCTCGCCGGGAATCGAACCCGGGTCCTCACGCCGAGGATCCGTGTTCGATTCCCGTCAAGGGTTTGGCATTTTAATTTTTTTTTTCTAAATGCTATTTTAAATTTTTGTTCACTAAAACAAGTTAAAGTTTTGAAATTATAATAAAACTAATGTTTTAAAAACGTGTTCAACCCGTTCTATTGAAATAATAATAACACGTTATTTAAGTTATCATTTTCATCTCAACTGAAAAAAATTCAAAAAAAAAAACATTAAAACTATTTTTCAGTCTAGGTATATACTTTCGCCTGCAACAGTAAACGTTTTGTTTCAGAGAAAAATAACTAATTAAAAACTATAGTGAAAAAGTAATAAAGATAATGATAATTCGGTATTGAAGACATTAACAAATATAATTGCATTAATAACATTTTGTTTGTAATTTTACTTTCCAATAATTTAATTCAGAAAAATACCTGCTTTTTAAACATTGAAGAATTTGCATAATTAATGCGAAAATAATACAAAATAAGAATTATTTTAAATTGAACTGAAATATAACTATAAAAAAAAATATAAAATACATTTTATCTTACAAATTTATTGACAGAGTCCTTCAATATACTTAAAACGTAATATCTGGCCAACATCGTTCAACCAAAAATACTTAAAGCAACTATTAAACTAAAATAAGTACCTTATTTACTTGTCTCGTTGACCTGATAGAAGCGTATTTCTAAACATATTTTACATTATTTAACCATTTTTAAGTTTTGATTTCACAATTATAATCAGTGTTAAAATCTAGATATATTAGGATTTTAAACTATCAAATTATACTGAAAATACGAAAAGGAAACCTGACCGCCGTCAAATAAATTTTCTTATTTTCAAAGGATTTTGAACTTTCAAAGTTATAATGTATGCAGTTTTTACTGCTGATATCTCTACAAAATATTAATGGGCCTACTAATTTTAACATTTCCATTACTTCCTAAGTAACTTTTAATTTTTTAATTACCAAATTTTGATAATGTACAATTTATTTTATGTAATATTTTTAATTTCTTTAAATGTATACAAATTTAATGTTTCATGTTTAATGTTTTTATTACTGAGAATCTTTAATTACAATAATATCGCATTAAAGTTCATAAATTTTTCCTGGTAGATGCTTCACTTTTTATAATCCTACTTGAACTTACACTATTGTTTTTATATGTATTTGGCAAGTCGGAGTACATTAACAGTTGCACCAACACTGATCAACTCCAACTTAATTAATTTGCTTGCTGATAAATTAACCAGCCATTTTCTAAACTATCAAATTAAATCACCTGCTTACTCAGCTGATGGTATTGTAGGTTCTTATACTAAAGTATAAGATTATACTAAAGTATCGCTAATTAAAAAAAAACACACAATTGCTACAAATAACAATACAAAACTAACTTTTAGCCCTTTCGTAATTTCTGATTCGTCGATGCAATTTACCTGTAAGATAATTTAACTACGTTTATTCATATTTTTATTTTATTTTTAGAAGACGATTCATAAATGATGAAAATTTTTAGCTGTCTATCTAATTATTATTTTAAATTAATGTTTAATTATCGTAAGTAATTCTTATAAAACGTGAGGCTTGGATGTACCATTAGTTCAATGAGGATATACATAAATTTATCATTATCTACTTGCTTGCTTCCGATGACAATGCAATATTCAGTAATTAATTAACAAAAATTGCATATGGAGAAATAGTTTTAGCGTTTCTCAATAGATGGCGTTAGTTTCTTTCCACATTGAAAGTTGCAGAAAAAGCAAGTTTGAGCCCAGCGCTGTCCTAAATTTTTTCTTACATCTTTTAATTTGTTAAATAGTCTACTATTATTTCTATATGTAAAAAAAGGTGAATTAATTTTTTTTAATTTCTGTTAAACAATTACGGTAAAAATATTCAGAATTGTCAGCATTTGTTATCACAAATTAAATCAATTTTTCATGTACATTTAAATTAGAAGCATTTGCTAAATTTAAAAAAAATTGTTTTTGCAAAAAGTAGTAATTATACAAAAAATTCAAAAAAATCGAATAAAAGATTCTTTAAAAAGTGCAAAATAAAATAAAATAAGATTTTTAAAAATACATACTTTTTCAATTCAAGTATAAAATGCACTAAAAAGTGAACAATATTTTTTTAATTAGTCAGAGAATAAAGCCTGGTTGCCCATAAATACTTACTTACAAGGATCTTGTTCAATAATTTCTAATTAATCTAATCTGCACCCACGCTTTATTCTCCGACTGATGAAGAATTCATTTTTTACTTTTTATTACAATTTATACTTGAATTGAAAAAGTGTGTTTTTTAAAATCCTTTTTTTATTTTATTTTTTGTTGAAACTAAACCATCACGTACAGTTGCAAGAAACACTGTTAGAGTTATAATTTTCTGGTGAAATTTGTAGTTTTGTTCCACGTACATGACTTTAAACGATTTGAAGCAAGTAACATTTACATTGTGAGTGCTGATTTATGATTTCATGTTTCTTAGACAAACACTAATATTTTACAAACATAACATAGACTAAGCATAATATTTTACATAGATTTCTAAACATATTTGCGATTCTACTAACGTATCCTTGTAAAATTATATAAGTCTTTAGCGACCTATCAAAAAATGATCTAGAAGTTAGGACCGGTGCTCACTTTATGATCACGTGTCTGGGTTTTACCATGATACACACACACACACACACACACACACACACACACACACACACACACACACACACACACACACACACACACTTCAACGGTATTTTTCCCGCTAATATTCCTACCCCATCAGCAAGAATTGAGAGATAAGACGTGGAAAGAGATAACCTACCTTCATTAAGATATTTGCGCTCCCGGTGTCGCAGGCAAACTTTACACCCAAGCAAAGTGTACACCTCCCCCCCACGATACAAAAATCCTAAGCGAATTGTACCCTTGGTAACAAAGCCTAGATATAGTGTACCCCCGGTACAAAAGATCCTTATGCACCAGGGGTAAAAAAATCCTGAAAATCAGGTATAGAGTATCAAGGGGTACACTATGCCTAGGTTATTCTTATCCCCATGAGATTATTCTTACCCCATGTTCTAAATATCGGCATATTATAACATCAAAGGGGTACACTGTGCCGAGGTTTTTCTTACCTCCTAAGTTATCTACTACTTTTCGGCATATTAGAACGTCAAAGGGGGTACACTGTGCCGAGGTTTTTCTTACCCCCAAGATATCTACTACATATCGGCATATTAGAACGTTAAAGGTGGTACACAGTGCCTAGGCTTTTCTTACCCCCAAGATATCTACTACATATCGGCATATTAGAACGTCAAAGGTGGTACACAGTGCCTAGGCTTTTCTTACCCCCAAGATATCTACTACATATCGGCATATTAGAACGTCAAAGGTGGTACACAGTGCCTAGGCTTTTCTTACCCCCAAGATATCTACTACATATCGGCCTATTAGAAAGTTAAAGGTGGTACACTGTGCCTAGGCTTTTCTTACCCCCAAGATATCTACTACATATCGGCATATTAGAACGTCAAAGGTGGTACACAGTGCCTAGGCTTTTCTTACCCCCAAGATATCTACTACATATCGGCCTATTAGAACGTTAAAGGTGGTACACTGTGCCTAGGCTTTTCTTACCCCCAATATATCTACTACATATCGGCATATTAGAACGTCAAAGGGGTTACACGGTGCCTAGGCTTTTCTTACCCTCAAGATATCTACTACATATCGGCATATTAGAACGTTAAAGAGGGTACTGTGCCTAGGTTTTTCTGATCCCTAAAGATATCTACTACATATCGGCCTATTAGAACTTCAAAGGGGGTACACTGTGCCTAGGCTTTTCTTACCCCCAAGATATCTACTACATATCGGCATATTAGAACGTCAAAGGGGGTACACTGTGCCTAGGCTTTTCTTACCCCTCCCAAGATATCTACTACATATCGGAATATTAGAACGTCAAAGGAGGTACACGGTGCCTAGGCTTTTCTTACCCCTCCCAAGATATCTACTACATATCGGTATATAAGAACTTCGAAGGGGTACACTGTGCCTAGGCTTTGCTTACCCCTCCCAAGAAATCTACTACATATCGGAATATTAGAACGTCAAAGGGGGTACACGGTGCCTAGGCTTTTCTTACCCCCAAGATATCTACTACATATCGGCATATTAGAACGTTGAAGAGGGTACTGTGCCTAGGTTTTTCTGATCCCTAAAGATATCTACTACATATCGGCCTATTAGAACTTCAAAGGGAGTACACTGTGCCTAGGCTTTTCTTACCCCCAAGATATCTACTACATATCGGAATATTAGAACGTTAAAGAGGGTACTGTGCCTAGGTTTTTCTGATCCCTAAAGATATCTACTACATATCGGCCTATTAGAACTTCAAAGGGGGTACACTGTGCCTAGGCTTTTCTTACCCCCAAGATATCTACTACATATCGGCATATTAGAACGTTAAAGAGGGTACTGTGCCTAGGTTTTCTGATCCCTAAAGATATCTACTACATATCGGCATATTAGAACTTCAAAGGGGTACACTGTGCCTAGGCTTTTCTTACCCCTCCCATGATATCTACTACATATCGGAATATTAGAACGTTAAAGAGGGTACTGTGCCTAGGTTTTTCTGATCCCTAAAGATATCTACTACATATCGGCCTATTAGAACTTCAAAGGGGGTACACTGTGCCTAGGCTTTTCTTACCCCCAAGATATCTACTACATATCGGCATATTAGAACGTCAAAGGGGGTACACGGTGCCTAGGCTTTTCTTACCCCCAAGATATCTACTACATATCGGCATATTAGAACGTTAAAGAGGGTACTGTGCCTAGGTTTTTCTGATCCCTAAAGATATCTACTACATATCGGCCTATTAGAACTTCAAAGGGGGTACACTGTGCCTAGGCTTTTCTTACCCCCAAGATATCTACTACATATCGGAATATTAGAACGTTAAAGAGGGTACTGTGCCTAGGTTTTTCTGATCCCTAAAGATATCTACTACATATCGGCCTATTAGAACTTCAAAGGGGGTACACTGTGCCTAGGCTTTTCTTACCCCCAAGATATCTACTACATATCGGCATATTAGAACGTTAAAGAGGGTACTGTGCCTAGGTTTTTCTGATCCCTAAAGATATCTACTACATATCGGCCTATTAGAACTTCAAAGGTGGTACACTGTGCCTAGGCTTTTCTTACCCCCAAGATATCTACTACATATAGGCATATTAGAACGTTAAAGAGGGTACTGTGCCTAGGTTTTTCTGATCCCTAAAGATATCTACTACATATCGGCCTATTAGAACTTCAAAGGGGGTACACTGTGCCTAGGCTTTTCTTACCCCCAAGATATCTACTACATATCGGCATATTAGAACGTCAAAGGGGGTACACGGTGCCTAGGCTTTTCTTACCCCCAAGATATCTACTACATATCGGCATATTAGAACGTTAAAGAGGGTACTGTGCCTAGGTTTTTCTGATCCCTAAAGATATCTACTACATATCGGCCTATTAGAACTTCAAAGGGGGTACACTGTGCCTAGGATTTTCTTACCCCCAAGATATCTACTACATATCGGCATATTAGAACGTCAAAGGGGGTACACTGTGCCTAGGCTTTTCTTACCCCTCCCAAGATATCTACTACATATCGGAATATTAGAACGTCAAAGGAGGTACACGGTGCCTAGGCTTTTCTTACCCCTCCCAAGATATCTACTACATATCGGTATATAAGAACTTCGAAGGGGTACACTGTGCCTAGGCTTTGCTTACCCCTCCCAAGAAATCTACTACATATCGGAATATTAGAACGTCAAAGGGGATACACGGTGCCTAGGCTTTTCTTACCCCCCCCCCAAGATATCTACTACATATCGGCATATTAGAACGTTGAAGAGGGTACTGTGCCTAGGTTTTCTGATCCCTAAAGATATCTACTACATATCGGCCTATTAGAACTTCAAAGGGGTACACTGTGCCTAGGCTTTTCTTACCCCCAAGATATCTACTACATATCGGAATATTAGAACGTTAAAGAGGGTACTGTGCCTAGGTTTTTCTGATCCCTAAAGATATCTACTACATATCGGCCTATTAGAACTTCAAAGGGGGTACACTGTGCCTAGGCTTTTCTTACCCCCAAGATATCTACTACATATCGGCATATTGGAACGTTAAAGAGGGTACTGTGCCTAGGTTTTTCTGATCCCTAAAGATATCTACTACATATCGGCCTATTAGAACTTCAAAGGGGGTACACGGTGCCTAGGCTTTTCTTACCCCCAAGATATCTACTACATATCGGCATATTAGAACGTTGAAGAGGGTACTGTGCCTAGGTTTTTCTGATCCCTAAAGATATCTACTACATATCGGCCTATTAGAACTTCAAAGGGGGTACACTGTGCCTAGGCTTTTCTTACCCCCAAGATATCTACTACATATCGGAATATTAGAACGTTAAAGAGGGTACTGTGCCTAGGTTTTTCTGATCCCTAAAGATATCTACTACATATCGGCCTATTAGAACTTCAAAGGGGTACACTGTGCCTAGGCTTTTCTTACCCCCAAGATATCTACTACATATCGGCATATTGGAACGTTAAAGAGGGTACTGTGCCTAGGTTTTTCTGATCCCTAAAGATATCTACTACATATCGGCCTATTAGAACTTCAAAGGGGGTACACGGTGCCTAGGCTTTTCTTACCCCCAAGATATCTACTACATATCGGCATATTGGAACGTTAAAGAGGGTACTGTGCCTAGGTTTTTCTGATCCCTAAAGATATCTACTACATATCGGCCTATTAGAACTTCAAAGGGGGTACACGGTGCCTAGGCTTTTCTTACCCCCAATATATCTACTACATATCGGCCTATTAGAACTTCAAAGGGGGTACACAGTGCCTAGGCTTTTCTTACCCCCAAGATATCTACTACGTACATATCGGCATATTAGAACGTATACTATGCCTAGACTTTTTTAACCGGGGGGTACACTTTCCCGGGGGGTAGGAAAAACCTGTTAAACCTGCAATTCTTCTGTAACTCATAGATTTTATTTATTCGTGAACGTAATTTTCAGGAGTTGCAAATTTGCCACCATTACAATCGTAAGTCATCTCGGCAAAGTCAAACCATTTTATAGCCATGCACGTAACAATTGTTTTTCGAATTTTCGCTTCTTGGGTATTTAATAAGGGGAAATAAACGATCGATAAAGACAGGCACCATCTCTTTTATAGGCATAATAGTCTGGGGTATCAACTTTACGTTAACTTTGTTCTACTCTATGGACATGATTTTTTTCACTTTTTTAACAATAAAGTAAGTCTACTTACACAATGAAAATGTAACCAATAATATTACCAATAATTAATGCCGGAGCAGTAAAAAATGTTAACTAATATAAAATCACTGTTAAATAATAAGTTAGACCACGTTCTAAAATGACAATACGCTGTAAAAAAATCGCAAGTAAATACCTAAATATTTAGGTTTAATTTGAACATAACCTTCTCAGACCCTATGTAACCATAAGTAAGTTTAATTATACAATGAAAATGTCACTAATATAATTACTACTGATTATCGCTGGAGCAGTAAAACGTTTTAATTAATATAAAATCAAAAATAATTTTATTTATTTATAAAATATAATATTTTATTTTATAATCAAAACCTCGATAATTATAACTTTAACCGTCGTTTTAAATTGACTATACTATGTAAAAAAATGGTAAATTAAATATGTATTTATTTTAATTTAATTTGAACATAACCTCACGCAAACATAAGTAAGTCTAATTACAAAACGAAAATATCACCGATATTATTACTATTGATTAACCTTGGAGCAGTAAATCATTTTAACTAATAAAAAAAATCACAAATATTAATAAGCTAGACCATCGTTTTAAATTGACTATTTGATTTACATTGTTGTAACTGGATATTCTGAAAATTTCAAGTCTCTATCTACAATAGTCTCGGCTGTACGTTGATTGTTAAATTTGAACCGGTTAAGTATTTTCTTGGCATTAATCCAAAATTTTTCAAAATACTTTCTTAGTGCACGCTTAAACGACGAAACGAAGGTTCCCTCCAAATTTTAAGTCTGTAGCTTTTAGAGTTTTGGGCTGTGTGTTGAATATGAATAAAGACATCTTCTTTTATGTACATATATATATATATATATATATATATATATATATATATATATATAACTTTTGTACTTTTAATTTTAAGGCGAAAAGCACATGAAAGCTATTATCGCCTAAACACAACTACTAGATAAACAAAAAATACGGAAAGAACAATAAAATTTAACACTACTTACAAATTACACACTTACACAAGAATGTACGCAGTTTCCTTAATAACAACTTGACTCACATTGGATAGGGCAAACAGGACCGCGAGACTTGGCTTTACATTCTTGGCCTCCAAGGTCACCTGAACACCGTGCGACTTTTTCCTATGGAGCTACGTAAAAGAACGTGTTTATGTTCCTCCATTAGCTCGTGATATTGAGGAACTTATAAACAGGATAACAAATGCTGTTCAAGAAGACATCTTGCGCACAGTTTGGGATGAGTTCGGCTATGGATGTCGTCCGAGCCTCTAATGGAGGCCACATCGAGCATTTGTAATAAGTCAACATATACTTGATGGTTCTGTGAGTAGTTTGATGTATAATTTGTGTGTGTGTGTGTGTGTGTGTGTGCACCCGTTTTTAAAAATAAATATAGTTGTTTGAAATCGGGTCATTCTTTTTGAAACACCTTGTATAATTTAATACAATGAAATGTTCGAGTATAACGCATCGTTAATTGACATTAGATTTACAGCCATATAGATTCAATATGGCTGACAAGGAAAATATTCAACAACACTTTCATCTATCAGTTCTATTTAAAATACTAAAATGAGCAAATGCACTCCCAAACACACACACACACACACACACACACACACACACACACACACACACACACACACACACACACACACACACACACACACACACACATACACACAAGTTGTAGTAAAAACTATTCTTTGTTCAAAAACAGGATTTATGTAATTAAAATACCAAAATCATCATTTAAATTTTACTAAGCTTTTACTTTGTAATAAAGTAATAAACTTTAATTTATTATTCGCTAGTTAATGAAAATTAATTAAAATTATTGTTTTTCAATTTTATTCAAGTCATCTGTTACTTGATGGAGCTACTTTTTGTTGACTCAAGTGTAAAAATTCATGTCATTATTTGACAAATACCGTTGATACACGACAACATGCCTTCGAAAAAACGAACATAGAACCGTGAAGCATAACGTTAAATGATCTGGTGATATTAAATGAAAAGTTTCAAATATCCATGTATGCCAGCGATTAGATACAAAATTCGAAAATTAATTGTTTTCCTTTTTTAAATTTTACAGGAAATTATGCCATTAAAAAAACCCCGAAAATCTTTAATAATAATAATAATAATAGTAACAATAATAATAATAATAATAATAATAATAATAATAATAATAATAACAATAATAACACCAATAATAATAATCTGTGATGAGAAAGATTATTTTAAATATTTTACGAAACCGATGCATCCGATTCTGCCATTACTTGAATAAACAAATACTACAAAAATTTTACGTTCAAAAATTCATATTTTTTTAAACCTAATTGTTGTATCTATACGTTATAAGATAGTTGTGTTTCATCAAATGTATTGTTTCAGGGGAAGGAGAATAGAAATAAGTATTCTAAACTAAAATTCTTTAACTTAACTAAATTTATTTAATTAATGTATGCATTTTTTTTTGTAACATGTTTAATATTATATATATATATATATATATATATATATATATATATATATATATATATATATATATATATATATATATATATATATATAATTATTATTATTATTATTATTTCCATATAGACCCTGTTGGATCACGCAAAGCACTCCGACTCATGTCTTGTTCCTTCTAATCCTCCACACCTCCCTCATCCTGTCCCCATGGATCCTCTTCCGCTCCTCCGTCCATTTTACCCCTGCTCTCTTTGGGATTTCATTCTCTGGGACCTTCCAACCGAGCATCTTTCTCCTGTATGCGTGTCTATCTTCAACATCTGTTGAGTCTATTCCTGCGTCATATAGGTCTATTCTGACTTGTGCGATCCACGATGTTGTTGATTTGACACCTTGTATATACTTAAGGATTCTGTTGGCAAGTCTCGTTGTTGGGAGTCTACTGATGTGTCCATAGAACCGAAGCCTCCTTCAATATATATATATATATATATATATATATATATATATATATATTTATTTATTTATATGGAGTCAAGCAAAAATAGCAAAATTATAGTTTGGCAGTTGTCGAGAATTTATTTATGGAAATTACATCTGACTTAAAACTTAATTTTTTGTGTTTGTTTTCTTCTTATGATCTTTGTGTTTGAATATCGAAGTAACGTAAACATCCTTCAATCTGCTTTCTTTCCGAACTGCGTACATTAATGTCGCATGTTCAAGTTTGCAGTTACTGTCGCAAGCTTTACCCGTTCCGTTATCACCGAGCCTAGCCTTCATTAGCCAAACTGGCATAAAGTACACGCATTAAACATTAATATAACGGGCAAGAACTTATCACTTTTAGAATCCGAATTTCCGGCATAGGAAGCTGAATATCAGATTTAACTTCTTTCAAAATTTATTCAGAAGTTTTTTAAAAACTTTGTTAAAAATTGTGAATTACAAAATACTTTTCACTTATTGAATATCTGATAGGTTAGAATTCAACCAATAAGCGGCGTTTATGTCATTCTATTTGAGTAAGCATTTTTTCCAAGAACAATGCATTAAAACAGATGTTCTAATAATATTATTTATTCAATTAAATAAATAAAGATGTACATCAGAACATGTGTTTCTCATCATAAATGGCCTAAATTAAAAATATGTGTAAATATATTGATTGTAATGGTTGCTATGCAAAGTGTTTCTGAATTAAGAAGGTTTTTTGCAACAAAGGAAAGCGAAATATTACTTAAACTGCCATTAATACGTCTCCTGCCATTTATCAGATATTGTGTTTTTCTTACATTATTTTCCTTCCATGCACGCAGTGTGCATAGGGGAAGAGATAAAAAATTATTTATTTTTACGTTATCGAAAACTGTTCACTTATAAACAGAGTTAACAGAAAATTTTATAAGTAACGGAAATTGTAGAGTAAAACTGTTATTATAATACATTTCAAAAATCCTGAGTAGCTTATGAAAAAAAAAACATAATGACTTGCTAGCTAGTGATGCGCGATTACGAGATGTTTTATTCGATTGTCTCGATGTTTCTTGATTGTATTGGACTCGTCAGTCGTCACTGGACGATTTAATTTCTTTCCGAGTCCTCCAACTCGCTGAGTTTTGTGTTGGTTACACTACTGTAGGCCTAAATCATCGACAAAACAATCGAATGAATCATTAACTGGCAATAGGAACAGATGTTGCCGGAAATGTATAATAAATATTCTAATTAAATGGTTTAGGCCTATTCCGTTTTTCCAGGGAAACATTGCTCTGAAAGTCGAGTCAGCAAACAGCTGTCTGGAACTATCACCTAACAATTGACTCGATTGTTTTGTTGTGCGATGGTCGATTGTCTACATTGTAAAAACATCTCGGAATCGCGCATCACTACTGCTAGCTGTGAAACAGTGCTTTCTTACGATATTTTTAGGAATAAAAATTACAGTTGATCAATTTGGAAGTTAACTTAAAAAAATTTTGTTTCAGTATAAACTAAAGTAGGTTTGTGTAATCGGGAGATAAGTTAGTTATTAAAAGGAAAGTTATTTTTATTGGCAAAATGTAGTACTTTTTTGGCAAAATAAGTCAGATTTTCAATTTGAAAAGCCCTTACAATCACTATTATCACCACCTTTGCCATAAGAATATTGTAACCATACAACTAAAATTTTCACGAAGATATACAAAATTGTTTTCGGTCGGTGGCACTTAGAGTTCTCAGAAATACATTTTTTTAAAAATAAATTAAGCTTTTAGATTTCTCACCGTTTTGTTTCGAACAGACTAAAGAAAGATTGATGTAGCCTAGAATCTACTAAATATTTTACTCAACAAATACAAACGGTGTCATTGAAACTTGTCGAATGGTTGTGTAGTGGACAGAAAAGAAAATTGGAATTTCAACATAACATACAGGCTTTGATTCAGACAGAAATTTGTTAACATCAAATGTGTTTGTTTTAACGAGGATAACGAAAAGACTAAACTATAATGTGTACAGACTTCCTGTTTGGCTTCTAAAACTCGTAAAATTACTTCGTTTTAAAATAAATCAAATAAATGAAATGGTGCCATTTTTTTAATAATGTATGCTAGTTTTAAGGCCTAAGACATGTTTTTTCCCGAATTTGGTAAACATTTTGGATGCCCAAAATTGTATTTAAAACACAACATGTGATATAGTGTAAAAACGTAAATCACATTTTTAGCTTTAATTGGCTGTTAGCTTTAATTGGACGTGCATTACAATACATACATACATATATATATAAATATATATATATATATATATATATATATATATATATATATATATATATATATATATATATGACTTACATGACGCAGGAATAGACTCAACAGATGTTGAAGACAGGGGTGCATACAGGAGAAAAATGCTCGGTTGGAAGAGAATGAAATCCCAAAGAGAGCAGGGGTAAAATGGACGGAGAAGCGGAAGAGGATCCATGGGGACAGGATGAGGGAGGTGTGGAGGATTAGAAGGAACAAGGCATGAGTCGGAGTGCTTTGCGTGATCCAACAGGGTCTATGCGCAAATAATAATAATAATAATAATATATATATATATGTATATATATATATATATATATATATATATATATATATATATCAAGTCGTTTCGTAAGTTAAGGCGCATTTTACACGTAAATTTCCAAATTTGTTCCACCACCCCCAAACTCTCCCAAGCAATGAAAAAAAAGCATTTGTGTCAAATATGGAAGAAATATGCATTAATAAAAATCAGATAAAGCCTGAAATAAAAAATGTATTAATTACACATAATATGTACTACATTACATATACATAATACTAATACAAAATAATGTACGCAATAAAGTTTCTTACGTCTAAAGATACGGATACGTAGCGAAGTTCATGGGAGGAGGCGGCGGCGATGGTTGTCGATATGGAGGAAGAGGAGATGAACGTGGAGAGCTGAGAGAACGCGTACGTGCATGCGTACACAGTGTATTATAATTTTTTTTTTTAATATACTTTTTTAATTTTTTATGATTTTTTACACTTTTTAGAATCTAATTTTTAATTATCATCACTTTCTTTTGCATTTTTGGGTTCAGTTTCACCTTCCCCAATTTCTTATGACGTACGCTTGGTGAATTAACTTCCCAGCTACGATTGTTTTTCCCGACTTTCAAAAATACTTCTGAAATGCTTTGGGCAAATGTCATGAATATGTGCGGTTTCCCAATTCGTTTTTCGAACACGTTTTCGAGGTGTTCTTTTCGCGTATTTTCGTTAGTTGAGGCACTTTTTGAAAGATGGAAAAGAAAATTTACGAAATCCCGTTTCGTAAGTTGAAATTTTCGTTAGTAAGGTCATTGGTAAGTTGAGTTGAGGCCCCACTGTATATATATATATATATATATATATATATATATATATATATATATATATATATAGTATTATTTTGTACTGAAGGTAGCATTCTTTGGTGCTTGTTTACAAAATAAAATGCTATGAAATAATTATAGGAAATAAATATAAATTATTATATAACGAAACTAATTTTCTCTGTTAGACAAAATATTTTTATAAGAATTTAGTAATATTTAAAATTTCACATATAATGCATAAAATCGTTTATAAAAGTATTGTATCTAATTAAACCGTACTAAAAAATGAGAAAATAGGATGAAATAAAACCAAGGATATTTATGGAAATGAAAAATTTTTTAAATTATAATTTCATAACAAGTAACACGATGGGAAGACATTTGGCACATTTAAACAGCAAGACACAAAAGATTATATAGAGCTTTTTTAGAAAAGCCTAATAAGGACCTTGATAAAGTAGAGTTGGTTTATTCACGATTATTGGAGTATTAATTTAATTAACCTAACAAATAAAACAATACCTAAGTAGTTAGGTTTAGGTGTACTTTGTTAAACCTAACTAGTTTCATTTTGATTTGCGCCAGCTTTCAAAAAATTTCATTGCTTTCTTACTTTCCAATAGTTTAAAATTCTAAGTTAAGCAGATTTTTAAATAACATTGCTTAAGACGTTTAAATCTGATTTTTCTATTTTAATGTAGCTGAAGGCATAATGGAAAATTTAAGAAGAAATGCCACACTAACAACACAAAACAAGATTTTCATACATAATCAAACAACCAAACAAATATGGCTTTATGTTATTCAACTGTAAGATTATTTGAAATAATTAGTGTTTCAGAACTAACAAAAAAAATGTTTTTAGAAATATATAATAACCGTGGAATTTATAATCAAAATATAAATCGAGATTGAGGCATTCCTTTGTTAGTTGCGGAAATAAGAAAACTTATTGGTAAACATTAAGTTAGGTTACACTGGTATATCACTTATATTGCTTGTCAACAAGGATTTATGCTAGAAGATATGGAAATAACGTTTGTCCTTGTTTAAGATGGTGTTTTGAACACACACTCACACAAACACATACACACACAAACACACACACACACACACACACACACAGTAACACAAACACACACACGCACACAAACACACACACAAATACAACAAAACACACAGACACACACACACACACACAGACATATACACACACACAAACACCACTCATACTCACACACAACACACAAACACACAAGCACACACACACAAAATAAAAACACACAACATACACACACATATACAAAACACACACACACACACAAACACACACACACACACACACACACACACACACACACACACACACACAGTAATACAAACACACACACACACACACACAAACACACACACAAATACAACAAAACACACAGACACACACACACACACACAAAATAAAAACACACAACATACACACAACACACACATATACAAAACACACACACACGCACAAACACACATACACACACAAAAAACACACACACACACAAATACACACACACACACACACACACACACACACACACACACACACACACACACACACAAAACTAAATACGTTTAAATAAAATTAGGTTATGTATTTACAAACTGTAAGATGTTACTGTCATATTTTTACTTGGGGGAAAGTAGGTTTTCACTTTTCAACACTGAAAAACGTAACCTTAATAAGTACAATATATTAATAAGAACGTAGGCCAAATGTGTTTAAATAAAATTAGCTTTATATAGTTACAAAATTATAGGTTATTATAGGTTAGTGATAGGTTATTAACATTAGTATTAGCAAAAAAATAAGTTTTCCATTTTTCAACACAGAAAAATTATTAAACTTCATTGTAATAACATATTTAACAAAACAAATGTTTTAAAGACAATTTTAGAAAAAGTACTAAAATAACCTAAAATTATTCAAGATATATACAAGAGTAGATATTGTGAATTTGAAAAAGTCCACACATCCAATAAATAATTAAAAACTATGCATTTAATTCTAAAAACAAAAAAAAAATAAAAGAAAACTTTCAAAATTGTCCACTAAATATTTTTATGTTTCTAAACATAAAGTAATCTACGGAGAAAAACTAATATAAAACACAATTATGGCTGATTTTACAGTTTAAAAAAATGTTTTAACATCAAATTTTACATTTAAAACTTTCAAACAACTCGCAACAAAATAGAGATAAACGTTGACAACGCCCAAACAGTTCTTACTTCACTACAAGCAACAAGCAACAAGACACTTTGAAATAAAGGGAAAAACATAAAAGGAGGTGGAAGAAAAGCAGTTAGCAGGAAAACAACAGAAAAAAAGCTTTAGCGCTTGCGGCAACGTTCGAATAGAACGTGGGTGGTGGGGAAGTCCCAACAGCTGTTCCTTGTTTAACAAATCACGAACCAGTCCAAATCAAACTTCTTGTTTCCGTTTGAAAAAGCAGTTTGTTTGTCGTATATAGAAAAGCAGTTTTTTTAACAATTTGTTGTTTTCCGAACCACCACTACAACACACACACACACACACACACACACACACACACACACACACACACACACACATCACTAAGAATTTCGCGTACACATCTTCCCCTTTCTCTTTTTGGGACGTTAATTAATTTGGAAAATATCGATTGGGTAATACAATAACGTTCATTCTTTGTTTGTTATCAATTGTAATTGTAGCCGTAACAACATAAGAATATTTCAATATAATTTAATTCATTAAACGAGTTTATTGAACCTCCGATAGTTGATTCTTTAAAGGACTCGAGTTAAGGGAGATCCCAAATTACAAACAGTGCTAATGTTAAATTTTCGAATTAAAATGAAATAACGCAAAGAATCCAATTAAATATTTGCACATTTACCATCATTGCCTAATATGTAATGTAAAAAAAATGGCGTCCTCATCATGTGGGGACTAAAATTCTATTTTCGTAACAGTGTGTGTGCGCGGGCGCGCGCATTTGTATGTTCAAGGTTGATAATGGATACAGATATTTTATACGGACATGGTTCATTCGATTGTGTTGGACGTATGCATTTAATACAATAGACAAAAGCAAATGATAAGAAGGTGGGGGGATGTATTTAAATGAAGTTTGCAATGAAGATGTCGATCAGAATTGCAGCTTCTCTATTACAGTTGGTTTTACTTAACAAAATGTTTATGTAAGTAACGTATTACAAGTTTTAATGTATTATTACGTTATTAAATTACTGCAAAAATTTATAATTTTCTTTTCTACATTTTGTAGATGTATAGCTATAGAACGATTTATTTCATTTACAATTCCCCGCAGCGGGGGTGCAAGCTAGCTGCACCTACTGAGACGATTTAGACGTCCATCGCGGTACCTGAGTCTAACACACACTTACACTTACAACACTACACTTACTACTTTAACACTTTACACTCACACTTACATTAAGGGAGGCGATAATAAACTGAATGTGCTTTACGTCTTAAAATAATAAATCATTTACAATTACAGCACTGAAGTACTCACATGTTTTACTATAACCTTATCTCTTACATTTGCAATACAATTAGTGAAGTCATTGTGTAATAATTTTCAAATCATTTAATTTTGACCAATGAAATAATACACTTGATACCAACATTTGTTGTACTATCAATTGAACATTTTCGGTGCAGTCTGTTTAACCTCCTGTCAACAATTGACAATTACTATTCTAATAATTTGATTGTTTTAAAATTAATAAGAAAAATAATTATAATAATAATATATTAATAATAATAATAATAATAATAATAATAATAATAATAATAATAATAATAATAATAATAATAATAATAATAATAATAATAATAATAATAATAACAATAATAATAATAATAATAATAATAATAATAATAATAATAATAATAATAATAATAATAATAATAATAATAATAATAATAACAACAACAACAACAACAACAACAACAACAACAACAACAACAACAACAACAATAATAACAATGATAATAATAATAATAATAATAATAATAATAATAATAATAATAATAATAATAATAATAATAATAATAATAATAATAATAATAATAATAATAATAATAATAATAATAATAATAATAATAATAATAATAAAAGTAATAATAATAATAATAATAATAATAAAAATAATAATAATAATAATAATAGTAATAATAATAATAATAATAATAATAATAATAATAATAATAATAATAATAATAATAATAATAATAATAATAATAATAATAATAATAATAATAATAACAATAATAATAATAACAATAATAATAATAATAATAATAATAATAATAATAACAACAATAACAATAATAATAATAATAATAATAATAAAAATAATAATAATAATAATAATAATAATAATAATAATAATAATAAAATCTTTTATTAATAAAACTTTTCTTTTAAAAGAAGTTGGTAAAAAACAAATGCAAATACGTTTAAATGCAAACTCATAAAATTTTGAAAATGCTTTAATAGAAACCATTTGATGTTTTGTGATCAGAGCAAAATCTAATATCAAGTATACACGTCTAACACAATAGCTTACATATACTGCACTCAAACCGGGATGTATACTACTCGTGTATTGTTCAATGTACAAAAATTATGGAAATTTTCCGAATTAAATAATACCAACATCAATATTCTATAATTTGATATAAACTATTGCATAAAATCAATTTATTAAACTATTTTTGTATAATTATGTTTCTAATTGGTATTGTTTAATGTTTCCAGTGTTATGCATTGTTTAACAGCAGTGGTTACATTTGCTGTTGTACAAAAATGCAGCTGTGACGTAAAAGATTATAACCCAAATAGCGAGGAAGATGCACGCAAGTATCTTGACTATCTTGAGCAGAAAGTGTGCTATGAAGGACGATATAAGCAACAATCTGCTACGTATGATTATAATGTAAACGTTACAGATGAAACCTTGAAGAGATATGTAAATATCATTAATTAATTCTTTTAATATATCACATAAATAAGTCTTTTTATTATTTTAAAATCTTTTACTGTTTGTGATTGTAGTAATTTATTTCGTTTTCTAAACGTGTTTCCTTAGATTGGACTAATATTAAAATCTACAATTAAGGGAAATATGTAATTTTGTTTGTTGTTTATTAGCAAATTCCCATTAGAAAAACGAGCTATTAGAGCAACCATCATCGTATGAAGACCCAGAATCGTGACCATAAAATGAGCACCGATCCTTTCTAGATCACTTTTTCATGGGTCGCTAAAATATATGTAAAATAAATGAAAAGATTATTTATAATAATAATATATATATATATATATATATATATATATATATATATATATATATATATATATATATATATATATATATATATATATATATATATATATATATATATATATATATATATATATATATATATATATATATATATATATATATATATATATATATATATATATATATATATATATATTAGATACGTCAGTAGTATCACAACCATCTATGTAAAATTTTTAATGTTATACTTAGTCTTCGAAACTTTGAGAAAGATTACTGTGTGCCTATGAAACATGTACAGATCATAAATCAGCAATCACAGTGTAAATTGTACGTGCTTAAAATCAAAAAATTATGTAAGTAGAACAAAACCTTAAATTCCATTAAAAAGTTATGTGGCTAACAGTTTTTCTTGCAACCGTTGATGACGGTTGAATTTCCCAAAATTAGATAGCTGCATTCTGACGTGGTTTAGAACGACCACGCTTTCAACAATTGGTTAAAATACTGTGTAATGGTATTGTGTCACTGAGAAATTGATAAAAGGATTCCAAAGGAATCTGGGTCTTTTTTGCCACCACAGACACCGGGAATGGTCTTTTACCCTATGTAGTCACCCGGGGAAGGTCTTGTAAAAAGAAAATAGTCACTGTAATTAGAATATGGTAAACATATACATATCCTCATTAAACAGATACACAAAGTACATCCTAGTCTCGCGTTTTATTATACGTTACTGATAATAATTAATTAAAAATAATACACACATATTTGTATTATTAAAAATAAAATAAAAATATGAGTTATGCTAATTAAATTAGCACAAAGCTAAAGTGCATCGACGAAACAGAAATTAGCCACGGGCTAGAGTTTTTGTTTTGTGTTGTGTTATTTGTCGCCATTGTAAGCTTTTTTTTATCGCACCAACACAGATCAACTCCAACTTGCCAACTACATATAAAAACAATAGTGTAAGTTCAGGTTAGATTATAAAAGGTGAAGTGTCTGCCACGAACATTTAATGAACTTCAGTTGCAATATGACTATAATTAAAGACAATTTACTAATTCTTATAAATACAAAGAAATTATGAATTATGAAAGTTGGCATTTAAAAAAGTAAGAGTTACATAAATAGTAATAGAAATGTAAAAATTAATAGGCCTATTAATAATTACAGTCAAATTTGCCTGCATAAATTATAAATTTGAAAGTTAAAAATACGTTGAAAATAAGAAAGTTAATTTGACGGCGGTCAGGTTCCATTTTCATATTTTCATTATAATTTCATAATTTAAATCCTAACATATCTAGATTTTAACACTGAATAGAAAGGTGAAATCAGAACTTAAAAATGGTTAAATAATGTAAGATACTTTTACAAATTCGCTTCTATCAGGTCAACGACACAAGTAAGTGAGGTGATTATTTTAATTTAATATTTGGTTGTAAGTATTTTTGGTTGAATTATTTTGGCCACATATTTCGTTTTTAGTATATTTAACTACTCTGTCAATGAATGCGTATGATACAAAATGTATTTTATATTTTATTACAGTTATATTTCAGTACAATTTAAAATAATTCTTATTTTTTTATTATTTTCTCTTTAATTACGAAAAGTAATCATTATTTGGAAATTAATTTATTGGGAAGTATTATTACAAAAAAACTTAATTAATGTAATTATATATTGTCTGTAATAACAGATGTTGAATCCGCATTACTCTATTATCTTTTTTACTAGAGTTAGTAATTAGCTATTTTTCAATAACAAAAAGTTTGCTATTGAAAGCGAAAGTATATAATTCTTCTGAAAAATAGTTTTATTTTTATTTTCGAAATTATTTCAATTGAGATACAAAAAGAACTAAAATAACGTGGTATGAACTGTTTATGTCTTTGGAACGGATTGGAAACTTTTTTCAACAATTACTTTTATTATAATTTTAATAAAGTTTAACTTGTTTTAGTATACACAAATATAAAATAGCATTTAAAAAAAACATTGACATCAATATGGATTCCATACAGTTTTTCTGTTTTATGTGTTTGTTTTTTTTCAAAATCTTACACAAGATTTATGTAACTAATATTTCTTTTTGTATATTAAAGAAAAACTTGTAAAGCAATTTAAAAAAAATATTTTTTTAAATTTTTACCAGATACAATATCTTAGTGCATAGCTACTACTGTCATGGACTTTACAGCTACGAAGCTTCGTCTTTTGAGTTAATGCTTTTATTGTTACATTTATAATTAATTTTTGGTTGTTTTACTTCAGGAAGAAGAATTATCCAAACCACCATTGTTTGACGCTGAATTCGTTTCCTTCAAATGGGATTGCTTCGACCCCGATCTTAAACGCCAAGCAATGTTTTATGGTTTATTAGATAAGCCTGTCGATCCTGTCGCATATGAAGCAGTAAGTAATATGTTATATGAAGTTCGTGTACTCGTAACAAAAATAAGATGTTTGTGTTAGTATGTAAAGCAATATATACATATATAGAGAAAGTACGATGATAGTTAAACACAAAATCAAACTTGATATTCAGTGGCCATATTCAGGTCCTTTGAATCAATAATTGTGTTTGCCTGTATATTTAATTATTGCAACTAAATGCAAACGCGCCACACTCTTTCTTTCAACTCTTTACACGCTCCTATTTACTTTATTTCCCAACTTCGATCATTCACTCGTGTTGGTTATTGACTGTTATTATTGCAAGAAAATTTAACTTTTCCTTTTTTACAAAGTATTTTATTTCATAAGATGTGCACGCACTTTTTCTGATATTTATTTTAATTTAATTGGTCAAATGTCCTTCGTACTGACCTAAAATCACTAAAGCTCGGTCCTGACAATTCGAAAACATTTGGCTTTATCTGTGTCATGTTATAATAAACTAGATAACATGTGTTTTTACTGAAGTATTTAACACATTGTAACTGGAAATTTTATATTAAATTTATATTCTTTCATAAAAAGTTATTAAAATACACTATTAGATTAATGAGATTATTTTCATGGATGAAAATTATAATAAAATAAATAAATTATACATAAAACAGAATAATTTTTCAGGGAATAATGTCAGGGATTTCAAGTACCTCGGAGAGTGGATCAGCTGGAATGGTCTAGAGAAGAAAGCCATGGAATCTAGACGAAACAAAATGGAAATAGCTTTCCAGCTCACAAAAGACACCTATAACAAAAAATCACTCTCCTGGAATGCCAAGATAAGACATTATAATACTGTAGTCAAGCCTGAAGCCCTTTACGCTGCGGAAACGTTGTCCATAACGACTTATGGACCAATGGAAAAGTTGGAGATCAAAGAAAGAAAAATTCTACGGAAAATTCTAGGTCCCAAATTCTATAATAATAAACTTGTGCACATTAGTAATGAGACCCTGTATAGGAGGACCGAAAAGATGTCCCATACAATAAAGAAAAGGAGGATTGACTTCTATGGTCACATCCTACGAATGGACCCGAAAAGGATAACAAAAAGGATCTTCGACTTTTTCCGCAATAAGAAAACCAAACTGAACTGGTTTAAGGAGATAGAGAGGGACCTACGAGAGTTTCAAATTACAGAAGAGATGCTTGCAGATAGATCCGCAAAGAGTATAATCGAAGGTAAAATGAAGAGGTTCCAGGACAGGGTCAAGACCAAAATACCATATAGGATTTCTGAGGCAGTGAGGACGGCAAGATCTGAAAGGATGAAGAAATACTGGGCGGACAGGAAAGCACGACACACTGAACATTGATTGATCAATCGTCCCCAAAAGTGGGTGAAACGTAGAAGAAGAAGAAAACAGAATAATAATAATTGTGCCCAATTATAAATTGCAAAATATATTTTCAAATCTACAGTTCCATTACTAGCCTTGTTACATTATTTACATGCTATGTTTTGGTTACCCAAACTGTTTAGAGAACAGAGTGTTTAGTTGAGATTAAGCGAAATGGTTAATGTTCATCAAATTTACCATGCAGGTGTAATTTTATCGTATATCTCGAGAATTGTTAATAAACTGTTTTAAACAATTAATTGTTTAAAACATAATTGAATATCATATCATTGATTTTTATTATAATATGCTTTATTAATTAAATTAAATTTTAATAACAATTACCTGTACTATATAAAAGCTGGTCACTTTTTACCCATAATAATCTGTATGGGAGACGTGGAAACAAATAGTTATTTTTAAATATTGTTTTTTTATCAAGGAATGCGGTAGGGTTCCGCCCCATCAAGTCGTTCAAATGCTTCACAAGCCTTTTATATACGGGAGATTACTAAAGATGGGGCATTACTAAGTAGTAAAAATAAAAAATGAAATTTTGAAAATGGGCAGTAAAAGCGTCTTAAGAAAAATAAAATAATTATTTAGATATTTTTTATTATTAAACATTGAGTCAATCACAGCTTAAACTACTGAACCAATTTTGATAAATGATTACTTGCTTCTTACATTAAAATCCAAAAATATCCAATTATACAATCATAAAATAGCAATAAAGGATAAAAAAAATATAAACATTTACGTGTCAATTTGATCAACGATGAATCATTTTATCCGTCATTCTTTGTACTGTATTAATTATTCATAAAAGTAAAAAAATATTTAAAATATTAAAATATATAAAATTGCAAAACCGTCTTAAAAAAATATGATTAAAATGGATAACAATTGACACTTTACAGCATAAAATATTGAACCACTTTCGATCAATAAACACTCATTTTATTTATCATAATGGCAGTATTTGCTTCTGGTATGTAAATGCTATTCGGAGTAACATTGCAAAAATAGGCAATTTTACATTTACCAATTTCAGTATTCTTTTTTCATAAAAAATGACTTATTGGTATACATTTTGAAAAATTTATGAAGTATCAAGAACGTGGCAGCGTTCTAACGGTTTCAACATTGATAATAAACTACGTAAGCACATTATTGTTCCTTTAAGGAATTCAATAGTGATTTTCCATTTTTTTTTTAAATTGTGGACTTGATGGGGAACATTTTAGCCATTTGCTAGTTTTTGATCAAATATAAAATTTTATATTGATACGTGCGAAACTCCAGTACCTCGTAATATTAATTGTATTTTCCTTTGCTGCAGTATGGCGAGGTAATTGTAAACATGGTTGACCTTGGTGATTCACCATCTCAGCAATGCATTTACAACTCTACAGAATGCGGACCTGAAGGTTTGTTATGTTTCTTTTAACTCCTATATGAACACTCTTCTATGTGTCACCTTTTGTGAACACCCCTTCCCTTAAATTATCCCCTCCTTTAAAATAAGCTAGGGATTTGACTATTTAATTTGTATGTTGTATCGACACTTTTCTACCATAAACATTTTATTTCCGTTTAGAATGTAATTTTTAGACACAATTTTAAATACGATTTTTCGTAATTTGGGTTTTTAAAGAGTGACTCTATGACCGTCTATAATATCTATGCCCGTCTAGTTAAGAATTTAAAAATCAAAAAATCAAAACGTCTCGTATGACTTATACACAAAAACCTTGCAATTTTCACTCATTTTCATTATTTTATAATATATTTTATTAAATTTGTTCAAAGTATATTAAAGATACAAAGATAAATTTGACTGACATTTCCAAAGACATTCTAATTTATGTAATTTAAAATGTGTTAATTGCAGTGACATTTTATTTTAAAGTGAAAATTGGATGAACAATTGATTTTTATATTTTTAATTTTTTGTAAAAACACCTTTGTTCTATCAACGACTGACAGCTGCGTACTCATTTTAAAAAACTCTTGGTTTTTTAACGTAAAGATCTGTTAAAATTAACTACTATTTAAATTACTTGAAAAGAATAACTAGCAAGATTTCAAATACTTACTTTGTTTACAGCAAGGAGCGCCAGTTTCGATGCACTTGAAAATTCTCGTGACCCCAAAGAACTTCAGTTCTACTGGGAACAAAACCGAGTACCTGTAGCTACTTTGGTTAGGCCCGTGTGGAAACAGTACGTGGACGCTTGTAACAATGTCTCTCAGTCCAAAGGTAAGCGATATTCCAGTTCGCTTTAAACATGACTTTAGTAGCAGATGAAACTATCGATTGTAAAGGGTATCTTTCAGTTATTAATAGGACCACTAATCTGTCTAATATAAAATTATGATTACAAAGTGTTTTCTTTGTTTTGTGGACCTAAACCTATGAAGGGTTTAAAAATGACAATAAATTTTAAAATTAAATCTGTAGTCACAAATGAAAGATAAAACCACTTTACCAATACGACAAATAATCAAACAACAAAATTTAATGTGTTTGTTGTGAAATACAGTTATTTATTCAGCTAGTATGAAAAAAGAAAATGTTAAAACATTAGCAGTGGAACAGAGAGTAAAATAATAATCAACAGACAACCTTTAATAGTTAAATATTTTATCTAAAGTATGGTATCATTAAGAATAATAAACTTGATTGCAGGCTATGCTAACCGAGCGATAGAAAGTATGGGCGTTTTTGAAGTTCCACCGGCTGCAGAGTTCAAAAATTTTTTAATGGGTTTGTGGGAAGAATTGAAGCCTTTCTACCAACAATTGCATGCTTACATTAGAGGACGACTTCGTGATAAGTACGGTCCTGATGTTGTATCGAAAAAAGGACCGTTACCAATTCATTTATTCAGTAAGTAAAATAATGTACTAGCTGAACGTTGGAGTGCATTTTACAAAAGTCCAACAATATTTTAAACAGATATATCGTATACTTTGTAATAACTACCAATCAGAATTTAAAGATAAAGGATTACACTTGCGCCACGTTTCCATCATCCATGACCGTCTGGTGTCTGACCTTGGGTTTGTTGTGCAAGATCAGAACATTTCTGCTCTACATGATGTCCCTCGTGTTAGCTTGTATTTATCTGAGATTAGTGGACAGGCCCTACGTTTTGCTCAGCAGTGTGCCGCAGGGATCTGTCCTTGGCCCTATTCTTTACAATAAAATAAAGTGTGATGAAATACAGAAAACGTTTGATATTTTCTCTCGTGTAGCGTACAACCAGCTAAGCGAATAATTACCACTATCTAATCAGGGAAATAAAGAATAATATTGTTATTCTGTACGATTAAACTTAGTTGTAATTACAATACATTAGCAAAACAATTGGAGAATTATTATATATAAATATTTCCATTTTCTGACACTTAAACCGATCTAATTTTTATAGTATTATTTCTTTAGTTTCTGGTTTTTTGAGCTCCTTATCAGAATTATGCCTAAGTACAAAAGAAACACAAAAGTACGTTTAACACACTGCTATATTTGGATGTTGTTAGGTTTTTAATTAAAGGTGTTTTTCTTAAATTCACAAAACACAACAAACGTGTACGAGTTGGTAAAGTTACAAAAAGATAAACGACTGGTTCATTGCTACATCGGATGGTTCGGGACTGACTAACCTTTACTCGTTATCTCCATTTGAAAGGTTGCATTTTGATATCGTATAATACTTTCGTTGAAGTGTGAAATGTTTTTTTTAAAAAATGGGTTTGCTCATTCTTAATAGCATTGTATATTTTAAATTTCTCCAAAGAATCAAGCGTCACTTTCTACATTAGTGTATTATTTGCATATTTGTGCTGAAGCTAGTGTAAGATCAGCAACTGTTAGTGAGGTGTTTAGCATAAATTTATTTTTTTTAATTTTCTTTACTTTGGGTTTAAAAACATAAAGCATGTTCTTTGAATCGTGTGTAAGGATCGACATGTATTTACATTATAAATGAACTCCTTATTATGCATATGTTCGTGTGATTGTTGTTTTGGAAAGTGGTAAAAATAAACGACCTAAATAAGGAGTATCAACGTAATACTTGTTTTCAGTTCCTATACATGGAAACATAGATCTATTTGAGTTATATAACTCTGTCCTTTTTTTCAAAAACATACTAACCTTAAACTGAAATCAATAAATTACAAGTTAACTTTTTTTGAACAAAAACTTTTGCTGAAAATTTAGGCCCATTTGCTTACTTCAAGTCAAACGGTCTTATCTTTCTATAAAATAACTATTCATATTTATTTGTAATAAATTTGTTAAAAAATATGAATTATTTTCATTGAATTGTTTCTAAATTGATTCTTAAATTATGTAATTACGAAAGAACATTGATATTTGCTTGTCTATGCTAACGTTGGTAACACTGCATGTTTTCCTGTGTTCCATTAAAACTACAGGTAACGAAGATAATATTTCAAACTTTTAAGTATTACTAACAATCAATTAATTGTTTATCACTGTAAATTCTAAACGTAAGGATAATTATAATACAAAAATTTGAAAATAAGTAAAATGTAAAACACTCTTTAATTCAAATTCAGTTTTTTCATATGTATTTACTCAGTTTCTATAACACATTTTTACTGTTATTGTACTATTCAGTTTTATGCATAACCTAATTAGCTTAAAACACAATTAGTGCAGTTGGATAATGTTTTCCAGGAACAATATTATTGATTACTACTTTCTTTGCAGCCATTGGTTATGGTATGGACATTGCCCCGTTTATGAATTATATGCATCCGTACCCTGACAAAACGAAAGGTTTATTTAGTACCATCACAGATGAAATGCAAAGACAGGTGACTGATTAATTTGTTTTATTTATATAGTTATTACAACCACTTGTTAGCAAATTGTCATTGAATAATAAATTTATGATAAATAAAATGATTCATCTATATTAAATTTCGGGGATTATATAAGGGTTTGATCGTAAGTAACTAGTTTGCTTAATTTTATATTATAAGAGTGCTATATTAAGTAACTAGTTTTGTTTAATTTTATATCTTAAGGTTTTGATCGTATGTAACTAGTTCGCTTAATTTCATATTATAAGAGTGCAATATTAAGTAGGCCCTAACTAGTTTTGTTTAATTTTATATTATAAGGGTTTCATCGTAAGTAACTAGTTTGCTTAATTTTATATTACAAGAGTACAATATTAAGTAAGTAGTTTTGATTAAATTTATATTACAAGGGTTTGATCGTAAGTAACTAGTTTGCTTAATTTTATATTATAAGAGTGCAATATTAAGAAACTAGTTTTGTTTAATTTTATATTATAAGGGTTTGATCGTAAGTAACTAGTTTGCTTAATTTTATATTACAAGAGTACAATATTAAGTAAGTAGTTTTGTTTAATTTTATATTATAAGGGATTGATCGTAAGTAACTAGTTTGCTTAATTTTATATTACTAGAGTACAATATTAAGTAAGTAGTTTTGATTAATTTTAAATTACAAGGGTTTGATCGTAAGTAACTCGTTTGTTTAATTCTATATTATAAGAGTGCAATATTAAGAAACTAGTTTTGTTTAATTTTATATTATAAGGGTTTGATCGTAAGTAACTAGTTTGCTTAATTTTATATTACAAGAGTACAATATTAAGTAAGTAGTTTTGTTTAATTTTATATTATAAGGGATTGATCGTAAGTAACTAGTTTGCTTAATTTTATATTACTAGAGTACAATATTAAGTAAGTAGTTTTGATTAATTTTAAATTACAAGGGTTTGATCGTAAGTAACTCGTTTGTTTAATTCTATATTATAAGAGTGTTATATTAAGTAACTAGGTTTGTTTAACTTTATATCATAAGGGTTTGATCGTATGTAACTAGTTTGCTTAATTTTATATTATAAGAGTGCAATATTAAGTAACTATTTTTGTTTAATTTTACATTACAAGGGTTTGATCGTAAGTAACTAGTTTGCTTAATTTTATATTACAAGAGTACAATAAAAAGTAAGTAGTTTTGTTTAATTTTATATTATAAAGGTTTGATCGTAAGTAACTAGTTTGCTTAATTTTGTATTATGAGGGTTTGATCGTAAGTAACTATTTTGTTTACTTTTGAATTATAACAGTGCTATTATATCACAGTGAATTATAACAGTGCATGTCAAATCACATTACACTAACAATCACGAACAAAATTTTCACTTGTGCAGTATAACTGCAAAATATTTAACCTTCAAACACAATATTTGTAATTTTAAGTAATTTAAATTTGACTTGTATCACTGATGTGTTATAGTCGTACTCCGTTTTTGTTAAGCTTCTCTTGTCGATTTATTTTAAAAAATATATATATATATATATATATATATATATATATATATATATATATATATATAGATAGATAGATAGATAGATAGATAGATAGAGAGAGAGAGAGAGAGAGAGAGAGAGAGAATAAATTTTCAATTTAAAAATAAATTAGGTAGTAATACAAATATAAAAATGTTTGCTAATACATTGTACAGATATCAACAATCCTAATGAATACTCTTTAAAGTTTTGTTTTGTTTTGTGTTAATTTAAATTAATAAAATTTTAGTTATCATTAAAGGTCAATCTTGTTTATAGTGTACTTTTATAACTTAATTAATTTTGTAATAAGAAAACTCTCGTGTTTATATTATGTTAATGTATCTAGAGGTCAGACTAACTCAAAGTACTCTCTAAACAAATCATACAGAGGAAATAAATTTTAGAATTTATGAAGTGTATTTTATTTTTGTTTAGAATTATACGGTGAAGAAAATTATAAACATAATAGAAGATTTTTATCATTCGTTGGGACTGGAACAACTACCGGATAACGTGTTCAAGTACTCGATGTTTGAAGAACCGGAAGATAGAACGGTCTTATGTGACCCGACTTCATATGATTTTTATAACAGAAAGGATTACAGGTAGTACACAATTGTTTGTAACTAATCGCAAGTTAGTTTTAGTTGAAATACCTATTTAGAACATATAACCTATTAATTTTACAAGAGCAGTTACTTTTTCTAAACTTTACGCTTCTCATTCTACCAAAGACACCGAGTTTACCAAAGATCTACTTCTAACGGTGAGAGGTACTATCAAATTACTATTAAGAAACATAAATTATCCTGATCTATTAATAATAAGACCATTACGTTTTCAAAACTATTTTTATAGATGTGATAAACTTGTTTTTCAAATTTTAACGATACTTCAAATTTATTATTGACCGTAAGATATTAAGTATTGATTTTTAACTGCGCTTAAGGCTTAGAATGCCAACAATCAGTTTTTCGTTAACTAATATTAATTAATTTTAATTCATAAAGTTTCAATATATTAATTATTATGTATTAAACTTTATTTAAAAATACAATTCCCAAGAATGTTTTATATTCAATAATATTATTGCCCCTTTTAATTCATTTTAACGTTGAAATTTATAGTTTGTTATGAATAACTTAATTTAAATTAAAATTGTTTAATACACACACAAATTAAATTTGTATTTGTCGGCCTCCTTCAGATAGTAACACTAAATATATCAAAACCTCACTTAAAACTTTGTATAATACACAATACTTACACATAAAAAAACTGAAGAATTTAAGGTGGAAAATTTACGTCCTTACATCCAATATTACTTTGCTCTTCCTGTTGCCGTGCAGTTTTTCCTGTATTTGTAGTAAGGTCACTTTAAAATATACAAACGAAAATAGTAAAAACTTAATCAAATTCATAACTTACATTTCGTTTCAAGTTTAATGTTTTAATTCCAAATTTTTTTCTACGTAAAAGTTTCCTTACACTTTTGGTTTTTTTCAAAATTCCATTAAATCTGAAAGCTAGCCGTGTGCTATAACTACAAGCTCCTTAAACCCATCACCAGTTATCACTTTATAAGAACAAAATGTTTAAAATCACAATCCTAACCTTAACCTTATTTATAGCAAATAGTTCAGTCAGAATATTATATATATATATATATATATATATATATATATATATATATATATATATATGAAACGTATAAAACAAAATTGATTCAACACAATCGTTTTACAATTTTTTCTATGTGATATGTTTAATTTACAACGAAAAATTAGAATAACTTTTATTTCATTTTTGTTGAAAAATTCAACGCCTTGAATTACTGTTAAATTTTGTTTCTGTCATTCAAGAAACTAAAAACACGAATGTTTTTTAATTGGTTTTATACATGTATATTTCAAGCATGTACTATTATTATTATTATTATTATTGATATTATTATTATTGATATTATTATTATTATTATTATTATTATTATTATTATTATTATTATTATTATTATTATTATTATTATTATTATTATTATTATTATTATTATTATTATTATTACTATTAGTTATTTACAGTTTAGGAATATTAAAATGAACAGTCCTTACTATATTTATTTAAAAAATAATCTTCAGTAATTTTTCTTATTTTAGAATACAATATTGTACGGAGGTGGATCTTTATGACTTTCAAGTTTTATTGCACGAATTCGGCCATATACATAACTTTGTGGCATATAAGGACCTGCCTTGCAGTTACAGGGATAATACAAAAGCAGGTAATTGTTGCTGTTATACAATCATAGACACAAACTCATAATCAGGTAATATCTAAGCATAACGTAACCAACATCTAAACACTAAGAAAACAATGTAAAATTATTAAAATTTATGAATAAACTTTCACTGTTGTCTTTATTCTTCATCTTCAACATTCATTCATACCTTCAGTGTACAAGTGAATAGAAAGACATTTAAGCGTTTGGGGCGTATAACAGATAGTGACCCATAGACCTGAATACATGGCTTACTGTTTAGTCTCAAGGCGCTTGAGAACGAGGGTTGATCAATAATCTCGAAACCTCATGCATATTGTAGTTATCCACAAATGATAGAAAATTTTTAAGTAAACAATTATAATTACATTAATGAAATTGTTTGGATGTACAACTGTTATGAGACCAAATTACATTGTCTTTATTAACGTACAATTTTTATTGACTATTGTCTCTTTTTAGGTCTCGTCGAAGCTATCGCAGATACGATGGTTTTAGCAGTCTCATCTTACAATTATCTGCAAAGGATAGGTCTGATATTAGACGAGTGCGAGAAGGATCCTGAAGAAGAATTAAACGATTTGTATGATATATTTAGAAATACTGCAGGTGTTGCGGCGGTATCACTACTTGAGGATCTTTGGAGATGGAGCTGTTTCACTGGTGAGGTACAAGAGGAACATTACAACCAAGCTTACTGGGACTTAAGGTGTTTATATTAAATTCTTTATTATTTTTAAATTTTGTTAATTTTTGTTATACAGACACACACACACACACACACACACACACACACACACACACACACACACACACACACAGAGAGAGAGAGAGAGAGAGAGAGAGAGAGAGAGAGAGAGAGAGAGAGAGAGAGACAGACAGACAGACAGACAGACAGACAGGGAAAGAAAGAGAAAGAGAGGGAGAGAGAAGGAAATAGAAAGAGAAAATTCAAATATATGTTTTTGACATATTTTTACATGTGGTATTTTACAATCGCAACACTTTCTGAAAGTAAAAATAAAAGATACATAATTTGAAAAAATTGTAGCATATTTCTAAGAATTGGGGGCTTTATGTAAAACAAATTAACAAAACATTATTTGTATTGTGTATAAAATAATCAAACATTGTTACAGACACAAGATTCAAGGGGTCGTTCCGCCTACAACAAAAAATATTGAAAATTATCTGGACGCTGCTAATAATTTCTTAATGTTAGATGACACTCCGTCTATAAAGTGAGTAGGTTTTAGTATATTTAACTTAATAATACTCGATTAAAATAATAAGTTTTACAAATTTTCCTTTAAAGACATTCAGCTACTTAATATGTAATTTACGTTAGCCAAATCAGTCCTACTGTTAAACCGTATTGAAACAAAAATAAGTTTACATAGATCTTTAACATATATTTTTATATATAAATTTTTCCAGTTTATAACTTGTTTTTATTAATTAAATTAAATTTTTATTAGTTATTAATTAAATATTAAAGACAAAACTGAAAAATTATAAAATCGATGTGAAAATTTTTTCATGACTTACGTCAACGAAAATATAAACGATATTAATCAAGACAGTTGAAAAGCACTGTACTGGTATATAAACTCGAAATTCTTAAAACGCACTAGACAATATTTAAATTAACTTAATATTTTGGAAAAAATGGGTAACAAAAAATAACCGGAATTAAAAGGAAGGATAATTGTGTATTTTCTTTTTTACATTTTCTTCATTATCTTTTACTATACAACGTGTCACCTTTGAAGGATTCTTCATTACATTTGTTACATTTTCCAATCTGTGACACGATTTTTGAAACATTTTTTAAATTCGTTTGTTTCATAGCTAATAGCTCTTTCCTTTTTTTTCATCACCTTACATGTGTCGATAAATATCTTTTTCATATCATTTTTCATTCGTAGGAACAAAATTTACTCTCACTTGGGTTTTTTTAACTGACTCACTGTTTTGACTGCATTGACTTGGTGGAAGAAAACAGTCACCGAATGTTGTTAAATTAGGCGGTTTTGTCGTACACACAATCCTTTTATGACCTCGAAATAGATTACTTGTATATTTTTGAATTACTTGTCTGACTTGGTGGAATAAATTTTAAATGCAATATCATCTTTTAAAAAAACAAAAAAATTAATTTGTCTCGATGTTTGAATTTATTTGGCGATCTTCTTTGCACCATGACGTTTTCCACTGCTATCATTGATGTTTGGGATGATCATTGATGTTTCTATCATTGATGTTTCTTCCACTGCTATCATTGATGTTTGGGATGATCATTGATATTTCTATCATTGATGTTTCTTCCACTGCTATCATTGATGTTTGGGATGATCATTGATGTTTCTATCATTGATGTTTCTTCCACTGCTATCATTGATAGTTGTAAACGCATCCAACTGATTTTGTCATCATTAAGGGCAGTGGAAGAAACTTTTGGTCGCTTCGTAGTCGTTTTTTCAAAGGACAAAACTTTTCCACTCGACGCTTTTTTTCGTATTTTTTGTTTTTTTAATATATTATAATTTTATTTAATTAAAATTTAGTATACAAGCATGAATTATAAAATATCATATTAAACGATATTTTATTAACAAATAAATATGATTTTGAGAAACGAGGCCCAATGTCCTGTTTTATGTCACTTGCTATTTTATTTTACAGTTATTTCCTGTGTGCATTGGCTGAGTTTCAGTTCTACGAAGGTCTGTGCATAATTGCTGGACAATACGATCCAAATGATCCAAATTCTGAGCCATTGCACAACTGTGATCTGTACGGAAGTAAAGAGGCTGGGGAGAAGTGGCAGTAAGTACAGCTGTTGTTTTATTTAAAGTTTAAAGATATTATTAATATATAACATACTCTAAGTGCATATTACTATTTAGTATAACTCATTTTGTTTTGTTATCATATGTCCCTGATTTAAATTATTTTAAAAAGTGCAAAATATAATTTATGTATTATTGTGTCAAATGTTGTGTCATTTTATATTATAATTTGCCTTGTTACATTATTATTGTTCACAGTGAAGTGTTAAAATTGGGTAATTCTAAGCCTTATACAGCTATACTGGAAATATTAAATATGGGCACAAAGTTGAGCGCTGCTTCTGTACTGAGATACTTTGAACCGCTGCACAATTTTTTTATCGCCGAAAACAAAAGGAAAGGAGAATTTATCGGCTGGGAGTAATCTAAGTGTAAGTAAACTAATAATTTAGTGAAGTTTGTACAAATTGTTACAATAGGAAACTGGTATTTTCTATAGCATTACTATTTTTCATACAATTTCAATATTTTCATGTGTATTTAAAAAAAAATTAATATGTATGCAAGAAATTTTCTTTTACGTTTTACAAATGTATCCATATATTTTGTTAAAAAAATAATGATTCAAAAAAATATACAAAAAAATATACTGACATGGAAAGTAACGAAATAAGTAAATAAATATTTAAATAATAAAAAGGAAATACAAAACAAATGCACTTTAAAAATTAATAGTTTATATTCATTCAAAAATTTATTAGAAAGTATTTAAGATGTTTATATTTGGGCACGTTTTGGACAGAAAACTATAGGACGTTGAACAAAATCTTATTAGTATAATCTTTAACAGTGAACTTATAAAAGCAAGTGATTTTGTTAAGTTTACTTATTTGGGAAAAGAACTATGTTTGCCTTTATATTTTTAAGGTAGTTTAAAGCAGTAATTCAGTAAAGTAACATGCTTAGTGTAAAAAGGTCAATGCATTTTTCATTCACGTGTGGTAACTTTAATTTGTTTGTAAATAATTTCATGGCTTTATGAGGATGAGTCGGTTGTCTATGTGGCTAAAGTACCGGTCAGTCTGCTGCGCCTATGAACATAAAGGTTCTTAGTTCTAGCCGCAGTTACTCCCGTTGCTTTTCCCTTACTGTTAACACTGATCCATATATCAGTTAATGTCGTCCTCATTAGTCTAAAAAAAAGAAAACAATAATAGACGTTCTGTGACTGTACACTACCTAAAGGCCAAATGTCAAAAACTGTACAGTTACATATTTGGAGACGAATTTAAACTGAAGTGTAATTAGTTGTATATAAATTTCAGGAATAAAAATTATTATTTTTAAATTTTAACACAAACAATTTGACTATTTTTTCCAATTAAGTAAGTTTTAAGTATCGGATAATGAATAAAAAACCTTCAAAGTTTTATAAATATTTAAATTTAGAATTTTAGATAAAGAATTACTTAAATATAACAGTTCCTTATTCAGTTTAAATATGTAAAAATGAATTTGATATTTGACATCTGAGCTAATTTTTCTTTGTTTTGAAATCACATTTTAAAGTATGTTTACTTTGTTTTGCAGAGTGCTCTTCCATAGAATGAATCTCTAACTCAAATTTTTATTGTGAGACTTATTACAACTAGTCTGTCATTACGCACAAAATAATGTGTAATCTTGTGTGTTTGTAATTATTGTAATGTATTAAAAAAATAGCTTTATTAAAAATACTGTAGTGTATTAACAAACCCTCCTCTACTCTTCCGCATGTGGACATCAAATGATAATGCAAAAATAGATGGAGAAAAATAAAACTTTTATATATTAAATATATAAATTTATATATATAACTTATTAACTTATATATATATATATATATATATATATATATATATATATATATATATAATTCATTTGTATACTATTATACCTCTAAAAAGAAGAACAAATATATTTCCAAAATGTAAAATTCGAACATAAGCAATCGTACAAGTTCATTAAAATGGGATTTAAAACGTAATTTAATATAAAGAAATATGTGAGTAATATTTAACGTTAATTAACTTTATTTCTATTGCGATCTAATTTAGTATGTCTGAGAGGCAAGAGTCCATCGCTTTTTTATTTACCAGTTTTATTTAAATACCAAAATGAACATCCGAAAACATAACAGACAAAAAAAAGGATTCTAGAAAACAATTTCCTGTTCCAAAAGCGGATTTATTTAATTAAAATCACATAATCGCTTTTTAGTGTTCCTAAGCTTTATATGTAATTCATATTTTGTGTTAACAAAATGCTAAATATTATATGAAAAATAATATTTTTAAAAAAATGTTTTTTCCTATTATCTGTTACGTGATGAAGGTAAATTTTGTTAACACAAATGTTTTTGTTCACGCCATTATTTGACAAACACCAGTGATACATTACAGCTGGCCTTTTTGCATAGCTCAAATATAACTGAAAAGTGTAAACTTCAATGATCTAATTATATTAAATGAACAGCTTAAAGCATCCATTTGTCCCAGTGTTCACAAACACATTTCAACAATTAACTGTCGTTCTTTTTTATAGGTATTCACTTAGATTATAAATTATATGAAACAAAAAATATAACGAACGTACTCTTTTTAATCAGATTTTTGTAACGTATATTAAAATTCACATTAAAGCTAAACTTGTAAGAATATTTTAGTGAAATGAAAATCAAAATGGTGATTTGTATTACATAATTTTCATACATAGTAACTCCGTAATACCAATTGTCACATTTAAGGAAGTAACAGTTATAATTAACTGTATTATAACAATATTGTTGACGCCCCAGTACATCAACAACCAATGAAAACGTGGAATTAGTGAAAGAAATGGTTATGAACAATCGCCGAATCACAATTAGAGAGGTCGCTGGTGATGTTGGCATATCGATTGGATCATGTCATGACATTGTTTCCAATGGTTTGTGTATGAAACGCGTGGCAGAAAAATTCGTTCCAAAATTCTTGAATTTTTGAACAAAAACAGTGGCGAATGGAAGTTGCTCAGGAGTCACTAAATGAATTCAACGACGATGCAGAATTACTGAAACATATTATAACAGGTGAAGAAACATGGGTTTACGGCTATGACGGCGAAACGTAGGCTCAATCAACCCAGTGGTGGCATTCTGGCTGGCCAAGACCGAAGAAAGCTCGACAAGTGCGGTTGAACGTGAAGGTTATGCTCACTGTGTTCTTCGATATTAATGGCATAGTGCATAATGAATTCCTGCCACTAGGTGAAACGGGCAATAATGCCTACCTACAAGTTCAATGCTGTTTGCGTGAAGCAATCCGAAAAAAATTCCCGTATCTGTGGAAAAACAATTCATGGCTTTTGCACCACGATAATGCATCAGCACACACTTCATTGCTTGTTCGTGAATTTTTGGCCAAAAATAATACTGTAACAATACCCCAATCTTCATATTAGCCAGACATGGCTCCGTGAGTCTTTTTCCTATTTCCAAACATAAAGAAAACCTTAAAAGGCCGTCGTTTTACAGCCGTAGATGACATTAAAAGCGCATCGCTGAAAGAACTAAAGGCTATCTCAAAGATCGAGTTTGAGAAGTGTTTCGAGGATTGGAAGAAGCGCTGGCACAAGTGTATAATCTCCAATGGGGACTATTTTGAAGACGACAACATCAATGTAGAAGAATAAATAAATATTTTGTTTAAATAATTTAAATTCTCTTTACTTTCTGAACACACCTCGTATGTTATAGAGGATAGCAGTTAGGTAGTAGACCCGACAAAGTGCTGTTAGGAATTAAAAAATGTAATTTTAATTTTTCGTTTTAAATATTGTAATGAGGTCACAGCCAAAAAATAAACAGTATTGTAAAAGACGCAGAAAAATTACGAAACTGCTGACATACTGCCTGTTTTAATAAATTACAATGTTTGTAGAACAGTAGTTCAGATACAAACTTGGGGAAAAGTAGGTCTGGGCCAGTAGATTCTGGAGAGACCAAAGGGCAATCAAGGAAGTGCTCCAAGAAGACATTCTAACCAGGCGGTGCTGGGAAGCAACGGAGTCTAAATAACTGGACAGTTTTAGAGTACACATGATCCCCTTCTTCTTTGGTTTAAACAAATTCGTGTACAGATCTCCAAAGATGATCTTGAGACATTATTTCAGGTGGAAAATATTGATCGAGTAATACAATAATATACATTCGTAACAACGTAAGAATATTGTAATATAATTTAATGTATTAAAGGGCTTTGTTGAGCCTCTGATAGTTGATTCTTTAAATGACCCTTGTTAGGAAAGATCATAAATTCTTAACAGTGCCAATATTACTGTATCAAATTAAATTGAAATAACACAAAGAATCAATTCAGTAATTAACATCACTGGCAAATAAGTTATATATAAAGATGGCGTCATCAGTTGGGGGAATGCTAACAAACATATTTTCGTTACAGTTGGGTGTGTGTGTGTGTGTGTGTGTATTTAAGGTTAACAAGGAAAACAGGTGTTTTATAGAAGCACATTTCACTGCGTGGTGTTGGGCATATTCTTTTCACACAATAGTGAAAAGCAAACAAAAATGGCGGGGGGATGTATTTAAATCATACGTCAACGCAGAAGTTAATCAGTATTACAGACTTTCTACTAAATTTGGTTTTTACATTACACAATGTTTAGGTAAGTATTGGATTATATTTTTAATGATTTTGTTAATTTTAGTTATTACGTTACTACATATATTTATAATTTTCTTCTCTATACTTATAGTTTTATACCCATAGGACACTTTTACTCCATCCATATATAATCATAGTACTGAAGAACAAAGATCGTTTTTTATATTTATTTTTTATTTTTAATACAATTAAGTTTTAAGTTTCACGAAAAGATTTTGTAATAACGTTCAAATCATTTACATTTGACCACTAAAGTAGTAATTTTGATAGCAACCTTTTGTTTTACAATTAAGAAAATATTTTCGAAGCAGTGTCCGGTTGACCACAACAATCGTAAAATGTGTTCACTATACTAATAATGTGATTTAAAAAAACATTATACTATTAATAATAGTAATAATTTTCATTGATAAGTTTTAAATTTTATCAATGAGGCATTTTATTTTATTTTAAAACGCATAACTTTGTCATAATGCTTTAATAGAAAGAACAATTTCATCTGATCTTTTTTGATCAAGATAAAATCTATCATCTAATGTATGAACATCTTGCGTAATATTTGACAAATACTCTACTCAAAGCTTGTTGTATACTGGTCAAAAGTAAACCACTTACTTTAGGCCTATATGTTGATAACAGAAGTTTATCCATTCTAGAGTATTGCTCTAAGTACACATATGAGGGAAAATAACCCAATAAAAATATTAATATTATATAGTTTATATAATATTTTAATAATTACCCAACATAAATTTTATATAGTTAGCTAAAAACGTTTGCACAAAGTCAGTGTATTAAACTATTGTATAATTATGATTAATTGTATTGTTTACTGTTTCCAGTGTTATGCATTGTTTAACAGCATTTGTTATATTTGCTGTTGTACAATTATTCAGCTGTGACGTAAAAGATTATAACCCAGATAGCGAGGAAGATGCACGCAAATATCTTGACTATCTTGAGCAGAAAGTGTGCTATGAAGGTCGATATAAGCAAGTGTCTGCTATTTTTGACTATCATACAAACATTACCAACGAAACCATGAAGATATATGTAAATACTATTCATTTTTTTAAATTACAAAATTTATTTAAAAGCGACTAGTTTTCATTTTCCTATTTTTCAGTATTATTTGATAGTTCTAAACCCTAATATAAGCAGACCTTAACGACGATTATGAAGTGGAAATCGTAAGTGGTTAATTATATAAAATACTTTTAGAAATTCGCTACTATCAGGTTAACGAGACAAGTAAGAGGGGTGATTATTTTAATTTATTATTTGGCTATAAGCATTTTTGGTTGTATGACTTTTTGCTAGACTTTAAAAATCACCAATATTTTAAAAACAAATATTCTTCGGAATTAAATTATTAGAAAATAAAATTTATTAATGCAATTATATTTCTTAAAGTCTAAAAAGAGATACCGAATCCTCATTATGTTTATTATCTTTTTCACTGGCGTTTGTAATTAGTTATTTTTCCCTTTAAAAAAATTTGCTAGTGCAGACAAAAGTATATCTATTTTGAAAAACACTTAAATGTTTTTTTCTTGAAATTGTTTCATTTGAGCAAAACAAATACAACGTGGGATATTCAGTATTATTTTTAAATAATTTCATCAAACTAATTATTACATAATAATCAAACATTTATTTTATTATAATTTAATAAAATTCAACTTGATTTAGTATACTCAATTATAAAATAGCAATTAAATAAATTAAAAGAAGACTTTGACAGCAATAAATAATAATTCGTTTTCCTGTTTTATGTGTTTGTTTTTCGAAATTTTACACAAGCTTTATATAATTAGTAGTGGTTTTCGAATGTCCAAAGAAAACTTCTAAGGCAAATTTTCAAAAAAATCTTTAGAAACTTTACCAGAGACTAATGTGAAGCTACTGATGCAATGAACTTTACAGCTATGAAGCTTCATATTTCTTATTAATGCTTTTATTGTAACATTATTAATTATTTTTTATTTGATTTCCTTCAGAAAGAAGAATTATTGAAACCACCATTGTTTGACGCTGAATTCGTTTCCTTCAACTGGGATTGTTTCGACCCCGATCTTAAACGCCAAGCAATGTTTTATGGTTTATTAGATAAGCCTGTCGATCCAGTCGCATACAAAGCAGTAAGTCATAAGTTACATGAAGTTCGTATAAAAAAAATAAAAAGTTTGTGCTAGTATATGAAGCTATAAAGGTATATGGAGAAAGTAAGATGACAGTGAAAAGCAAAAACAAACTTTAATAGTGATACTCAATGTCCATATAATCAGGTCCCATGAAACAATAATTCCTAGTTAGATGTGCTTGTGTATGTGTGTGTGTGTGTGTGTGTGTGTGTGTGTGTGTGTGTGTGTGTGTGTGTGTGTGTGTGTGTGTGTGTGTGTGTGTGTGTGTGTGTGTGTGTGTGTGTGTGTGTGTGTGTCTTTTAATGCCCTACACTTTCCTATTTACTTTATTTCAAAACATCGATTGTGCAATCGTTGTGGTTGTCGATAACAAAAAAATTTAAAAACGTTAAAAAATATTTGTCAAAAACTACGAAATTGCAAAAAAAAATTATATGATTTTTTTAAAATAAAATATAATTAAAGTAGGAAAGTTTCATACTTCAAAAGCCTAAACTGAACCAATTTTGATCGATAAACACTCATTTTATTTATTATGATTGCAGTATTTCCTTCCGGTATATAAATGCCAATTGGAATTACATTGCAAAAAAATGCAAAACCGTTTTCCGAATTCAGTATTTTGTAATTCCATTAACTGAACAGCTGATTTATGAAAAATGAGTTGTTCGTATAAGTTTAAAAAAAATTATTGACCATCAAGAACGGGTGGCAGCGTTCCACCCGTTTGAACATTGATAATGTTCAGTAATCTGCGTTAAGAATTTTTCCTTAAGTAGTTCAAAACTGATTTAACTTTTTTTTTAATTATAGACTTGACGTGGATTGTTTTTACCATTTGGTCAGGTATGAAAACCAAAGCACTTCATAATTTTAATTATATGTTCATTTTCTGCAGTACGGCGAAGTAATTGCTAAAATGATTGACCTTGGTGATACACCATCTAAGACATGCATTTACAACTCTACAGTATGCGGACCTGAAGGTTTGTTATGGTTTTTTTAACTCCTACACTGACACACTTTTAAGTTAACACACTTCGCCTTACCCTACGCCACCTATTAATCTCCTTAAAAGAAGCTAGAGGTTTGACCCTTTTAATGTTTATGTTGTATCGAGACTTTTCTACCAAAAACATTTTCTTTCAGTTTATAATATATTTTTAAACACAAATTTTGATTGGATTTTTTGTACTTTGAGTTTTAAATATTGAATAATGCTATCATTTATTCTTGACTGTCTAGTTAAGAATTTAAAAAATTAAAACTCATAAATACTGATATATAAAAACCTTGCCACTTTCATTCATTTCCATTATTCTATAATGTTTTATTAAATTTCTTTAGATTATATTAAACACACAAAGATAAATTTGAATGTGGCACTTCTAAAAATTTTAAATGTCAATTTTTGTAATTCAAAAGGTCATAATTGCGGGGAAAATATATTTTAAAGAAGAGTAAGATAAAAAATTGATTATGAAGTTATTAATTTTTGGAAATACGCTTTTGTTCTACAAGCGAGACAGTTGCGTACTGCAATCATTTTGAAAACTCTTGGTTTTTGTAACGTAAAGGTCTGTTAAAATTAATTACCATTTAAATTTTTTGAAAAACATAACTAGCAAGATTTCAAATACTACCATTATTTTTTTTACAGCAAGTTACATCATTTTCATAGCAAATAGAAATTCTCATAACCCCAAAGAACTTCAGTTCTACTGGGAACAAAACCGAGTACCTGTAGCTACTTTGGTTAGGCCTGTGTGGAAAGAGTACGTGGACTCAAGTAACAAGGTATCTCAGTCTCAAGGTAAGCGATATTCCAGTTCGCTTTAAACATGACTTTAGTGGCAGATGCAACTAACGTCTGTCAAGAGTACCTTCCAGTTATCAACATGACCGCTACTCTGGCGAATATAACATTATTATTACAAAGTGTTTTGTTTGTTGTGTGAATCTAAATCTATGAAGGCTTTAAAAATGACAATAAATTTTAGAAATAAATCTGCAGTCACGATTCCAAATATGGCAAAAAATAAAACCACTGTATTATTTTTTTTTAACATGTAGTCATGTATTTAGCTAGTATTAAAAAAAGGATATTTGAAAACATTAGCAGTGAAACAGAAAGTAAAATAATAATCAACAGACAAACTTTTAGTAGTTAAATATTTTTAATATTGTTTCTAAAGTATGGTATCAATAAGAATATTAAATTTGATTACAGGCTATGCTAACCGAGCGGTAGAAAATATGGGTGTGTTTGAAGTTCCACTGGCTGCAGAGCTCAAACAATTTTTAATGGATTTGTGGGAAGAATTTAAGCCTTTCTACCAACAAATGCATGCTTACATTAGAGGACGACTTCGTGACAGGTTCGGTCCAGATGTTGTATCGGAAAAAGGACCGATACCAGTTCATTTATACAGTAAGTAGGAACGAATAAAGTAAAATAATTTACTTGCTACACGTTGGAGTGCATTTTGCAAAGGTCAAACAATATTTTAAGCAGATATATCATATACTTTGTAATAACTACCAATCACAATTTAAAGAAAAAGTATTACAGTTGCACCACATTTCTATTATCCATCAATATAGATAGTGTCTGGCCTTGGGTTGGTTGTGCTGAATCTGAAAATTTCTGCCCTACATGACGTCCCTCGTGTTAGCTTTGTATTTACCTAAGATTGGTGGACGGGTCTTACGTTTTGCTCAGCAGGTGTGCCGCAGGGATCTGTTCTTGGTCCTACGCTGTACAATATATTCAAGTGTGATAAGCTACAGTGAAAGTTTGATGCTTTTCTCTCGTGTACCGTATAACAGTTAAGCGAATAATTATCACTGAAAACCGCGAAATGAAATAAAATAAAATTTTATTTTGTATGTTTAGTAGTAGTTTTAATTCTAACACATTATCCTAGGAATTGGATGTTTTTTTAAATATAAATAACATTTCCATTTTTTGACACTTCTACTAATCCAATTTTTACAATATTATTTCTTCAGTTTCCGGTTACTGAAACATCTATTTGGATGTAGCTTGGATTTTAATGATATGTTTTTCTTTAATTCACAAAACACGTAACACAATCATGTACGAGATGGTAACGTTACAAGAAGAAATACTACTGGTTGATTGCTACATTGGATGACACGGGACTGACTAACATTTCTTTGCTCAATATCCCTGTTTGAAAAGTTGCAGTTCGACAACATTATCGTATATTTTCGTTTTAAATGACAGCTGATTTTTTAACAAATGGGTGAACTCGTTCTAAATTGTATCGCATAAATTAAACTCCTCCAAAGAGCGAGAATAAAAATCAAGCGTCTACATTAGTGTATTGTTTGCATATTTGTGATGAAACTAGTGTCAGCATAGCAACTATTAATGAAACGTTTTAGCATAATTTGATTTTTTTTTTAGATTTTTTTTTTTAGAATCATGGATACAGCTATTTGAGTTTTATAACTATCTTTTTCTTCAGAAATATTTTACCCGTAAAGTAAAATCATTAAATTACAAATTAACTCTTTTTGAAGAAGATATTTAGCCGAAAATTTAAACCAATGACAAACGGTCAAATCTTTCTATACAATAAAAATTGATTTTTTATTTATCATAATTGTGTAAAATATTCTGAATTATTTTAAATGAATTCTTTTTAAATTAATTCTTAAAATATGTAATTTCGAAAAAACATTGATATTTGCTTAGTTAATCAATAATAATCTTGATAACACAGCATGTTTTCATGTGTTCAATTAAAACTACAGGTAACAAAGACAATATTTCAAACTTTTAAAGATTACTAACAATCAATTTAAAACTCTTTATCACTGTACGTTCTAAACTTATGGATAATTTAATAAAAATGAAAATAGGGAAACTATAGTTTTAATCTTTAATTCAAATTCAGTTTTTTCATATGTATTTACTCAGTTTCTATAACACATTTTTACTATTATTGTACTATTCAGTTTTATGCATAACCTATTTAGCTTAAAACACAATTAGTGCAGTTGGATAATATTTTTCAGGAACAATATTATTGATTACTATTTTGTTTGCAGGCATTGGTTATGGTATGGACATTGCCGCGTTTAAAAATTATATGCATCCATACCCTGACAAAACGAAAGGTTTATTCACTACTATCACAGATGAAATGCAAAGACAGGTGACTGATTAATTAGTTTTATTTATACAAATAGTACAACCACATGTTAGCCAATTTGAATTGAAAAATAAATCTTCTAGACCACATTTTTGGAGTTATCTATCTATCTATCTATATATATATATATATATATATATATATATATATATATAGAGAGAGAGAGAGAGAGAGAGAGAGAGAGAGAGATAAATGTATATGTAGATTTTATAATAATTTTGTTATTAAAAAAAATAATTTTATTTTTTTCGGTCTCCTTCACATAGTAACACTAATACGACAAAACTTCACATACAACTTTGTATAATACAAAATACATGCATATATAAAACTTACAATAAATAATTAATACAAATTAGTAAATATTTATCGATATTAAATATTTAATACATTTATTACGTCTTTATTACATTAATACATTATGTATCTATCTATCTATCTATATCTATATATATATATCTATATATATATATATATATATATATATATATATACATACATACATATATATATATATATATATATATATATATATATATATATATATATATATATATATATATATATATATAGATATAGATATAGATATATATATATATATACAATAGATAGATAGATAGATATTATATATATATATATATATATATATTTAATTATTATTATTATTTTCGTAAAGACCCTGTTAGATCACGCAAAGCACTCCTACTCATGTCTTGTTCCTTCTAATCCTCCACACCTCCCTCATCCTGTCCCCATGGAACCTCTTCCTCTCCTCTGTCCATCTCCCCTGTTCTCTTTGGGATTTCATTCCTTGGGATCTTCCAACCGAGCATCTTTCTCCTGTATGCGTTCCTGTCTTCAATGTTTGTTGAGTCTATTTCTGCGTCATGTAGGTCTATTCTGACTTGTGTGATCCACGATGTTGTTGATTTGACTCCTTGTATATACTTAAGGATTCTGTGGGCAAATCTCGTTCTTAGGAGTCTACTGATATGTCTATAGAACTGAAATCTTTTTCTTCTGATGACTGCTGCCAGGTTCGATATCATCTCTGTGGTCTTCCGGGAGTGCAACCTATATCCGTCTTCTGTTAGAGAGAGAGAGAGAGAGAGAGAGAGAGAGAGAGAGAGAGAGAAAGCGGGAGAGAGAGAGAAAAAAATCGCAATTAAAAATAAATTATTATTGATAGTGGTACAAATATAAAAATGGTTATTAATAAACTGCAGAGATATCACCAATAATATAGTGTACTCTTTAAAGTTTTGTTTTGTGTTTAGTTAAATAAATAAAATTTTAGTTATTATCTTAGACCAATCTTGTTTATTGTGTAATTTTTTTTCTTTTTAATATATAATGTTATTAATATATAATGTATAATATATAATATAAGTTATAATGTTACTAATGTTGACGCAAAGTGCTGTAGTTTAAAATTTTAAATAAATAATAAATTCTTTTATAACTTACTTTATTTTTTAATAGGCCCAATCTTGTGTTTATATTGTGTTAATGTATTCTGATGTCTGGTTGGAGGTCATACTACCACAAAGTACTACCTCAACAAATCACATAAATGAAATAAATTTTAGAATTTATGAAGAGTATTTTATTTTTGTTTAGAATTATACAGTGAAGAAACTTGTAAACCTAACTGAAGATTTTTATCATTCGTTGGGATTGGAACAACTACCTGATAACGTATTCAAGTACTCGATGTTTGAAGAACCGGAAGATAGAACGGTTTCATGTGACCCGACTTCATATGATTTTTATAACAGAAAGGATTACAGGTAGTACACAAGTGTTTGTAATTAATTTCAGTGCATGTTAGTTTTAACGGAAGTTTCTATTTAGAATATATAACCTATTAATTTAAAAAATAGCAGTTCCTATGTTACATTTTCGAATATTTACGCTTCTCATTCTACCAAAGACCCCTAGTTTACCAAAGATCTATTTTTAACACTAAAGAAAGGTACTAACCCTTACTATTAGCAAACTAAGAATTATCCTATGATATATTAATAATAAGGATCAGTTTTGCAAACCTGTTTTTATAAAAGGTATAAACTTGCTTTTCAAATTGTAAAGATACTCCAAATTTATTATTTACTGTAAGATAAAATAAAAATTGATTTGTAACAGCGTTTAAGACTTATAATATCAAAAATCAATTTTTCGTTAACTGGTTCTAATTAATCTTATAATTCATGATGTTTCGATATACCAATTACCATGTATTAAATTTAAAAAAAAAAACAATTCCCAAGTCTGTTTTATATTCAATAATATTATTGCCCCTTTTAATACATTTTAACGTTGAAATTTATAGTTTATTATAAATAACTTAATCTAAATTAAAATATTTTAACACGCAAAAAAATAATTTTATTTTTGTCGGTCTCCTTCAAATATTAACACTAAGTACGTCTAAACTTCACATAAAACTTTGTATTATACAAAATATACAGTAAATAATTAATACAAATTAATAAATATTTATCGATATTAAATATTTAATACATTTATTACGTCTTTATTACAATAATTACTTAAGCTTTCTCCAACGGATTAATGTATATAAGTAATATAAAGTATAAGTAATATAAAGAAAACATTATCAACTCTTCTTGTAACTCAAAAGGAAGAATTTGCTTTATTTATAAAAACAAATTTAACAATGATTTAATAAATAACTACATTTTTCATTTTTTTAAATATTATAATACAAATATAACTCTACAACAAATAGTTTTAAATTTAATTAATTAATTTTTATCCATTCACAGCACATATATTAATTCATTTCTCATAATTCTAAAGTTTTTATTTCCACTTGTATTCAATCATTTATTGGTTTTTGATAACATATTTAAAGGCAAAATTGTTTGTTTTAATTCTTGCATATGATATAATCAAGCTCTTTATTGGTTACTAGCGGTAAATCATATATTTGCTATCGTGTTGTTTAATTTATACATACATAAATTAGACGTTGGGATGATTTATAGCGTATGAAAATGCCAAGCCCTCGCCGGGAATCAAACCCGGGTCCTCGGGGTGAAAGCCTTGTACGCTATCCGCTAGGCCACCGAGGCGGTTCGTTAATTGCTTTAAGGGTGATGGAAATACCTTATTTTCCCCATATTAAACATTTAACCCGCGTTCTCAACTGACGCATAAATTTGTTTCAAATTTTTACCATCTCTTCACAGGAACGATATACAACTTTTAACACAAGGAAATTTAAGTACGAAAGATACAAGCCATTTTATAATATTTATTTCCTGAAGTTCTATTTAATTCTATTAAAAGAAATATAATATAAATCCTGAGTGTGTATTAATTCATGAATTTTAAAATTGCTGCATTAAAGTTGCTGGTTATAGGTATTAAATATACCCTGAAAATTTAATGTCAGAGTTAAAGTTAATATATCAAGGCAAATTATGGACTAAAAAATTATTATTATTATTATTATTATTATTATTATTATTATTATTATTATTATTATTATTATTATTATTATTATTATTATTATTATTATTATTATTATTATTATTATTATTATTATTATTATTATTATTATTATTATTATTATTATTATTATTATTATTATTATTATTATTATTATTATTATTATTATTATTATTATTATTATTATTATTATTATTATTATTATTATTATTATTATTATTATTATTAGTACTATTTACAGTTTAGGAACATTAAAATGAACAGGGCTTATTATTTTTTTTGAAAATTAATATTCAGTAATTTTACTTCTTTAGAATAAAATATTGTACGGAGGTGGATCTTTATGACTTTCAAGTTTTATTGCACGAATTCGGACATGTACACAACTTTGTGGCATATAAGGACCTTCCTTGCAGTTACAGGGATACAAAATCAGGTAATTGTTGATGTTACAATCATAGATACACACTAATAGGAACACAGGTGAAATCTAAACATAACGTAACCAATATCTTAAACACTAAGAAAACTATGCGCTTATTTAAAATTATTAAAATTTAAGAATAAACTTTAACTGTTGTCTTTATGCTTCAACTTCAACAGTCATACAACTTAAATTTTATACAATGATTTGAATTATAAAACTTCATTTAAGAAAAACGCTTTAGTGAAACGAATGTCATTAATTTTGAAATATATGTTATTATTTATTCTTCAGAATTCAGAAAACACAATTTAAAAAACTTGTCAATGGTTTTGACTTTTGACAATTTATACATTTTGTCTTAGACCTATCAAACTCTGTTTCAATACCACTGTCCATTACTGATTTTTCTCTTCACTTCTACTACATTCAAGTTGTATTCTTAAGAAAATAACGATCTGTAAAGATGGTCTACGGTTAAAAGAATGACAATCAACAAAACGATAAGCATTTAAAGCTATTCCGGTGAGCGTTATCTTATGTGTCTGTAGATAACAGCAAAGCATCACCACGAGCAGTTGTTCTAACCTTTTGCTTAGTTCTGTGTCTGTGGTTGATTGAAGATGGTTTTGTGACAAAGGGAAATCTTATAATTGAAACCGAAGTGCTAACAAAGAACGTCCATCAGACTGTCAAACACCATCGAGTAACTGGCGCGCACACAAATACAGGTTGAGAGGATGTGGGACATACTAACACAAACTTCTGGCACCGTTTTGGAAACCATTCGACAATGTTGGGCAGATATTTGTGTGACTTCATGTGGCGCAAACGAAATACAGAGAAATCGAATCCGTTTGAGCGATACTGCAGTACATTTTCGCTTTTTTGTCAGCTCAATAGTGATTAAGTTTTCATAATATGTTGTTTTATTACAAAACTAATCTGAAATGATTGTTTTTATTTGTTTTTCTCATTCACTTTCAATCCTTTCATTGTACAAGTGAACAGAAAAAATTTAGGAGTTGGGGGCGTGTAACGGAAATTTACTCATATACATGGCTTACTGTTTAGTCGCAAGGAGCTCGAGAACGAGAGTTGATCAATAATCTCGAAACGTTATTTATATCGTAAATATACACAAATTATAGAAAATTTCTAAATAAGCAATAGTAATTACATTAATAAAGTAATACTCTGAGTCTATACTTTATAGAGTTTTATAGAGTTTATACTCTATAGAGATTTTGATGATAAAGGTTTTCCGAAACGCGTCAACGAAAGTAATATTGACGAAGCTAGGGAAGGCAGATCATTATACTGAACATAGTGACAAATTAAATTGTCTTTATTTTTATTGACTAAAATAAATTTTTATTGACTATTGTCTGTTTTTAGCTCTCGTCGAAGCTATTGCAGATACGATGGTTATAGCGATCTCATCTAACAAATATCTGCAAAGGATTGGTCTGGTATTAGACGAGTGCGAGAAGGATCCTGAAGCAGAATTAAACGATTTGTATGACATATATCTAAATACTGCAGGTCCTGGGCCGATATCACTACTTGAGGATCTTTGGAGATGGAGCTGTTTCACTGGTGAAATACAAGAGGAACATTACAACCAAGCTTATTGGGACTTAAGGTGTTTATATAAAAATGTTTAATTATTTTTGAAATTTTGATAGTTTTTCTGTTACACAAACAGACGGACAGAAAGACAGACACACACACACACACACACACACACACACACACACACACACACACACACACACACACACACACACACACACACACACACACACACACACACACACACACACACACACACACACACACACACACACACACACACACACACACACACACAGAAAGAGAGAGAGGGAGGAGAGAAATCTCAAAAATTGAAATATATATTATTGACATAAATTTACTTATATTTTGGTATTTTGTAATCACAATACTTACGTTAAAATTAAAAATGACATGTTCCATAAAGCTGAAAAATCATTGTCTTATTTTTAAGAATTGGCGACATTATGTAAAACAAATTAACAAAAAATTCTTTGTATTATGTATGAAATAATCAACCACTGTTACAGACACAAGATTCAAGGGGTTGTCCCGCCTACAACAAAAAATATTGAAAATTTTCTAGACGCTGCTAATAACTTCTTAATGCTGGATGATACTCCGTCTATAAAGTGAGTAGGTTTTTAAAAATATATTTAAGATAATGACACTCCGATAAAATAATAACTTTACAAATTTTCTCTTAAACACATTCAGCTATTTATTATGTATTTTATACGTTAGCCAAATCAGTCCTACTGTTAACGTATTAAAATAAATATATGTTTACTTTATACATATAAAGAATCAGTAATACTTTATATTAAATGATTTTTAATACATACTTTTATATACACATTTTTTCAGTTTTTAGCTTGTCTTTAAGAGTGTAGTTAGGTATAAGTTGTTTAAAGATCCGATAGATTTTGCATGGCCGAGATGTTGTAACCAATTTGAAAGAAGACATATCACACTGGCAATAAAATGTATTACATTTAATGCAAAAGTCAATGTATATAAAATCGGAGTGATATTTCTTTCGAAACCTACGAAACCAAAAACATAAATGATATTAATCAAGGCAACTGAAAAGCACAGTTCTGTTACATAACCTCGAAATTATTAAAACGCGTTAAGTAATTGACTTAATTGACATCATTTTTTAACATAATTAAGGATGGCAAAAATTAACAGGAATTAAAAAAAAGATATTTTTTTATTTATTTTCTTTTAGGAAACGACATGATCACCTTCGAAGTATTTTCCATTACATTCGATACATTTTCCAGTCTGTGACACCATTCTTGAAACATTTTTCGAAATCATTTTTTTCCACAGTTGGCAGCTCTTCCATTTTTTCGTCATATTATTTATGTCGCCTTTTTACATCCTTTTTAATTTGTAGAAACAAAATTAATTCTCAAGAAATTTTGTTAACTGACTCACTGTTTTGACTGCGTGAGGGTTAACGTAGTGGAAAAACAGTCACAGTCTGTTGAAAGGCGATTTTGTCTCACACTGTTACGCAATCCTTCTATGACCTTTAAATAGATTACTTGTATAACGATCTGACGTGGAATAGATTGTAAATGCAATATCATTTTTTACAAAAAAAAGAAAATTAATTGGTAACGAAGATTCTGAAATGAGTTATTAAATAAGGACATTATTAATGTGTTTTATGAATAATAAAAATCACGAGAACCAGACATCTAGGGAATGCCAATGATATTTAGTTAAAATGGCACTTGAGTAAATATAACACGATGAAGTAAGAACGAAGATAAAGTCAAGAACAAAACCTGAACGAGAGTAAAGAAATTTCAATTAACTGTGAATGTTCGGTGTTGGAATAACGTTTCCGTTTACACATGAATTAATTTTTATGATATAAAACATAATTTTACAGTGTTTTTCTTATAAATGTAAAGAAGTCTTTTTTTACCTTTGCCAAAGTAATGGTTATGAGATCGTTTTACCAAAATGCAGAGCAGAGATATGGGCAAAGTAAGAGATAAATTTCGATAAAGATATATAGATATTTTTCTTTTAATTTAGAAAATATTACATTTTCGAATAAATAAATTAGAAAAAAACATAAAAAGTAGTACTTTTTAAAGGTAATGTGTTTCAAATGGTTGCACTTAATACAAACATCTAAATTTTATTTTTTGCTTCTGTTGTTAAAATATATATTTTGGATTTTATTCAATTAAAATATAGTATGCAAGCATGAATTATAAAACTTTCATATACATCGATATTTGATTAACAACCAAACATTATGATTTTGAGAAACGAGACCCAATTTCCAGTTTTATGTCACTTGCTGTTCTGTTTTACAGTTATTTTCTGTGTGCAATGGCTGAGTTTCAATTCTACGAAGGTCTGTGCATAATTGCTGGACAATACAATCCAAATGATCCAAATTCTGAGCCATTGCACAACTGTGATCTGTACGGAAACAAAGTGGCTGGAGAGAAGTGGCAGTAAGTACAGCTGGTGTTTCATTTAAAGTTTAAAGAAATTATTAATATATAACATATTATAAGTGCATATTACTATTTATTATAAGTCATTTTGTTTTGTCATCATATGTCCCTGCTTTAAATTATTTCAAACAGTAGAGAACAGAGTAAAATATAATTTGTGTATTATTGTGTCAAATGTTGTCATTTTATATTGAAATTTTCCTTGTCAACATGATTATTGTTCACAGTGAAGTGTTAAAATTGGGTAATTCTAAGCCTTACACAGCTATACTGGAAATTTTAAATATGGGCACAAAGTTGAGCGCTGCTTCTGTACTGAGATACTTTGAACCGCTGCACAAATTTTTTATCGCCGAAAACAAAAGGAGAGGAGAATATATCGGCTGGGAGTAATCTAAGTGTAAGTGAGGTAATAATTTCGTAAAGTTTATACAAACTGTAACATTAGGAAACTGGTATTTTCTTGTAGCCTTATAAATTTTCTTGTATTGCTCATTAAAATTTATTTATTTGTAAAAAATATTACAACAAATTTTAAAAAATTAGTATAAACAATTTTCTTTTACGTTTTAAAGTTTTATTTTGTTTTTTTTTGTAATAACAAAAAAAACTTATTATATAAATAAAGTTTTTGTTTTACTATAAAGTTTTATTTTGTTAAAAATATTAATGTTTCCGAAAAATGGACTAAGAATAATATACTGGCCTGGAAAATATCGAAATAAATAAATATGAATAAGTAAATAAATTTGTAAGTAATAAAATGGAAATAAAAAAATCCACTTTAAAAATTAGAGTTTTTTAATTCATTCCAGAATTTAATAGAAATTATTATAAGATGTTTGTATTTTGCCATGTATTGGCCAGAAATCTATAGGATGTGTAATAAAACCTTTTAAAAGCGAACTTAGAAAAAGCTAATGATTCTGCTAAGTTTACTTATTTACGGAAACTATGTTTGCCTTTATATTTTTAAGAGCGGATAAAACAGGAATTCCAGTAAAGTAACATACTCGTACTTAGTGTAAAAAGGTCAACATATTTTTCATTCACGTGTGATAGCTTAATTTGCTTGTAAATAATGTTAAAGCTTTACAACGACAGAGGTGGTCACTGTGGCTAAAGCATCGGTCCGTCTGTTGCGCCTCTGAACTGCGCACCTCAAGGTACATAGTTCTAGCCGCAGTTACTCCCGTTGCATTTCCCTTACCGTAACTATGATCCTTATTTCCGTTAATAAGTTTTTATTCGTCCTCATTAGTCTAAAAAAAAGAAAACAACGATATACGTTCTGTGACTGTACACTACCTCAAGACCAAATGTCAAAAACTGTACACTTACATAGTTGGAGACGCTTTTGAATTGATACGCAATTTCTTGTGTACAAATTTCTTGAATAAAAATTATTATTTTTAAATTCTAACACAAACAATTTGCCTATTTTTTGCAGTCAAGCAGGAGTTACATATCAGATGATAAATAAATAATCTTAAAAGTTGTATAAATATTTAAATTTGGAATTTTAGATAAAAAATTACTTAAATATAACAGTTTCTTATTCACTTTACCATGAGTAAAAATTAATTTGATATACATTTTGAGTTAATTTTTCTTCGTTTTGAAATCATGTTTTAAATTATGTTTTTTTTTTTTTTCAAGAGTGCTCTTCCATAGATCGTTTCTCTAACTCAAATTTCTATTGTGAGATTTATTACAACTAGTCTCTCATTACACAAAAAATAACGTGTTATCTTGTGTGTTTGTAATTATTGTAATGTATTAAAAAATAGCTTTATTAAAAATACTGTAGCGTTTTAACAAACCCACCTCTACTCTTCCGCATGTGGACATACATCAAATGATTACGCAGAGACAGATGGAGAAAAATAAAACTTTTATATATTAAATATATAAATTTATATATATATATAACTTATATATATATATATATATATATATATATATATATATATATATATTCATTTGTATACTATTGTGTCTTTAAAAAGAAGAACAAATATATTTCCAAAATGTAAAATTCGTACATGGGCAATCGTACAAGTTCATTAAAATGGGATTTAAAACGTAATTTAATATAAAGAAATATGTAAGTAATATTTAACGTTAATTAACTTTATTTCTATTGCGATCTGATTTAATATGGCTGAGAGGCAAGAGTCCATCGCTTTTTTATTTACCAGTTTTATTTAAATACCAAAATGAACATCCGAAAACACAACAGACAAAAAAACGCATTCTAGAAAACAATTTCCTGTTCCAAAAGCAGATTTATTTAATTAAAATCACATAATCGCTTTTTAGTGTTCGTAAGCTTTCTATGTAATTCATATTTTGTGTTAACAAAATGCTAAATATTATTTCAAAAATAATAATTTTAAAAAATGTTTTTGTCTAGTTATCTGTTACGTGATGAAGGTAAATTTTGTTAACACAAATGTTTTTGTTCACGCCATTATTTGACAAAATCCAGTGATACATTATAGCTGGCCTTTTTACAAAGCTCACATATAACTGCAAAGCGTAAGCTTCAATGATCTAATTATATTAAATGAACAGTTTAAAGCATCCATTTGTCCCAGTGTTTACAAACAGATTTCAACAATTAACTGTCGTTCTTTTTTATAGGTATTTATTTTGATTAGATTATAAATTATTTAAAACAAAAACTATAACGAACGTACCCTTTTTAATCAGACTTTTGTAACGTATATTAAAATTCACATTAAAGCTAATCTTGTAAGAATATTTTAGTCAAATGAAAATCAAAATGGTGATTTTGATTAAGTAAATTTCATACATAGTAACTCCGTAATACCAATTGTTACATTTAAGGAAGTAACAGTTATAATTAACAGTATTATAACAATATTGTTGACGCCCCAGTACATCAACAACCGATGAAAACGTGGAATAAGTGAAAGAAATGGTTAAGAACAATCGCCGAATCACAATTAGAGAGGTCGCTGGTGATGGCATATCGATTGGACCATGTCAAGACATTGTTTCCAGTGGTTTGTGTATGAAACGCGCGGCAGCAAAATTCGTTCCAAAATTCTTGAATTTTTGAACAAAAACCGCGGCGAATGGAAGTTACTCAGGAGTCACTAAATGAAGTCAACGACGATGCAGAAATACTGAAACGTATTATAACAGGTGACGTAATATGGGTTTACAGATATGACGTCGAAACTAAGGCTCATTCATTCCAACGTAGGCATTATGGCTGGCCAAGACCGAAAAAGGCTCGACAAGTGCGGTCGAACGTGAAGGTTATGCTCACTGTATTCATCGATATTAATGGCATAGTGCATTATGAATTACTGCCACCAGGTGAAACGGTTAATAAGGGGTACTACCTACAAGTTCAAAGCCGTTTGCGTGAAGCAATCATAAAAAATGCCCGGATCTGTGGAAAAACAATTCATGACTTTTGCACCACGATAATGCACCAGCTCACACTTCATTGCTTGTTCGTGAATTTTCGGCCAAAAACAGTACTGTAACGATGCCCCAGCCTCCTTATTCGCCAGAAATGGCTCCGTGTGTCTTTTTCCTATTTCCTAAAATAAAGAGAACCTTAAAGGGCCGTCTTTTTACAGCCGTAGATGACATTAAATGCGCATCGCTAAAAGAACTAAAGGTTATCTCAAAGATCGAGTTTGATAAGTGTTTCGAGGATTGGAAGAAGCGCTGGCACAAGTGTATAACCTCCAATGGGGGATATTTTGAAGGCGACAACATCAATGTCAAAGAATAAATAAATAATTTGTTAAAATAATTAAAATTCTCGTTACTTTCTTAACACACCTCGTATGTTGTACAGGGATAGCGGTTAGGTAGTAGACCCGACAAAGTGCTGTTAGAAATTAAAAAATGTAATTTTAATTTTTAGATTTAAATATTGTAAAGGGGTCTTGGACAAAGAATAAACAGTATTGTAAAAGACGCAGAAAAATTACGAAACTGCTGACATACTGCCTATTGTAATAATTTACAATGTATGTAGAACAGTAGTTCAGATAAAAACTTGGGGAAAAGAAGAAGAGTCAAAATAACTGGACAGTTTTAGCCTACACATGCTCCCCTTTTTCTGTGGTTTAAACAAATTCGTGTACAGATCATCAGTGATGATCTTGGGACATTATTTCAGGTGGAAAATATTGATCGGGTAATACAATAATATAAATTCGTAGTTTGTTATCAAGTGTACTTGTAGCCGTAACAACATAAGAATATTGTAATATAATTTAACGTATTAAAGGGCTTTGTTGAGCCTCTGATAGTTGATTCTTTAAATGACCCGGCTTAGGAAAGATCATAAATTCTTAACAGTGCCAATATTACTGTAACAAATTAAATTGAAATAACACAAGGAATCAATTCATTAATTGCAAATACATCACCTTCAAATAAGTAATATATAAAGATGGCGTCATCAGGTGGAGGAATGCTAACAAACATATTTTCGTTACAGTTGTGTGTGTGTGTGTGTGTGTGTGTGTGTGTGTGTGTGTGTGTGTGTGTATTTAAGGTTGACAAGGAAAACAGGTGTTTTATACAAGCACATTTCACTGCGTGGTGTTGGGCATATTCTTTTCACACAATAGTGAAAAGCAAACAATAAAAAGGCGGGGGGGATGTATTTAAATCATACGTCAACGCAGAAGTTAATTAGTATTACAGACGTTCTATTAAATTTGGTTTTTACATTACACAATGTTCAGGTAAGTATTAGGTTATGTTTTTAATGATTTTTTTAAATTTTAGTTATTACGTTACTACAGATATTTAAAATGTTCTTCTCTATACTTACAGTTTTATACCCATAGGACACTTTTACTCCATCCATATATATAATCATAGTACTGAAGAACAAAGATCGTTTTTCTATAAGTATTTTTATTTTTAATAAAATTAAGTTTTAGATTTTATGAAGGCATTTTGTAATAACGTTCAAATCATTTAAATTTTTTGTAATATTAAATAATAATCATTGATAATATGTTATCAATGAGGCATTTTATATTATTTTAAAACGCATAACTTTGTGCTATTGCTTTAATAGAAAGAACAATTTCATCTGATTTTTTTTTTGATCAAGATAAAATCTATCATCTATGAACATCTTGCACAATTGCCGACAAATACTCTACTCAAAGCGGGATGTATACTGGTCAAAAGTAAACAACTTACTTTAAATGTTGATAACAAAAGTTTATAAGTTGATACTTATAGTTTTATACCCATAGGACACTTTTATTCCATACATATACAATCATAGCACTGAAGATCAAAGATCGTTTTTTATATTTATTTTTTATTTTTAATACAATTAAGTTTTAAGTTTCACGAAAAGATTTTCCAATAACGTTCAAATCATTTACATTTGACCACAAAAATAGTAATTTTTATAGTAACCTTTTGTTTTACAATTAAGAAAATATTTTCGAAGCAGTGTCCGGTTGACCACAACAATCGTAAAATGTGTTCACTATACTAATAATGTGATTTAAAAAAACATTATACTATTATTAATAGTAATAATTTTCATTGACAAGATTTAAATTTTATCAATGAGGCATTTTATTTTATTTTAAAACGCATAACTTTGTCATAATGCTTTAATAGAAAGAACAATTTCATCTGATCTTTTTTGATCAAGACAAAATCTATCATCTAATGTATGAACATCTTGCGTAATATTTGACAAATACTCTACTCAAAGCTTGGTGTATACTGGTCAAAAGTAAACAACTTACTTTAGGCCTATATGTTGATAACAGAAGTTTATCCATTCTAGAGTATTGCTCTAAGTACACATATGAAGGAAAATCTAATCTAATTCATATCATATTTCTGAATTTTTTGTTAGTTTGTTTGTTTGTTATTCAACACGCTTTAACCACTGGACCAATTGAGATGAAATTTGGTACGTATATGGTTTAAGTATCAAAGATACATATAGGCCTATTCCCGTTTTACAAAACGTCATTATACTACTTACCCAGCCCAAAATATTTATCAGTTTTTAGTTTTGTAACATCTGTTAACTATAGTTAGGTTTAATTACTGTTTACTGAACATGAGATTTAGGCACCTGAGATGGACATAGATCTAATCCCATTTTACAAATCTTAATCTATGTTTTATTTATTGCAAAAGTATTGTTTTTATTGTTACATTTTCATCTAATAATCACAATATGGTATTTTTCATTTAAGACTATTCAATGTTTTTAAAGCAGAGTGAAGAATATATATATTACTGTATATACAATGTTATTAGGATACTTTAATTGTAAGGTAGTATATATATTTGTGTAATTACATTATATGAAAAAATGGTAAATATGCAGTGCAGCATCTATTGGAGTTTTCGATATTTTTCTTACTAAAATGCTGTATTATGTGCCCAAAAGTAAAAATCCAAAATATGAAAGCACGAGAAGTACGATAAAAATCGAAAATAAAAGTGACCAACATAACCTCAAAATTGCTACCGGCGAAAATCGGTACCGTGTTGTACTGATTTTAAACGTATTTTTATTGTTTTACTGATCTACAGATCAGTAAAACAATAAAAATACGTCTAACACGGGTTTGGGTAATAGGAAACCCATTTTTTAAAAGAATAGTGCATAACCTAAGTGACACGGTTGTTAGGCCTAACACGGTGATGCGTGAAAAAACCTTTATATTTTTTTAAAGATTATTTGGCTACATATCCTAACTGTCACGGTTGTTAGGCCAAACACGGTGATGCGTAAAAAAACCTTTATATTTTTTTTAAAGAATACTGCATATCCTAACTGACACGGTTGTTAGGCCTATCACTGTGATGTGTGAAAAAATCTTTATATTTTTAAAAGAATTTTAAGTATATTAACTGACACGGTTATTAGGCTTAACACGGTGATGTGTAAAAAAACTTTTATATTTTTTTAAAGAATACTACATATCCTAACTGATATGATTGTTGGGCCTATCATTGTGATGTGTGAAAAAAACCTTTATTTTTTTAAGGAGTTCCCAAACCTTAACTGACACGGTTGTCAGGCCTAACAAAGTGATGCGTGATAAATCTTTACATTTTTTTAAAGAATACTCCATAAGCTAACTAACTTTGTTGTTAGGCCTAACACGGTGATGCATTAAAAGAACCTTTATTTATTTTTTTTCAAAAGAGTATTCCATAACCTAACTGACACGGTTGTTGGGCCTAATACGGTTATGCATGAAAAAAACTTTATATTTTTTTTAAAGAGTACTCCATACTCTAACTAACACGGTGATGGGTGAAAAAACCTTTATATTTTTTTAAACATTATTTGGCTACATATCCTAACTGTCACGGTTGTTAGGCTAAACACGGTGATGCGTAAAAAAACCTTTATATTTTTTTAAAGAGTACTACATATCCTGACACAGTTGTTGGACCTATCACGGTGATGCGTCAAAAAACCTTTATATATTTTTTTTTAAATACTAGGCTACATATCCTGACACGGTTGTTAGGTTTAACATAGTGATGCGTGAAAAAACTTTATATTTTTTTACAGAATACTCCATTAGCAAACTAATATGTTTCTTAGGCCTAACACGGTGAAGCATTAAAAAAACCTTAATTTAATTTTTTAAAAAGAGTACTCCAAACTTAACTGACACGGTTGTTGGGTTAAACGGTGATGCAGGAAAAAAACCTTAATTTTTTTTAGAGTACTCCAAAACTTAACTAACACGGTTGTTGGTCCTAACACGGTAATGCATGATCTTCAATGTATATTATGATTGCGGGCAAAGCCATGACGGGTAACAGCTAATCATATTAGGCTATATTTCTGAAAGTTTGTTTTTGTTTATTTGTTTGTTATTCAAATACACTTTAACTACTGGACCAAATGAGATTACATTTGGTGTGAACACGTTTTAGGTATCTGAGATAAACACAATACTATTCCAGTTTAATTGTATAATAGACTTTTTAATATTACTGTATTTTATTTAAATATGACATGACTCTGTTTTAGCGTATCGAGTAGCAAAAATTTATATGTCTTTGCCGAAAACCATAAATCATATAATATTGTATATAGCAATATATTAAAATGAAATGACCTATTCTGATTTTGAAAATTGACTATAAATTTTATTGCTTACATTATAATTGCAGGCAAAGCCGCAACGGGTAACAGCTAGTATCCTAATAAAAATATAAATATTATATAGTTTATATAATATAGTTTAATAAATACCCAACTATATTATTATATATTGTTAATAATATTTACTTATTGTTTAATAATTGTAATAATTAATAATTAATAATTGTAATTGTAATAATATTGTAATAATTTACCAAACAAATACTATATAGTTAGGTAAAAACGTTTGCATAAAGAAGGTGTATTAAACTATTGTATTATTATGACCCTTAATGGTATTGTTTAATGTTTTCAGTGTTACGCATTGTTTAACAGCAGTTGTTATATTTGCTGTTGTACAATTATGCAGCTGTGACGTAAAAGATTATAACGCAGATAGCGAGGAAGATGCACGCAAGTATCTTGACTATCTTGAGCAGAAAGTGTGCTATGAAGGTCGATATAAGCAGGCGTCTGCTACTTTTGACTATAATACAAACGTTACCAACGAAACCATGAAGATATATGTAAATATTATTCATTTTTTTTTAAATTATAAAATTTATTTAAAGGCGGCCAGTTTTCATTTTCCTATTTTCAGTATTATTTGATAGTTTAAGATCCTAATATACGCATAATTTAACGATGATTATGATGCGTAAATCGTAAGTGGTTAAATTATGTAAAATACTTTTAGAAATTCGCTTCTATCAGGTCAACGAGACAAGTATGAGCGGTGATTATTTTAATTTAATATTTGGCTCTAGGTATTTTAAGTTAAATGATTTTGGCCAGATATTTCGCGTAAAGTACATTTATTTACTCTGTCAATTTATTGGTTGAATACATTTTTTTAAACTTATATGTTAGTACATTTTAAAATAATTCTTATTTTGCATTATTTTTGCTGAAGTTTATTCAGTTTCCAATATATCAAAAACTGATATTATTATTCGGAAAGTAAAATTACAAATAAAATTTAATTAATGCAATTATATTTGTTAAAGTCTTCAATAAGAGATACCGAATCCTCATTATCTTTATTATCTTTTTCACTAGCGCTTGTAATTAGTAATTTTCTTCATAAAAAAAAAAGTTTGCTGTTGCAGGCGAAAGTTTTTTCTGCAACAGGCGAAAGTTATATCTATTCTGAAAATTAGTTTTAATGTTTTTTCTTGAAATTGTTTCAGTTGAGATGAACAAATACAACGTGGAGTATTAAGTATTACTTTTCCATTATTTATTCAACCTAATTATTACATAATAATCAAACATTTATTTTATTATAATTTAATAAACTTCAACTTATTTTAGTATACTCAATTATAAAATAGCAATTAAAAAAAAATTAAAAGAAGACATTGACAGCAATAAAGATTAATCACTGTTTTGTGTGTTTATTTTTCGAAATTTTACACAAGCTTTATATAATTAGCAGTGATTTTCGAATGTCCAAAGAAAACTTCTAAGGCAAAATTTCAAAAAAAATCTTTAGAAACTTTACCAGAGTCAGTATCTTAATGTGAAGCTATGGATGTAATGAACTTTACAGCTATGAAGCTTAATCTTTCGTATTAATGCTTTTATTGTAACATTATTAATTAATTTTTATTTGATTTCCTTCAGGAAGAAGAATTAATGAAACCACCATTGTTTGACGCTGAATTTGTTTCCTTCAACTGGGATTGTTTCGACCCCGATCTTAAACGCCAAGCAATGTTTTATGGTTTATTAGATAAGCCTGTCGATCCAGTCGCATACAAAGCAGTAAGTCATAAGTTACATGAAGTTCGTATAACAAAAATAAAACGTTTGTGCAAGTATATGAAGCTAAATAGATATATGGAGAAAGTAAGATGACAGTGAAAAACAAAAACAAACTTTAATAGTGATATTCAGTGTTCATTATCAGGTCCTATGAAACAATAATTCTTAGTTTTACTTAGATGAGCTCTTGTGTGTGTGTGTGTGTGTGTGTGTGTGTGTGTGTGTGTGTGTGTGTGTGTGTGTGTGTGTGTGTGTGTGTGTGTATCTTTTAATGCCTTACAATTTTTCCTATTTACTTTATTTCAAAACATCGATTGTTCAATCGTTGTGGTTGTCGATAACAAGAAAATTTAAAAACAAAAAAAATTGTCAAAAATTACGAAATTTCAAAAAAAAAGTAATAATTTTTTTTAATAAAATGTAATTAAAGTAGAAAAGTTTGAAACTTCTACAGCTTACACTGAACCAATTCTGATCGATAAACACTCATTTTATTTATCACTATTGCAGTATTTCCTTCCGGTATATAAATACTAATTGGAATTACTTTGCAAAAAAATGCAAAAACCGTTTTCCGATTTCAGTATTTTTTACTTCTATTAACTGAACAGCTGATTTATTAAAAATGAGTTGTTCGTATAAGTTTTAAAAAAATTGTTGACCATCAAGAACGTGGTAGCGTTTCACCCGTTTAAACATTGATAATGTTCAGTAACCTGCGTAAAGAATTTTTCATTAGGAAATTAAAAAGTGATTTACCTTTTTTTTAAATTATAGACTTGACGGAGATTGTTTTTACCATTTGGTAGTATAAACTTATATATTATCAGATAAGAAAACCAAAGCACTTAATAATTTTAATTATATTTTCCTTTGCTGCAGTACGGCGAAGTAATTGCTAAAATGGTTGACCTTGGTGATACACCATCTAAGACATGCATTTACAACTCTACAGTATGCGGATCAGAAGGTTTGTTATGGTTTTTTTAACTCCTACATTGACACCCTTCTAAATTAACACCCTTCGCCTTAAATTACCACGTATTAACATCCTTTAAAGAAGCGGTTTGACCCTTTTAATTTTTATGTTGTATCGAGACTTTTCTACAAAAACATTTTTTTCAGTTTATAATATATTTTTAAACACAATTTTTGATAGGATTTTTTGTACTTTGAGTTTTTAAATATTGAGTAAAGCTATCATTTCTATGACTGTCTAGTTAATTAATAATTTAAAAACAAAAACTAATATATACATCACGTACGACTGACATATAAAAACCTTGCCATTTTCATTAATTTCAGTTATTATATAATATGTTTTATTAAATACAAAGATAAATTTGAATGTGGCACTTCCAAATACTATAAATGCTAATTTTTATAATTCAAAAGGTCATAGTTGTGGGGAAATTATATTTTAAAGAAGAGTAAAATAAAACGTTGATTATGAAATAATTAATTTTTGGAAATACGCTTTTGTTCTATAAGCGAAACAGCTGCGTACTGCAATCATTTTGAAAACTTGGTTTTTGTAACTTAAAGATCTGTTAAAATTAATTACCATTTAAATTTTTTTTTAAAAATAGCTAGCTAGATTTCAAATATTACATTTTTTTTACAGCAAGTAAAATCATTCGCGCAGCAGCCGACAATTCTCGTGACCCCAAAGAACGTCAGTTCTACTGGGAACAAAACAGAGTACCTGTAGCTACTTTGGTTAGGCCCGTGTGGAAAGAGTACGTGGACGCATGTAATAAGGTCTCTCAGTCCAAAGGTAAGCGATATTCCAGTTCGCTGTAAATATAACTTTAGTGGCAGATGCAACTAACGTCTGTCAAGAGTACCTTCCAGTTATCAACATGACCACTAGTCTGGCTAATATAGCGTTATTATTACTAAAGTGTTTTGTTTGTTGTGTGAATCTAAATCTACGAAGGCTTTAAAAATGAAAATAAACTTTAAAATTGAATCTGTGGTCACGATTTCAAATATGGCAAAAAATCAAACAACTTTAACATTTTTTTGTAACATATTGTCAATTATTTAGCTAGTGCGAAAAAAAGATAATTTGAACACATTAGCATTGAAATAGAAAGTAAAATAAAAATAAATAGACAACCTCTTAGTTTTTAAATATTTTTAATATTGTAACTAAAATATGGTATCAATAAGAATGATAAATTTGATTGCAGGCTATGCTAACCGAGCAGTAGAAAGATTGGGTGTTTTTGAAGTTCCACCGGCTTCAGAGTTCGAACAATTTTTAATGGATTTGTGGGAAGAATTTAAGCCTTTCTACCAACAATTGCATGCTTATGTTAGAGGACGACTTCGTGACAGGTTCGGTCCAGATGTTGTGTCGAAAAAAGGGCCGATACCAATTCATTTATTCAGTAAGTAGGAACGAGTAAAGTAAAATAATTTATCAGCCGAACGTTGGAGTGCCATTTAACAAAAGTCTGAAACTATTAAAAAAATTTAACAAGTTTACCTAACAATATAGTTCTTTGTTTAACACGGAAATACAATTTCAAGAATTTAAGGACATTTTTACGAGACTAAAACTGTTTGCCTGACAGTAATAAACAAATTCCTGGTTACTAGGAATTTAAGTTACAAAGATGTGTACTGAGAGTGTTGTTAATAATTATATTCTACCTAAAAAAATGCTACACAAAATGTATCAGATTGAAAATAGTATTTTTTTTAATGTTAAACTGAAATTTTAAACAATGCAGTCTGATTAAATATTTCAAACAAATATATCATATACTCTGTAATAACTACCAATCTGAATTTTAAAAAAGGAATAGAGATCTGTTACATCCAACATTAATATAGACAGTGTCTGGCCTTAGGTTGGGTGTGCAAGATCAAAACATTTCTGCTTTATACGATGTCCTTTGTGTTAGCTTTGTATTTATCTGATCTGCGAGTGCTGGACGGGCCTTACGTTTTGCTCAGAAGTTATGCCGCTTCAATCATTCCTTGTTCTTATGCTGTAAAATATAACCAAATGTAATAAGCTACATTGAAAGTATGATGATTTTATCTCGTGTAGCGTATAAACAGTTAAGCGAATAATTACCACTGCAAACCGCGAAATAAAGTATAATAAAATTTTATTATGTAAGATTACTCGTAGTTTTAATTCAAACACATCATTCTAGGAATTGGATGTTTTTTTTAATATAAATTGCATTTCCATTTTTTGACACTTCTACTAATTAAATTTTTACAATATTATTCCTTCAGTTTCTGGTTACTGAAAGATCTATTTGGATGTTGCTTGGTTTTTAATAAGATGTTTTTCTTTAATTCACAAAACACGTAACACAATCATGTACGAGTTGTTAACGTCACAAGAAGAAATACTACTGGTTGATTGCTACATTGGATGGCTCGGGACTGACTAACATTTCTTTGCTCAATATCCCTGTTTGAAAAGTTGCAGTTCGACAACATTATCGTATATTTTCGTTTTAAATGACAGCTAATTTTTTAACAAATGGGTGAACTCGTTCTAAATTGTATCGCATAAATTAAACTCCTCCAAAGAGCGAGTATAAAAATCAAGCGTCTACATTAGTGTATTGTTTGCATATTTGTGATGAAACTAGTGTCAGCATTAATGAAACGTTTTAGCATAATTAGATTTTTTTTTAGATTTTCTTTATTTGTGGGTATAGAACGTGTTTTTTGAATATTTTTTGGAAGGATCGACCGCTTTTGCACTTTATAAATGCCTTACTTATTGTGCATATGTTCGTATTATTCTTGTTTTGGAAAGTTGTAAAAATCAGTCACCTAAATAAGGAGTATCTGTATCAACGTACCATTTTTTTGAATTATAATGGAATCATAGATACAGCAATTTGAGTTTTATAACTATCTTTTTCTTCAGAAATATTTTACCCTTAAAGTATAATCATTAAATTACAAATTAACTCTTTTTGAAGAAGATATTTAGCCGAAAATTTAAACCAATGGCAAACGGTCAAATCTTTCTATATTGAAAGATTGAGAATTGAGTGTCATTTTTTTGACACTTTTGCTAAACAAATTTTTACAATATTATTTCTTCAGTCTCTAGTTACTGAAACGTCTATTTGGGTGGTGCTAGGTTTTAGTAAGCTGTTTTTCTTTAATTCACAGAACACGTAACACAATCATGTACGAGATGGTAACGTCGCAAGAAGAAATACTACTGGTTGATTGCTACATCGGATGGCTCGGGACTGACTAACATTTTTTTGCTCATTATCTCTGAAAAGTAGCAGTTCGATAACATTATCGTATAATATTTTCGTTTTAAACGACAGCTGATTATTCAACAAATGGGTGAAATCGTACTAAATTGCTTCGCATATGTTAAACTCCTCCAAAGGGAGTTTAGAAATCAATCTACTTAAGTGTATTATTTGCATATTTGTGAAAACGTTACGATAAGCATACCGACTATTAATGCAATATTTTAACATAATTTGATTTTTTTAGATTTTCTTTATTTGTGGGTATAGAACATATTTTTTGAATCTTTTTTGAAAGGATCGACCAGTTTGCAAGTTATAAATGTCCTACTTATTGTTATGTTCGTGTTATTGTTGTTTTCGAAAGTTATAAAAATCAGTGACCTAAATAACGAGTGTTTGTATCATAGTACTATTTCTTTCGAATTATAATGGAAACATGGATACAGCTATTTGAATTTTATAACTATTCTTTTTCTTCAGAAATATTATAACCATAAAGTAAAATCATTAAATTAGGAATTAACTTTTTTTGAACAAAACATTTTGACGAAAATTTAAGCCAATGACAAACGGTCTAATCTTTCTATATAAAAAAAAATTGCTATTTATTTGTAACAGTTTTGTAAAAAATTATGAATTATATTCACTGGAATGTTTTTAAATTGATCCTTAAAATATATAATTACGAAAGAACGTTGATATTTGCTTACTTAGCCAATACCCAAGTGCGTAACAATGAGTGTTTTCCTGTGTTCCATTAAAACTACAGGTAACGAAGACAATATTTCAAACTTTCAAATATTACTAACAGTCAATTTAACTACTTATCACTGTAAATTCTGAACATAATGATAATTATTAAAAAAATTGAAAATTAGTGAAATGTAAAATTTCACTCTTTAATTCAAATTCAGTTTTAGCAGTTGTATTTACTCAGTTTCTGTAACACCTTTTTACCATTGTTGTACTATTCAGTTTTACGCATAAACTAATTAGCTTAAAACACAATAAGTTCAGTTGGATAATGTTTTTCAGGAACAATAATATTGATTACTATTTTGTTTGCAGGCATTGGTTATGGTACGGAAATTACCGCGTTTAAAAATTATTTGCATCCATACCCTGACAAAACGAAAGGTTTATTCACTACTATCACAGATGAAATGAAAAAACAGGTGACTGATTAATTAGTTTCATTTATACAAATATTACAACCACATGTTAGCAAATTTGGACTGAAAATAAATTCCTCAAAACCACATTTTGTTGGTTATCTCCCTCCCTCCCTTCCTCCCTCTCTCTCTCTCTCTCTCTCTCTCTCTCTCTCTATATATATATATATATATATATATATATATATATATATATATATATATATATATATATATATAGAGAGAGAGAGAAACAAATTCGCAATTTAAAAATAAATTATTATTGATAGTAGTGCAAATGTAAAAATGGTTATTAATAAACTGTAGAGATATCACCAATCCTAAAGTGTACTGTTTAAAGTTTTTTTTTGTTTTCAGTTAAATAAATAAAATTTTATTTATCATCATAGACCAATCTTGTTTACTATGTAAATTATTTTCTTTTTAATCTATATTTAATGTTAGCAATGTTGACGGAAAGCGCTGCAGTTTAAAATTTAAAATAAAAAATAAATTCTTTTAACTTAATTTATTTTATAATAGGCCAAATCTTGTTTTGATATTGTCTTATTGTATTCTGATGTCTGGATGAAGGCCATACTACCTCAAAGTACTCCCTCAACAAATCACATAAATGAAATAAATTTTAGAATTTATGAAGATTATTTCATTTTTGTTTAGAATTATACGGTGAAGAAAATTATAAACCTAATTGAAGATTTTTATCACTCCTTGGGACTGGAACAACTACCGGATAACGTGTTCAAGTACTCGATGTTTGAAAAACCGAAAGGTAGATCGGTCCTATGTGACGCGACTTCATATGATTTTTCTAACAGAAAGTATTACAGGTAGTACACAAGTGTTTCTAATTAATTTAAGTGCAAGTTAGTTTTAACGGAAGTATCTAGTTAGATATACGAGTTATTATCAAGTATCTATCAAGTATCTCGTAGTTATCAAGTATCTATTTAGAAAATACAACATATTAATTTTTACAAGGGCATAATTTTCGAAACTTTACGCTTCTCATTCTACCGAAGACCTATTTTACCAAAAATCTACTTTTAACACTAACGAGAGGTACTAACAAAATACTATTAGCAAACTAAGAATTATCCTATGATATATTAATAATCATCCTATTAATTAATGATATTAATATATTAATAACATGGAAAAACAAATGTAAAGGTATGGGCATTCCTCTACAAGACGACAGCACTCTATATACGCTATGTTTTGCGGACGACCAGATTGTCCTCGCACAAGATCATGAGGACCTCGGATATATGGCTCGCAAATTAATAGAGGAATATAGTAAGTGGGGACTTGAAGTGAATCTGGGGAAAACGGAGTGCATGTGCATTGGTGGACGGCAGCATGACATATTTTTTGAAGATGGACGGAGGATACAGCATTCTCAAAATTATACGTACTTAGGACTTAAAATGTCACAAGATGGTACATTAGATGAAGGAATTAAAGAACGAATAGTATTTGGAAGGAGAGCTGTATCTATGCTGAACGGGGTGTTATGGGATCAAAACATTTCAAAAGAGAATAAAAAAAGAATTTATGACACAATTGTAAAAAGCATTATAACATATGGTAGTGAGGTATGGCCAATTAAGAGGAGAACAGAAAGAATGCTGTTGGCTACTGAGATGGACTTTTGGAGAAGAGCGGCAGGAAGATCAAGAAAAGAGAGAGTGAGAAATGAAAGTATACGGAGGATAATGGACGTAAGGCATACAATTGTAGAGGACATAAGAACAAAACAACTGGTTTGGTATGGGCATGTACAAAGAATGCCTGATGAGCGAATTCCCAAAAAAATCATGCAATGGCGAACACCTGGAAGAAGAAAACGAGGAAGGCCGAGACTGAGCTGGAGAGAGGGAGTCGAAAAGGAAATAAAAAAAAGGGATCTAACAGAAGACCTGTGGTGGGACCGCGATCGGTGGAGGTTGGAGATCGGAAGACGGAGTAGTGCGTTGTAGACCGAATTATAGATATATAGATATATTAATATATCCTAATATATATATTATTAATCAGTTTTGAAAACCTATTTTTATATATGGGATAAACTTGCTTTTCAAATTGTAAATTACTCCAAATTTATTATTGACTGTAAGATATTAAGGATTGATTTGTAACAGCGCTTAAGACTTATAATATCAACAATCAGTTTTTCGTTAACTGATACTAATTTATCTTATAATTCACGAAGTTTCAATAGACCAATTACCATGTATTAAATTTTAAAAAAACAATTCCTAAGATTGTTTTATATTCAATAATATTATTACCCCTTTTAATACATGTTAACGATAAAAATTATAGTTTATTATAAATAACGTAATTTAAATTAAAATATTTTAACACACACAAAAATTAAGTTTGTGTTTTTCGGTCTCATTAATCCAAATAGTGACTCTAAATACGACAAAACGTCACATAAAACTTTGCATAATACAAAATACATATATAAAACATAAAATAAGTATTTAAGACACAGTAATAAATATTTATCGATAATAAATATTGAATACATTTATTAAGTCTTTATTACATTAATTACTTAAGCTTTCTCCAACGGATTAATGTATATAAGTAATATAAAGAAAACATAATCAACTCTTTTTGTAACTCAAAAGTGAGAATTTGCTTTATTTATAAAAACAAATTTAACGATGTTTTAAGACATAAAATATTTTTCATTTTTTTTGTACTATAACAAATAGTTTTAAATAAAATTAATTAATTTTAATCTATTCACAGGACATTTATTCAATACTGCTCAACGCCCCAAAGCGCACGTGTCTTCGTTGCTATCGTTATCGTCCTCAGCATTTGAAAAATTCTTTTTCATCTCCAACTAACTGTTATTATTTTTTTTAATGTTTCCAAATTTTATTACGTTTTTCATATTTCTTTACCATTTCTCTTCTTTCTAAGTTTTATTGTGTTACTTACAGTTTTCAATTACAAAATCTCATTAAATCTAGATGTAAAATATAAAATCTTAAAAACGTCTTGTTATTTTCATTCTTCTTACTTCTAAAGTTTTAATTTCCATTTGTATTCAATCTTTTCCTGATTTTTCAATGACATTTTTAAAGGCAAAATTGTTTGTTTTAATTATTGCGTATGGTAGAATCAACCTCTTTATTGGTTACTACAGATAAATCATATTTTTCTATCGTATTGTTTAATTTTCTAATATTAAACTCCAGTCTTTTAACTGTCATCCTGTTGGGCTACGTTAATTGTTTTAAGGGTGATGGAAATGCCTTATGTTTCCCATATTAAAAATTTAACCAGCATTCTCAACTGACATGCATAAATTTGTTTCAAATTTTTACTATCTCTTCACAGGAACATTGTACAACTTTTAACACAGTGACATTTAATTTCGAAGATACAATCCATTTTATAATATTTTTTTTCATATGAAGATTTTTTTTAATTCTATTAAAAGAATTATAAGGAAAATCCTGACTGTGTAATAACTAATGATTTTTAAAACGGCTGCATTAAAAGTTGCAGGTTACCCTGAAAATTTCATGTCAAAATTAAAGCTAATATATCAAGGCAATTTATGGACTAAAAAATTATTATTATTATTATAATTATTATTGTTATTATTATTATTATTATTATTATTATTATTATTATTAGTTATTTACAGTTTAGGAACATTAAGATGAACATGCCTTATTATTTTTATTTAAAAACTAATCTTCAGTAATTTTACTTATTTTAGAATACAATATTGTACGAATGTGGAACTTTATGATTTTCAAGTTTTATTGCACGAATTCGGTCATGTACACAATTTTGTGGCTTACAAAGACCAGCCTTGCAGTTACAGGGATATTTCGAAAGCAGGTAATTGTAGCTGTCATTACAATCGTAGACACAAACTCATAAGCACACAGGTAACATCTAAGCATAACGTAACCAACATCTTAAACACTAAGAAAACAATGTGCTTCTTTAAAATTAATAAAATTTAAGAATAAACTTTAACTGTTGTCTTTATGCTTCAACTTCAACATTCATAAAATTTAAATTTTATACAATGATTTGAATTATAAAACTTCATTTAAGAAAAACGTTATAGTGAAAAGAAGTTCATTAATATTGAGAAATATGTAATTTATTCTTCTCAATTCTAAAACAAAATTTTTTAACAGTTTTGACTATTTATTCATTTTGACATAGGTCGGTCAAACTCTGTTTCCATAACGCTATCCCTTAATGATTTTCCTATTTATGTAACTTCATTGAAGTTTTTTCCAATACGAAAATAATAATCTGTAATGATTTTTTGTAGTAGAAGTATATACAATCAACTAAACGATATGCATTTAAAGCTATTCCGGTGAACGTTGTTATCTTATATGTCTATAGATAACAGGCAAAGCATCACCGCGAGCAGTTGTTCTAACCTTTTGTTTAGTTCTGTGTGACAAATGGAAATCTTCAAATGGAATCAGAAGTGCTAACAAAGAATACGACCAAGAAAACATCATAGCGTTTTATAAAGTTTATACTCTATAGAGTTTTTGAAGATGGACGTTCTTCCGAAAAGCGTCAACGACAGTATAATTGACAAAGCTAGGGAAGGCTTATACTGAACATAGTTACAAATAAAATTATCTTCATTTTTATTGACTAAAATAAATTTTTATTGACTATTGTCTGTTTTTAGGTCTCGTCGAAGCTATCGCAGATACGATGGTTTTAGCGGTCTCGACTAAAAATTATCTGCAAAGGATAGGTCTGGTATTAGACGAGTGCGAGAAGGATCCTGAAGCAGAATTAAACGATATGTTCGATGTATTTCAAAATACTGCAGGTCCTGGGCCGGTATCACTACTTGAGGATCTTTGGAGATGGAGCTGTTTCACTGGTGAAATACAAGAGGAACATTACAACCAAGCTTTTTGGGACTTAAGGTGTTTATATTAAATTCTTTATTATTTTTGAAATGTTTATAGTTTTTCTGTTACACAAACAGACACACAGACACACAGACACATACACACACACACACACACACACACACACACACACACACACACACACACACACACACACACACACACACACACACACACACACAGGAGAGAGAGAGAGAGAGAGAGAGAGAGAGAACTCAAAAATTGAAATATATATTTTTGACATATATTTACATATATTTTGGTATTTTGCAATCACAATACTTTCTTTAAAAGTAAAAATGAAATATTCCATAAAGTTGAAAAATCTTTATCTTATTTCTAAGAATTGGCGACTTTATGTAAAACAAATTAACAAAACCTTCTTTGTATTATATGATGAAATGACCAACCACTGTTACAGACACAAGATTCAAGGTGTTGTCCCCCCTACTACAAATAATATTGAAAATTTTCTAGACGCTGCTAATAACTTCTTAATGCTGGATGATACTCCGTCTATAAAGTGAGTAGGTTTTTAAAAATATATTTAACATAATGATACTCGGATAAAATAATAACTTCACAAATTTTCTCTTAAACACATTCAGCTATTTATTATGTATTTTATACGTTAGCCAAATCAGTCCTACTGTTAACGTATTAAAATTAATAAATGTGTACTTTATACATATAAAGGATCTTTAATACTTTATATTAAATGATCTTTATTACATACTTTTATATACACATTTTTTCAGTTTTTAGCTTGTCTTTAAGAGTTTAGTTAGGTATAAGTTGTTTAAAGATCCGACAGATTTTGCATGGCCGAGATGTTTTAACCAATTTGAAAGAAGACATATCACACTGGCAATAAAATGTATTACATTTAATGCAAAAGTCAATGTATATAAAATCGGAGTGATATTTCTTTCGAAACCTACGAAACCAAAAACATAAAAGATATTAATCAAGGCAACTGAAAAGCACAGTTCTGTTACATAACCTCGAAATTATTAAAACGCATTAAGTAATACCTAATTGACATCATTTTTAGGCATAATCAAGGATTGCAAAAATTAACAGGAATTAAAAAAAAGGATCATTTTTGTATTTATTTTCTTTTAGGAAACAACATGATCACCTTTGAAGTATTTTCCATTACATTCGATACATTTTCCAGTCTGTGACACCATTCTTGAAACATTTTTCAATATAATTTTTTCCACAGTTGGCAGCTCTTCAATTTTTTCGTCATATTACGTATGTCGCCTTTTTACATCCTTTTTAATTTTTAGAAACAAAATCAACTCTCAAGAAATTTTCTTAACTGACTCACTGTTTTGACTGCGTGAGTGATAACGTAGTGGAAAAACAGTCACAGTCTGTTGAAAGGGGATTTTGTCTCACACTGTTACGCAATCCTTCTATGACCTTTAAATAGATTACTTGTATAACGATCTGACGTGGAATAGATTGTAAATGCAATATCATTTTTAATAAATAAAAGAAAATTAATTGGTAACGAAGATTCTGAAATGAGTTATTATATAAGGACGTTATTAATGTGTTTTATGAATAATTAAAAGCACGAGAAAAAGATATCTAGAGTATACCAATGATATTTGGTTAAAATGGCACTAGAGTAAATATAACACGATGAAGTAAGAACGAAGATAAAGTCAAGAACAAAACCTGAACGAGAGTAAAGAAATTTCAATGAACTGTGAACGTTTGGTGTTCGAATGACGTTTCCGTTTACACATGAATTAACTTTTATGAAATAAAACATAAATTTACAGTGTTTTTCTTATAAATGTAATGAAGTCTTTTTTTACCTTTGCCAAAGTAATGGTTATGAGATCGTTTTACCAAAATGCAGAGCCCAAAATATGGGCAACGTAAGTCATAAATTTCGATAAAGATATATCGATATTTTTCTTTTAATTTAGAAAATATTACATTTTCGAATAAATGAAATCGAAAAAACCATACAACGTAATACTTTTTAAAAGTAATGTGTTTCAAATGGTCGCACTTAATACAAACGTCTAAATATTATTTTTTGCTTCTGTTGTCAGAATATATATTTTGGATTTTATTTAATTAAATTATGGTACGTAAGCATGAATTATAAAACTTTCATATAAATCGATATTTGATTAATAACCAAAAATATGATTTTAAGAAACGAGGCCCAATTTCCAGTTTCATGTCACTTGCTGTTCGGTTTTACAGTTATTTTCTGTGTGGAATAGCTGAGTTTCAATTCTACGAAGGTCTGTGCATAATTGCTGGACAATACAATCCAAATGATCCAAATTCTGAGCCATTGCACAACTGTGATCTGTACGGAAACAAAGAGGCTGGAGAGAAGTGGCAGTAAGTACAGCTGTTGTTCTATTTAAAGTTTAAAAAATTATTAATATATAACATACTCTAAGTGCATGTTACTATTTAGTATAACTTATTTTGTTTTATCATCATATGTCCCTGCTTTAAATTATTTTAAACAGAATAGAATTGTGTAAAATACAATTTATATATATATATATATATATATATATATATATATATATATATATGTGTGTGTGTGACGCAGGAATAGACTCAACAGACATTGAAGACAGAAACGCATATAAGTGAAAGATGCTCGGGTGGGAAATCCCAGAGAATGAAATCCCAAAGAAAGCAGGGTTAAAATGGACGGAAGAGGATCCAGGGGGACAGGATGAGGGAGGTGTGGAGGATTATAAAGAAAAAGACATGAGTCGGAGTGATTTGCGTGATCCAACAGGGTCTGTACGCAAATAATAATAGGCCTAGGCCTAATAATTATTATTTTATATATATATATATATATATATATATATATATATATATATATATATATATATATATATATATATATATATATATATATATATATATATATATAGTAAATTGATATATATATAATTTTATATTCTAATGTTCCTTGTCACATTATTATTGTTCACAGTGAAGTGTTAAAATTGGGTAATTCTAAGCCTTATACAGCCATACTGGAAATACTAAATATGGGCACAAAGTTGAGCGCAGCTTCTGTACTGCGATACTTTGAACCGCTGCACAAATTTTTTATCGCCGAAAACAAAAGGAGAGGTGAATTTATCGGCTGGGAGTAATCTAAGTGTAAGTGGGGTAATAATTTCATAAAGTTTATACAAACTGTCACGTTAGGAAACTGGTATTTTCTTTTTGCCACATTATTGTTCATGCAATTTATTAATTTTATAAAATATCACAACAAAATTTTAAAAATGAATTAGATATTTTCTTTTACGTTTTAAATTTTATTTATTTATTAAATTTTTTTTTAAATAAAGATTCTGAAAAATACACTAAGACCGGTATATTGTCATTATAACGGAGTAAGTATAAGAATATATAAATAAGAATAAGTAAATAAATAAATAAGTAATAAATAGAAAAACAAATGCACTTTAAAAATTAAGAGTTTATATTAATTTACAAATTTAATAGAAAGTATTTTAAGATGTTTATATTTGGGCACGTATTGACTAGAAGATTGTAGAACGCTGGACAAAATCCTATTAGGAAAACCTTTTAACAGCGAACGTGGAAAATACCAGTTATTTTTCTAAGTTTGTATGAAAAATTAGCGGATGGAACGCACCTACCTGCGGAAACTAATTATGTTTTCCCTTTGTATTTTTAAGAGTGGTTAAAGTAGTTATTCCAGTAAAGTAGCGTACCTATTATAAAAATAGTCAATGTATTTTTCATTCACATTTGGAAAATAATTTGTTTTTAAGATTTTGTTAACTTTACTACGAGATGCGTTCTACGACTGTACCTACCTCAACAACTGTGCAGTTACATATTTGGAGTGGTATTAAAATTAAAAGAGAAATGTTTATTGAATACACGCTAACGTGATACTAGATTTTTATTAGTTTATTTTTTAAAATTGTATTGTTATTTTTCAGTTGTTTTTTTAATTAAAGTAAATATTTTACTATTGTTTTCAAGTCAAGTAGAAGTATACTTGCTAATTATCAGATAATAAATTAAAACCTTGAAAGTTGTATAAATATTAAACTTAGAATTGTGATAAACAGTTTTGTAAAGATAGCAGTTTTTTTTATATAATTTTTATTTAATTTCACATCGGTAAGTAATAATTTGATCTTAAGAGATTGTATAAGTTTTGTGTTAATTAATGTGTTAAAATTTGTTTACAATTTTTCTTTTTGCAGTGTACTCTTCCATAGGACGAGTCTCCACTCAAATTAAGACCATGCGATTAATTACAACTAGTCTACTATCAAGCACAAGATTACGTGATATTTTGTGATTGTAATCATTAAATTGTATGTAAAATGGATTTATTAAAAATAATGTAGTTTTTTAACAAATCTTTTCTTACTTTCCCCGCAAGATACCTACGTCACAATCCGGCAGGAACAGCTCATCTACCATGACAGACATACACACGAGCGCGCGCACGCACTGCTATACTTAGCTTGGCTAATTTTAAAGTGTAAACCGGCCCTTAAAGTGTAAAGTGTAAAATGCAGATGAAGTAAATGACACAGCCCTAATGGTGTAGCAGTAGCAAACGAAGCTCAGGGAGACCTGGCGACTACTCAATTAATCCATGATGCCCTCTCTATATAGGCAGGCCATATTACTTTTGCTATTTGTGGGTGTTTCTATAAGTAAGAATTTGAATGAATGGTATATACCGTACAACAAAAAATTGGCCAAATGCAAAAGAAACTCCTTAAAAAGTTGTAAGATGAAGAAAAAAAATATGGGAATATACAAGAGCAATCACCTGGAAGCACATCGGTAAGGTACTGGAAACCACCAATTAGAAATTGAACAGCTATCCATCTTGAGTGGCCTCCAAATTCTAAACGTTATAAGGAGATTAAGTCAGGAGAAGTCAATATTCTAACAACGTTCCTCTGAAAATAGTATATTCTCCACGAAACCTATATTATTAAACATAATGTTTAGTTATATTTACACATAAAACTAACAAAAGTTTTATTTAGGCGTAGTAAATGTAAATTATATTTTAAATAAAAATATGCACTAAATTACAATCAAAGCAAGTAGAAAGCGAACGATGTCAGTAAACTAAGACGTTAATGTGCAAAATAAATTATTCAAATTAGGCATTGTTTCGAAAATTAACAAAAAAAGTTCTCCCAAACCTTGGTATGAACAACAACCAAATAAAAACAACGATTTCATGCAACGACTTTATTCTGATGTATTGCGCCATCGATTATTATTGTCATACAGTTTGTTTTCTTTTTAAGTTAGGCAATCCCTGCTAATGAAATAAAATTTTTAAACTTTTTATTTGAAATAGTTTCTGTAGACTTTATTATTTTTGTAGTACTCTTTATACGTCTATATATATTATTATTATTATTTGCGTATAAACCCTGTTGGATCACGCAAAGCACTCCGACTCATGTCTTGTTCCTTCTAATCCTCCACACCTCCCTCTTCCTGTCTCCATGGATCCCCTTCCGCTCCTCCGTCCATTTTACCCCTGCTCTCTTTGGGATTTCATTCTCTGGGATCTTCCGACCGAGCATTTTCCGAGTATGCGTTCCTGTCTACAATGTATGTCTGTTGAGTCTATTTCTGCGTCATGTAGGTCTATTCTGACTTGTGCGATCCACGACGTTGTTGATTTGAATCTTTGTATATACTTAAGGATTCAGTTGGTAAGTCTCGTTGTTGCGAGTCTACTGATGTGTCCATAGAACCGAAGCCTCCTTCTTCTGATATCTGCTGCCAGGTTGGATATCTTCTCTGTGGTCTTCCGGGAGTGCAACCTGTATCCGTCTTCTGTTAATCTCGGGCCAAGGATCTTCCTCAAGATTTTGCGTTCTTCCTTCAAAATACCCTCCATAGTAGCTTTTGTGTGTCTCCGGTTTTATGACTGTGTTGTAGTGTCTGATTTTTGTGTGCGTCGACATACATCTCTTATTGCAGATATCACGCGTTATACCAAGAGCCCTCTTCATTCTCATATATACGAGTATGTTACTCTTGTATCCTTATAAATAAAAACATTTACAAAATAATAAGGGCGGACACACGCCAACGTACATATTCTTAAAAATGAGGTTTAAAATATAATTTAATATATAGAAATAACGGAATAATCTGTATATTATTGGATGGACATCAGTTTTATACAGGATATATTAAATTTGGCTGAAAGAGAAAAGATTAAGTGATATTTTTATTTATAAATTGTATTTAAATACTAAAATGAACAAATGCACACACAAAAACTACATTCTAAAAACGGATTTATTTAATTGGCGTAAAATCTAAATATCGACGTTTTACTATTACTGAGACTTATATGCACTTCGTATTTTAAGGAAATAATATTTATTTTATAAAGCGCTCAAAAATTCAAAAAAATAATATTTTTTTAAAAATTTTGTTCACGTTATCTGTTACATGTTGAAACTATTTTTTATTGACTCAATTTTCTTTAGGTGACAAATACAAGTGATACACCACAATTTTCCTTGAAGCATACGTCGCGTAAAACTATAAAGCATAATCTTTAATGATGTAATTATATAAAATGAATAGTTTGAAACGTCCATATGTGCCAACGTTTACATACAAACTTATAAAATTATCTGTTTTTGGTTATTCGATTTTATTAAAAATTCGACGACCAAAAAAAATATCTTATAATTTCTTTTACAATCCTAGAAAAAATCAGCTTACACAAGTCGAATATAAGCGCTATTAAAAATGTCTTTATAAATTCATTTTAATTATCTTCACCAATTATTAAATAATTATAAAATTATAAAAAATATATTCATTACACAATATTTGGTACTAATGTCGCTGCTACAAAATACATCCTATCCAAAGAAAAGCACAGTAAAAAAGTTCTCCTTCAAATCTACATCAAAGAAAATCGCCAAATTAACTTTGATTTCAGCTAATAACCAGGCACCTGAGTACGCAGGTTTTTGAACAATATCTACCTTCGCACTTGGCGGCTGCGTGCTTGCCATGATGTTCTTCACATGTGTTATTGACGTTATACGATGTTATAAATTCACATGCAATAAATTCTACACATAAATAAAAGTTTTAAAACACATGGTTTCTCCATCCGAGCACATTTCAGTGTTTTCCACATTTAATATTGATTTTTTTTCTAGAACTGGATTGGAACTTCTTTAAATCTCTTTCACTTTCATAAACAGCATTAAAATCCTCATATTAGCGTTTTAGACTATGAAATTATATTAAAAATAAAATATTGAACCCTGACCGCCGGAAAAAAATATTTTTTTTAACAGATTTGGAAAATTCACTACAATTTTTTATGCAGTTTTTGCGTTGATTACAATGGTGACATCAGATATTAAAAAGTAATTTCGTACAGCAAAGTTATTAATTTAAAAAAAAAAACTAAATGACCGCACATTTTAAAACTGTTGAACGAGTTTCGTTGGTGAACGAACTTGTTTACGTTATCATCATAATCGACTTTCGTGCAAAATTTGAATTAAATCGGACCATAATTGCGTACTAAAGGTGCTCTCTCTCTCTCTCTCTCTCTCTCTATATATATATATATATATATATATATATATATATATATATATATATATATATATTAGCTAGCTTAATACCTGTTATAAAACATATGAATTTAAAGTAAACTAACTTTAATTTTAAGTAGTACTTGAAATTAATTTTTAATATAAAATAATGTTTATGAATAAATAAAATACATAGTAAACAAGTTTGACCTTCAAAGATAACTAAATTTATTATTTTATTTGAACACAAATGAAACATAACATAAATACAGTAACCTTAGGTTTAATTATATTTATACAACCTAATACCACGTTTAATAATTACACTACTACATATATAAATTTACTTTTCAAATTACCAACTTGTTTATAATTTAATTTTACGATACTTGTATTTTCTTAAAATTATACATATTTTCACGTATTTTTTGAATGGTATCTTTAATCCAAGGTAGAGGTCTTTAAATTTTCCAGGTAGTTGCTTTATTTCTAATAATCTTGCTTTAATAATACTACTATGTTTTTCTGTAGTTGTACACTGTGTTTTATACATATCGCTGTAGATCCTAATCTCGATATAACTGAAATTTTCAATGATTTAAAAAAATCTTCAAGTGACGATAGTTAATACAAAAAAAAAACCAATCTAGCCCTTGTGTTAATTTATATTTATACGAAGAGATTAACACTATACAAACTTATCATTAAATTTCAAAATCTTTAGTAAAACATGTGACTTATAATACAGTATCTGTCTACATAACGTACTTAAAGAACTATTACATTTAAAAAACTCTAACGCTGACTACATGCAGTAATCTCTCCGACTGACTTTGTGGTGCTAAGACAACTTTCCCTGTACGCCTAAGTGGTGTAAAGACCGCGGATCTTTGGATTCTTTCCTTTTTATCAACTTGACAGCGACCCAATCATCTTTCGAACAATACCAAAAAGCGTATCATTCAAACGACAGCTTTCTAATTCTTTTAAAATTTAACCTTCACTCTCAGATGCAAGAACTTTGTTAAATCCTTAAACTTCTCATTAAATTTGTAACTATTAATTTGCAGTGTTCATGCCGTTAAAGGCTCTCTAAGTAGAAAAACACCAATTTAAGTGCCCTCAATTCCTACTGTACGATCTCTTGTTGATGTCTCACACCTGACATTACACAAAGTTTTGAATACTAATTTTCTCTGCATAGTACAGAACTGTTTTATATAAATCTCAAAAACCTAGCTGAGAAACTAATGTATCTTAATTATAAACACACACACACACACACACACACACACACATATATATATATATATATATATATATATATATATATATATATATTATTATTATTATTATTATCAGCGTATAGACCCTGTTGGATCACGCAAAGCACTCAGACTCATGTCTTGCTCCTTCTAATCCTCCACACCTGCCTCATCCTGTCCCCATGGACCCTCTTCCACTCCTCCGTCCCTTTTACCCCTGCTCTCTTTGGGATTTCATTCTCTGGGACCTTCCAACCGAGCATCTTTCTCCTGTCTTCGACGTCTGTTGAGTCTATTTCTGCGTCATGTAGGTCTATTCTGACTGTGCGATCCTCGACGTTGTTGATTTGACACCTTATATATACTTAAGGATTCTGTTGGCAAGTCTCGTTGTTGGGAGTCTATTGATGTGTCCATAGAACCGAAGCCTCTTTTATATGATATCTGCTGCCAGGTTCGATATCTTCTATGTTGTCTTCCGGGAGTACAACCTGTATCCCTCTGTTCATCCAGAGGATGCGGCTGTACGTAACGCCCCTGGTTCTAAAAATCCCAGTTGAATCACCTAGACCTTCAAGATTACAAGCATATATGATTCGTGCATATATATATATATATATATATATATATATATATATATATATATAATCATCGATCAAAAAGTGATCTAGAGATCAGGATTTTTCTCATTTCAAGGTCCTGGGTCTGGGCTTTAAAATAATGGCCGCTTAAATAACAGCTGATTTTCCATACGAAAAAAACACTTTTATCGGTTTTATGAACTTTCGGATTTTGTGAGTTCTTATTGATATTTTATTGTACAATACACAAATTCACGTTTACCGGTTATTATTCATTTTTTTTATTTCTAAATTGTTACTTAAATGATTGAATGTTTATGTCATCATTACTGTTTATTGAAAATCTTCTATTATTTTTTTACATAAAATCAATAAACGATTTTCGAGTACAATTCAACACTGGTTCTCAAGTGCCAAACTTAAAACATAACATAACTCGAGCTATGAACTAGAACACAAGTCTAGACTACCTAAGATTACTAAAAGCTAAGAAAAAACACTCAAATCCTAGTGACCTTGAATGGTCAAAAATAGAAACCACGACTTATACGTGTGTTAAAATAAAAATAAAAAGCTACTCATTACCGTATGAGAACTAGGATTTCTTAAAGACGAAAATGAACAACTTACTGATATTCACTCAAGACAACAACGCATCTGTACGTACGTTATCTATTACCTATTTGATGCAACAACTTGTGTTACGAATAAAGACTTTTTCATTTTCTACTCCTCAAAGACTTAGCCTCGGATCTCATAGTTTAACCGTATTTAAGTCTGTATGATCAGGTCTATGTTTAGTTGCATGTTTAGATCTTAAGTTTAAGTTATCATTACTTAATAAATATTCAATTATTAATTGACAACTTTCAAATAAAAAAAATAACAGATAAACATGAATTTATGAATAGCACAATAAAGTTATCAATATGAGCCTACACAATCCGAAAGTTCATAAAACCGATGAGAGAATTTTCTTTTTTTTAAACACACACCCTTGCTACACTTGAGAAAAACACTGTCTATTTCCCTGAAACGTCGTGTATTGATTGTTATGGACAAATGATGGCAAATATTCTAAAAACATTATTAATTATTAAGTTCGTATAATATTTGGACATTCGTTTCTTTCCTCTTGCATTTAATTAGATTAAAGTCTAGATGAAGGGATAGTACAACTCCAGGCACTGCGATCGACTGAACTTTGCTTAACAGACGTTTGCTATGGGAATGCCCATGAAGGTTTTCCTATCTTACCTGGTGTTGATTTGTAATCCACCTATTAATAGCGGACCTGGTCAACGATAGAGAAATACCTAAAGCCGGTTCAGGTCCGATGAACTCAGATGCAGATCCAAGTCCAGCCAGTCTCCTCAACTCCCCTATGCCCCGGAAGCCAGTGAAGAGTTACCCGGTTGCCCAAGGTTCAAGGATCTTCCGACACTCCCAGACCAGGCTGGACTGTATTGTACCCGCAAGTGCTTTAATGCTGCCTTACTATCGGCATGAATATGAACGCGTTTCTTCTTGAATGCCAGTTTCAAGTTCTCCCGAACACAGTCATTTATAGCCATTACTTCAGAATACCGTTGCATACTGTCCCAAAGTGATAACAATCTTCAACCTTGGCCTCAGGACATACATACCAGCACCAGTACCTGTCTGTGTCTTGGAGCCATCCGTGTACCATTCTAGGTCTCCAAAATTTCTCAACACACTGTCTCCCCTCAAAAGTCATTTTGACATCAACTATGTATCGTTTACCCACCTGATCAGTCCCCATTACCAAATTAGTTTACTGATCTTTTCTGTGATTCTAGCTTCTATCCCGTAAAAAATAAAACTTATAAATTATTATCACTTTTGTTAAATTACTGTCAATTTTGACTAATTGTAATGCCAATTTCATGTAAATATATAAAACAAACATTTAAAAGTGCTTATTTCCTAATTTAAATAAAATCCTAATTTCCTTAAGTAGCAATTCCTAATTTTTATGCCGTTTTATAAAGGTTAAATAGTAAAGAGAACAATTTTTTCTTTGTAAAGCAATGGATTTTATTTCATAGCTAGAGTAAGACGATGACCATAGGAAAAGAATTGTACAAAACATGAGACGACATTTGACATTGTGTTTGTTGTCTGGTTTTGTTGTTCACGCTTTGGTTTGAGGGATCGTCCTTTCTGTATTGATGACTTTGCCACAATGCTTCATTTTAATTAATTAGTGTCCACATTTTTCTGCCTCGGTTTTCTGACATCGTTTGTTTCCTAAATTGGAATGATTGTAAATTATTAGTTATCATTATTTAAAATATGTTTTATTTTTATTACATGAGATAAAAGTTAAACTTTTATTACGTAAAAATAATTAAACAATGTAGGATTCATAGAGGAGTTACTAATTTAATAATTTATTTTTCTTTCTTATTTTTGTTTTGTTTTGTTTTTTATAAAATACGATCTGTACTACCTACGCTGCCCTAAGGAAAGGGGAGGATTAATAATTTTATTTTGCACCTTAAAATACTCCACATATTATTTTGAGTATATACATTGCTATTGCTATAATAGTATTTTAAAGTTCTCTTTACAAAAGTCAGAAAGTAAATGAATCCATTATCTAAAAAGTAACAAGTAACTCCATCTTGACTTGGAAAGATAGTCAAATTCTTAGTGTAAATTATGAAGAAAATATTTAAAGTACAAAATTTTAAAAACAAAAAAAATCACTAATATTGTTTGAGTATCAAAAACGTAAATGACATTGGGTTTGAACAACAAAAATGATCACTATGTTCTGTATAATGATCTGCCTACCCTAGCTTCGTCAATTCTACTTTCGTTGACGCGTTTCGGAGAAGCTCCATCTTCAAAAACTATATTCATACTGGTCACCAATATTATGGCCCGTCCTATTTATAATTTTCTATCTCCACCTGTTAGCCCTCCTCTATTCAACACGTGTACATTAAACCTGACGTGCTCGCTTCTGATTGGCTCTTCAAAATCAACGTTTTCGCTCGCTTCTGATTGGCTCCTTTCAAACTTTCTCTTTAACGGTCGTCCCTCATGTTAATTTGTGAAACGTTTTAGATTTTTAAACGTAATATCTGCTTGCGACGATATCTGTTCATTTATGATGTTTTCTCCCTTTAATTTAGATTTTAAAATGTCCAAGTTTTCTAAAATGTTTATACATCTTCCTTTTTCTGCCATATGTAGTACCTTCATGGAGTTATCTATTTCTCGAGATATTTGTCCCGCTTTTATTAAATGTGATGCATAATTTGAATCATTTTTGCCGTATTTGAATGATCTAACATGTTCTTTAAACCTAGTTCTAAATGTTCGTCTGTTTGTTCTGTGTAGACTGCCTCGCATCCACACTGTATTCTGTATACCCCATTCTTACTATATTTGTCCTTCTCTTCTATATTCTTTGTCAGACTGATAAGACTAATAGTCTATACGGGCCATAATATTGGTGACCAGTATAGATATAGTTTTTGAAGATGTAGGTTCTCCGAAACGCGTCAACGAAAATAGAATTGACGAAGGCAGATCATTATACTGAACATAGTGACAATAATCTTAGCAGAAAAGAAGAAGAATATAAAAATAATAACAAAAATGTTATTTTATTTAAAAACCGATCTAAATATACAACTGAATAGTTTTTGGTTTTTTATCTTTTGATAGAGGATACAGTGACAATAATATTCACGTCGAAAACCGTAAAATTATTTGCAAGCAAAGCATTTTTCACATATGAATGAAACATTAATTGACTTTTTTATAATAAGTATGTTACTTTACAGCTTGAACCTCTCTCATAAAGGCAAACACTTCTATCCACAACCCTTTCATACGTAACTATGCAAAATCACTGACGTTTTCCAAGTCCTCTCTTAAAGGATTTTCATAAACATTCCATAACCTTGTAGTTTACACTTCTCCAACTCTTAACATCTTAATTTACTTCCTACTGAATTCGTGAATGTTATTAAATTCTTCATTTTTTTAATTATACTTGAATTTATTCCCATTATATTGCCATTTATTTCATTACTTTCCAGATCAGAATCATTAATTCTTTAAAGAAATACTTAGTCAATTTATTTATAACTATCATTACAATTTGTTTTTTAATGGTTTTTAAAATGATTAAATTGTAAACAATAATTGGCTAAAAGAAAATATCAGTTTAATAATGTAGCAATTTGTATAAACTTCATGAAGTTATTATTTTACTTACTCTTAGGTTATTCCCAGCCAATAAATTCTCCTTTTTTTCGTTTTCGGCGATAAAAAATTTGTGCAGCGGTTCAAAGTATCTCAGTAAAGAAGCAGCGCTCAACTTTGTGCCCCCAGTTAATATTTCCAGGGCAGCGGTGTAAGGCTTTGAAACACCCAAATGTAACACTTCACTGCGAACATTAATAATAGTGATAAGGAAAATGAAGATAAAATTACATCTATCACCTTATTATATATATATATATATATATATATATATATATATATATATATATATATATTATATTTTACACTGTGGTTGTATGAAACAACAGCTGTACTTACTGCCACTTCTCCCCAGCCTCTTTGCTTCCGTACAGATCACAGTTGTGCAATGGCTCAGAATTTGGATCATTTGGATCGTATTGTCCAGCAATTATGCACAGACTTTCGTAGAACTGAAACTCAGCGAACCCACATAGATAGTATCTGTAAAAAAGAACAGAAAGTGATATAAAATTGAAAATTTGGCCTAGTTTCTAAAAATCATTTCATTATTTGCTAATAAAATATCAATATTATTATGAAAGTTTACAATACAAGCTTGTATACTAAATTATTACTAAATGAATTATCGATATAAAAAAAATATTCCATAACATCAGAAAAAAATAAAATTGACGAATGTATTTGTACTAAATGCAACCATATTAGTCATTTTTTTAAAAAAAGTACTATTTCGTATGGTTTTCTCGAACATAAAAGTATTTCAAAAATCTAATTTCTTAAAATAAAAAAATTAAATCTAGTTATTGTTATTAAAACATTCGAAGTTTAGCACTTAAGTTTGTCCATATCTCTCATAACGGTAATCTTGATAAAAAACTTCCGCATTATTTTACCAAACATTAAAAAATACTTTCTTATTTTCATATGAAAAAAAACACTGTAAAATTAACTTTTATATCATAAGAGTAAGATACGATTTTGCAGCACCAATTTCTCACAGTTCATTAAAATGCATTTACTTTCATTCAGATTTTCATCATCATCTTTCCTTTATTCTTATCTCATGTTATATTTGCTCTATTACGTATAAGCCAAATATCACGTACATTCCCCGGAGGACTGATTCTCCTGCTTTTTATTATAGATCACTCACCATATGAAAAATATCGTTTTTTATAACTCATTCAGAATCATCATTCATTGAAAGGATTGAAAAGTTATCTGAACTAAAGGAAGAGTGTGAAATTTGTGCTTCGGTTCTGAGTGACCATCGAAAAAAGCGTCCAGTGGATGTCGTGTTTTGAAAAAACGGCTCCGAAGCGACCTAACCTTTCCCCACTGCTCTTACTGGTGATAAAACCGGGTTCTTTTTGCACGACCATAAAACCAGAACGTCATTAAACGTCGTTATCACGCTACAAAATAGTTTGCCAATTCAAACATCAAATCAATTAATTTCCTTGTTTTTTGTGTGTAAAATATGACATTGCAATTAGCGTTTATTCTACCAAGTCATATTGTTATTCTAGTAATTTATTTAGAGGTTCTAGAAAAAGATGGCGTGTACGATAAAAACTGTTATTGTTTTTTCACGAAATCATGGCTCACGGAGTCAAAACAGTGCGTCAGTTAAAAATACTTCGTGCTAGGTAATTTTGTTTCTACGAATGAAAAAGGATATAAAAAGGCAGGATTAATCGACATAGACCAGGTGATAAAAAAACAAGGAAAGAGCTGTTATCTATCAAAGGGATGAATTTGAAAAAAATGGAATCATAGATTGAAAAATGTAATAAAGATTCCTTAAAATTTTATTAGTTGTTTCGTAAATGAAAATAAATACATATTTATCGTTTTTTAATTCCTATTATTTTTGGTTATCGTCGCTTGTTTATTAATGTTGAGTCAATTTAAATATTGCTTAATGCGTTTTAAAAATTTTGTTTTTATGTACCAGCAATGTGCGTTTCAACCGTTTTGATTAATGTCGTTTATATTTACGGTTTCGTAAGTAATGAAAGAAGTTTCACTTCGCTCTTATATAACTTCTGCATTTATTTACCAGTGTGTATAAACCTTCTTTCAAATTGGTGAAAACATCTCGGCAATACATCTATTAGATCTTAAACATTTAGTAACTAGTTATAATGTCAAAGACAAGTTGAATTTTATATATAAATATATATATATATATATATATATATATATATAAATTTACATTAGATCTAGGTAAAATATATCTTTATTTCAACACGATAAAAGAGTAAAACTGATTTGGCTAACTTATAAATTACATAATAAATAGCTGAATGTAACAACAATTATAAATATTATAACTTTATACAAGTGTTATTGTATCAAATAAAGTAAAACCTACTCACTTGATGGCTAGAGTGTCATCCAACAATATGAAATCACTGGCAGCGTCTATGTAATCCTCAATATTTTTTGTTGTAGGCGGGACAACCCCTTGAATCTGTCGCCTGTAACAGTGGTTGCTATTTCATACGTAATACAAATAATAGTTTGTTAATTTTTTCCATCTCATGCCGTAAATTCGTAGAAATGAGCTTTTCAAATTTATTGAGCCTTTCATTTTTACTTACCTGAGGAATGGTTACATATATATACAGATGGCTCTTATACTCTGGAGGCAAGAGGAGCGGGTGCGGGATGGCACTGCCACCTGTTCGAGGGATCATTGGCGGTTGGAAGGGGAACCACTAACTTCGACGGTGAAATGAATGCCATTTACGAAGCGATCTGCAGGTTGCAGACATTGTCACTGACTCCGCATAGGTTGGTTTTCTTTGTTGACTCTCAGGAAGGAATTGTGGCCCTGAGTAGCAATTCCCCAACGGACTGCCTCCGCACTGTTCGATGTCGTGCCAGATTGGCTGAACTCATTTCGGAGGGCTGGATTCTTTGGATCCAGTGGATTCCTAGCCATGTGGGAGTTCCTGGCAACGAGAGGGCAAATGAACTTGCAAAAAGGGGAGCGTTATCGGAGCAACCAGCGATACCTGTGACTCTTGGTGCTGCCCGCAACCTGATAAACAGTGCCATTGACTCCTATTCAAAGGCAACCCTGAAGGATCAAAGCAAGGGGAAAAGGTGGGAAAGCCTCGCCTCAATGGGACCCATTTCTAAAAATATGGAGAGGCCTGCTGCTGTCGCCCGATTCCGTCTAGCTACCGGACACGATTATCTCCAGGCACACTTACACCGCATTGGAGTGGTGGGGGACGATATCTGCCCATTATGCCGATCAGGCAGAATGGATGGCGAGCATCTGATGTCCTGTGTGGAGTTGCGGAATGCGTCAGGGGAGATCACTGAGAGATACTGGGAGGCTAGTCGTCGGATGGCTGAACAGCCGAGGACTGGCGTAGGCTAAAGTAAAGTAAAGTAATTTTTACTTACGCAGAAAGAATTTGTGATTGTGAAAAATTACTTTTTAGAGACTAGATAAAAGATATATTGAATTAATGGGTGTTTGGTTTGTTTTGTGCGTGCGTGCGTGTGTTGCAACAATTTTTATACTAAGTTTTGCAATGTTGATTACATTACACGTTATAGGTTAATTTTAATGTAGTTCTACTTTATAACATTGTGTACCTATCTTCTTGTTGTGATACAATATAAAGGAAAAGTAATAACCTTCTACCCAACACCCCCGCAGAGGGTGCAGAATAGCAGAACCTATTGAGAGGGTTTAGACGTCCTTCACAGTACCCGGGTCTAACACACACTTACACTTACGACTTTAACACTTTACACTCACACTTAATAGTCTCAATGTGCTTTCGCCTTAAAATAAAAAAAAATCTACCCAACAATTAACTTTAATAAGGAATGGAATTATAATTTACAGTTATTTGTTTTTTATCACTTATCTTCACCAGAACTAAAATTATTTTCTTTAATTTTTAATTTATAAACTTACATTTAATTTTGTATATCTTCATATCTTATTTTCTTTTTTCATAGAATGGTTTAATTTTTCAAAATAAAATCTAAACATATTTATTGTCCCAAATATTCTATATTGCAAAATAAATTTTGATCGAAACTATAATAGAACAACAGTAAGTTTCACTTTGTTCTAGTAAAATATAAACAGTGTTTTTCTTTTTCTGATGTAACCATTGGTCATGGTTCACTCTTATCCTGCCTTGGTGTCTTTTGTAATCCTGTGCAGCCCTGATGAATTTGTAGAATGTACGGTTCTCCAAGTCTAATCGATTTATGATAAGAAAAGTACAAATTTTACGTCCTTAAGTGCGAGTGACCGGCATGATCCAACGTCGTCGACATAAGGTTAACTTTAAGTTGTCTACGTCAACTTTAAAAACCATTCGCATTATGCAAAAACTGAACATTTCCGATCCTCGTTAGGTCCCTTAAAACAGTGATGCTAACTACCCTCCCAAATCAGGCAGCTCTTAGTTACACCATTTCTACCGTCCTATCCTTGCGAATTTTAAAAAAATCGGTTTTGTATTTCGCTTTGTCATTAGAATATTTTAAAACGTTTACTTTGTTCTTGGTGTGCCTCTTGAAGTTTTCCTGGATGCTCATATTGCGATTCCCATTCATTTATTGGTCATAATTATTTCCTTAATAATTAATTTTAATTTTTTTCCTCCTAGTTTTGAAATTGTGTGTATTAGTAAACGTTTTTGTAAGCAGGTTTAAGAAATTGACCACTGATCATATCGATGATAAAAGCACGGGATATAGGATCCAATTTTTGGCCAATTTTTTATAACAATCCACCGAATTCTTGCATTTCTTGAATGGTTGATCCGTTTTGTATTCCTTTAAGGCCGTCTTCATCAACTTGTCCTTAACAATCATGATTTTTGGTGTTTACTTTGATTAGGTCCAAAAATAATTATATCTTAATAGTTTTATTGTTGAACCACTTCTATTCTTTCATCTAATTATTGTTTTTGTTGCATACAAGATTTTTTCTTATCACTTTTATCTTCATAATTACTTTAAAATTTGGTTGAACAGCTTTTATATATTTTTTTAATCTATGTTTAATTAACACCTTTAATTAATCATAATTACTGACAAACATTATCTATAATTCATCTATTAGTACTTACATAATTATACACCCTGTACAAAATACAATATTTGTGTATACTTTTCATATAACGGATATAATAAGATGTAATAACTTACAATGTTTTATTTTTTTTATAAGAAACTATAATAGAAATTTATTATAACAATAGTAAAAATTCTGTTGATTACATTTAATGCTAGCCTAACAGACTAATATTTTTCCTAATTTCATTTTTTAAAAATTATTGAATTATTTAAATAAACGTAATTTTGATATTCTGAAATTAATTATTTCATATTTTCGGATCATATTTTCGGATCACATTTTCGGATCATATTTTCGGATCATATTTTCGGATCATATTTTCACTGAAATCATAATCATTAAATAACGTCGATTCAACACGGCTTAGTTTAAATTACTGTAATTTCTACAGTTTTATTGAGATTATCGTACATTTAAACCACTTAATATAATTATAAAACTGGTTCAAAACAACATGTATATTAACATTCACATTTATACTGTATATATCGTGTTTCTTTTTAAAATCATAAAACATGAACTGCTTTGTAATCAGTTGATTTAAAGCCGTGCAACCCAATTGCTGCTAAAAGCAAACAGAACTGAATTCGAAACACATAATTCAATTTAATTCGATCCTTTAAACTTTATAATTTCTAAAATGTATCCGTTATCCTTTTCCTGTTATTTCAATGTTATATTTACAGAAAAATTAAAGTTATTGGTACGTTATAGGGAGTTAATTTGAATCGTTTAATGTTAAGTTTGAATAATTTTGGTTTACGTAAAAATTAAAATTGCTTTAAAGTACTTAAGTGTACATTGTGTGTGTGTGTGTGTGTGTGTGTGTGTGTGTGTGTGTGTTGCAACAGGGTTTATACAAAAGGTTTTGCAATGTTCATTACATTACTTGTTCTTAAGCTACGTTCAATTTAATAATTTAACAATTTAACAAGCTTTCCAACAATGTGTATCTATCATCTTCTTGTGTCACAGTATAAGAAAAAAAATAACAGTCTTTTACTCAGAAACTAGCTTTAATATAAAATTAATTAATTTATGTAGCTTACAATAGCTTCTTTGTCACTGTTATTTAACAGAACTTTTAGTACCATTGGTGAGTGAAAAAATTACATAAAACTGTTATGTAGTTTTACGTAACCTAAGCCGATTGCAGTATTATTTACTTATAACAGTTTAATTTTAATTTAAGTAAAGTTTTAAATAAAATATAAGGAATTATTTACCTGTTGTTTATCGCCTTAAACAAAACCTATGTTTAAACTTATGATAGACAAACGTTCTTAACCTTGAAAGAAGATTTGAAAAAACCTACATTGTTTAAATGGTTTACACCATATTGAATTTGCTGACTAGTATATATAATTTGGGTATTCAAAATGCAGTTTGACGTTTACAAATTTTGATTTAACACTATTTGTTTGTGAAATTACTATTTAATGAAATTAAAATTGTTCCCTTTTGAATCTTAACTTTAATGTCTATTAATAATTTGGCAATGTAATTTATTGATAATTTTTCTGATCATAATAATATATTATAATTGATATTATATTGTTATTTTTCACTGACAATGTTATAATAAATTTTCAGTAGAATATTAGCGATAATTGAATATATCACACATTTTGCACATGTATACTCTTATTTTATATAGGCCTACAATTAAATTGTCTACGTTAGTATTCCAACTTCTATTTCTTTGTCAACTAAATGTGTTGCTTTTAAATAAACGTAATTAATTTTATTAAATTAATTGTTTTAATTTAATAAAGTAATTTTTATTTTTGTATATTTTCTTTTCAATTATATTCATTAACGTTGCAAATACTTTATTTAAAAAATGTTTTAATTTAATTTTTCAGAATTAAAATCTAATAATATTTATTGTACAAAATTTTGTACATTGAAATATATATTTTGATCACACACACACACACACACACACACACACACACACACACACACACACACACACACACACACACACACACACACACACACACACACACACACACACACACACACACACACACACACACACACACACACACACACACACACACACACACACACACACACACACACACACACACACACACACACACACACACACACACACACACACACACACACACACACACACACATGTATATATATATATATATATATATATATATATATATATATATATATATATATATATGTGTGTGTGTATAATTTATATATATGTATACACACACACATTATATATATATATATATATATATATATATATATATATATGTATATATATATATACACGTGTGTGTGTGTGTGTGTGTGTGTGTGTGTGTGAGAGTGAGAGAGAGAGAGAGAGAGAAAGACAGACAGACAGATAGACAGAGAATGACAAAAACTAGCAAAATTACAACACTAATAAAGAATTAATATAAACACCTTAAGTCCCAATAAGCTTGGTTGTAATGTTCCTCTGGTACTTCACCAGTGAATAAGCTCCATCTCCAAAGATCCTCAATTAGTGATATCGCCCCAAAGCCTGCAGTATTTTGAAATATGTCATACAAATCGTTTAATTCTGCTTCAGGATCCTTGTCGCACTCGTCTAACACCAGACCTATCCTTTGCAGATATTTGGGAGATGAGACTGCCAAAACCATCGTATCTGCAACAGCTTCGGCGAGACCTAAAAGAGGCATAGTCAATAACAATTGTACGTTAATGTATTAATTTAATTTTCGCATAACAACTTGAACATTCAGTTATTAAAATTGTTACTTAGTAATGGCATATTAATGTTATTATTTCACTTTGTTCAGATATTTGCAATCATTAGTGTACATAAAGCAATACGTGAAGTTTTGAAATTATGGATCAGTTATCCTTTTCAAGAAGAAATTTATAATATACTAACAATTTGTGGTTTCATAATTGGCAATAAACCAATAAAGGGTATTCCATAAATTTAGAGAACTTCGATTCATTAAAATATGTATATTTAATATAGTTTTATAATTTAATTTAGTGCATAAATTTAAAATTTTACAATTTTATATTTCAAAAATAAATAAGAAAAGACAACAACTGACAAAATTAATTTTTTAAAAATTTTAATTTAAAAATGTGGAATTATAGTTTTGGTTTCTTAGGATCTAATGTTCAGTTACTTTTTGCTTGGATTGTACTACTGTTAATGCTTATGAGAGTGTTTCTATGATTACAATAGCTGCAACAATTACCTGCTTTTGAATTATCCCTGAAACTGCAAGGCTGTTCCTTGTAAGCTATATAGTTATGTATATGACCGAATTCGTGCAATAAAACTTGAAAGTCGTAATATGAAATTTCCGTACAACTTTGTGTTCTGAAATAAGAAAAACTATTGTAGATTAGTTTGTAATTAAATATAATCAGTTTTTTTCATTTCAATGTTTCCAAAATGTAAATAAATAATAGCATGCCTGCAATATACTTATATAAATTAAGGTATGAAACGTTCCTAAATAACAGTGACACTTTGGAGGGAGTGCATGGCGTTGTATATTTAAATAATATTAAATAAAGTGAAGTTTAACTATTTGTATTATTCCTAAATGGAACGAAGGACACATACACAATGCTGTAGAGCGACTGTATTACTCTAATGTATCACAGTTTCCTAATAGTAATTTGTTAGTAGCCGCCTCGGTGGCCTAGTTGATAGCGTACTGGGCGTTCACCCCAAGGACCCGGGTTAGATTTCCGGCCAGAACTTGGCATTTTCATACGCTGTAAATCATTCCATCGTCTGCATTAGCCCAAGTGTGCACAATAGTCGGACGTTAAACACAAAAAAAAAAATTGTTGTACCCCTTGCTAGAGTTAGAAGTAGATCTTTGGTAAGCCAGGGGTCTTCGTACAATGAAAAGCGTAAAGTTTCGAAAACGTAACAAAGGTTGTAAAAATTAAGAGGTTACATATTCTAAATAAATATTTACACTTGTATTTGCACTTGTAAAAATTAAGAGTTTACATATTCTAAATAAATATTTACACTAAAACTTGCACTTGTATTTGCACTTGTAAAAATTAAGAGGTTACATATACTAAATAAATATTTACACTAAAACTTGCACTTGTAAAAATTAAGAGGTTACATATTCTAAATAAATATTTACACTAAAACTTGCACTTGTATTTGCACTAGTAAAAATTAAGAGGTTACAAATTCTAAATAAATATTTACACTAAAACTTGCACTTGTATTTGCACTTGTAAAAACTAAGAGGATACATATTCTAAATAAATATTTACACTAAAACTTGCACTTGTATTTGCACTTGTAAAAATTAAGAGGTTACATATTCTAAATAAATATTTACACTAAAACTTGCACTTGTATTTGCACTTGTAAAAACTAAGAGGTTACATATTCTAAATAAATATTTACACTAAAACTTGCACTTGTATTTTGCACTTGTAAAAATTAAGAGGTTACATATTCTAAATAAATATTTACACTAAAACTTGCACTTGTATTTGCACTAGTAAAAATTAAGAGGTTACAAATTCTAAATAAATATTTACACTAAAACTTGCACTTGTATTTGCACTTGTAAAAACTAAGAGGTTACATATTCTAAATAAATATTTACACTAAAACTTGCACTTGTATTTGCACTTGTAAAAATTAAGAGGTTACATATACTAAATAAATATTTACACTAAAACTTGCACTTGTAAAAATTAAGAGGTTACATATTCTAAATAAATATTTACATTAAAACTTGCACTTGTATTTGCACTAGTAAAAATTAAGAGGTTACAAATTCTAAATAAATATTTACACTAAAACTTGCACTTGTATTTGCACTTGTAAAAACTAAGAGGATACATATTCTAAATAAATATTTACACTAAAACTTGCACTTGTATTTGCACTTGTAAAAATTAAGAGGTTACATATTCTAAATAAATATTTACACTAAAACTTGCACTTGTATTTGCACTAGTAAAAATTAAGAGGTTACAAATTCTAAATAAATATTTACACTAAAACTTGCACTTGTATTTGCACTTGTAAAAACTAAGAGGTTACATATTCTAAATAAATATTTACACTAAAACTTGCACTTGTATTTGCACTTGTAAAAATTAAGAGGTTACATATTCTAAATAAATATTTACACTAAAACTTGCACTTGTATTTGCACTAGTAAAAATTAAGAGGTTATATATTCTAAATAAATATTTACACTAAAACTTGCACTTGTATTTGCACTTGTAAAAATTAAGAGGTTACATATTTTAAATAAATATTTACACTAAAACTTGCATTTGTATTTGCACTAGTAAAAATTAAGAGGTTACATATTCTAAATAAATATTTACACTAAAACTTGCACTTGTAAAAATTAAGAGGTTACATATTCTAAATAAATATTTACACTAAAACATTGCAGTCAAATTAATAATAAACACTCATGCGCTACCTGTAATCCTTTCTGTTACCAAAATCATATGAAGTCGTGTCACATATGACCTTTCTATCTTTTGGTTTTTCAAACATTGAGTACTTGTAGAAGCTGTCCGGTAGTTGTTCCAGTCCCAAGGATTCATAAAAATCTTCAACTAGATTTATAATTTTCTTCACCGTATAATTCTGAAAAAACAAAATACTCTTAGTAAATGCTAAGGTTTATTACATTTATATGATTTGTTTAGAGAGTACTTTGAATATAGTATGACTTCTGGACATCAGAATATATTAAAACAATATAAATACAAGGTTTGGCCTATTACGAAATTAATTAAGTTACGAAAGTTTTTTATGTAATTTAAACTTTAAACCACACCCCTTTGTGCAATAATTTATAACATTAAATTTATTATAAAGAAAAGAATTTCCGTAATAAACAAGGTTGACCTTCGTTGGTAACTAATATTTTATTCATATTAACTGAACAAAAACAAAACATAACTTTAAAACAGTGCACTTTAGATTTGCTGATGTCACTACAATTTATTAATACCAATTTTAATATTTATACTACTACCTACATATACTTAAATTTATTTGCAAACTACTTCGAATATTATAATTTATTTTATATACCTGTAATTTCTTAAATTGTTAAAAAATTTGGTCAATGATTTTTATACTTCGGGTCATTAATTACGATCATATGGTGATTAGAGTTATTTAAATTTTCCTGGTAGTATAATTGTGGTTCTATTAATCGTACGTGAGATAATTAGTTTAAAATTGATTGTAGTGTTAACGATCCTTATATTCGACGCTCATGTACGTAGTTATAATTGATTTAAGAAAACACTTCCAGTGACGTCAATTATTACAAAACAAAAAAATTTAGCCCTTGATTAAAGTCTAAATCTAGCACTAAACTCTAAAATCTAGCCCTTGGACTTATCACTTTAACTCTATACTAAATTAATGAATATCACTCGACATATAAATAAAATATCTGCCTAACCTACTTTACATGCAATAAATGTTTAATTCGAAAAGACTTTTCTCGGCTGAATATATTTTTCAACAGATTCTTCCAGTTGACCACATTGTGTAAAAGACCTCTTCCGGCTGATTGCGAGTTGGAAAAGATCTCGACTGCCCGGATTTTTTTCAATTTCTGTGACAATATACCATTATGTTATAACAAATAGAAGCTAGGGTGGTCGTTCAAAACCACCAGTCAGAACGCAGCTTCCTATTTTTTTGAAACCTAACCGTCATCAACGGTTGCAAGAAACCAGTTAAATTATTAACTGTCGCGTTAAATTTATGCTTTGTTGATTGTCAGTGCTCATGCCGACAAAGACACTCTTCATAACAACTCGAATTTAAGTACAATCCATTTCTATCGTGCGACAACTGATCTGCATCTGTTCCCTAGCCATATCCTAATATTTTACAAAGTTTTTAAAAATAACTTTCTAAGCATGATTTTGAAAATTTTAAATAGATTTTAAAAATTGATACTATATACATTACGAAAGCAAAATTCTGTCGGTCAAACAAGTAAAAAAATTAAGTTTTTTTAGCTGATGATAAAAGAAATAAAAGTTTTAATTTAAAATTAGAATTATTTTTTTCCCAATTTTGACTTTAGGTTTGGAGCTAGAACCACTACGAAAATGGCAGAAATTGACAAAAACGTGGGAACAAAGTAATACAAATAAGGAACAACACAATATATATATGCAAGCGAGACGCAAGCAATCCATACAAAAGCTACCATGGAAGATATTTTGAAGGAAGAACGCAAAATCTTGAGGAAGATCCTTGGCCCGAGATTAACAGAAGATGGATACAGGTTGCACTCCCGGAAGACAACAGAGAAGATATCGAAGCTGGCAGTAGATATCAGAAGAAGGAGGCTACGGTTCTATGGACACATCAGTAGACTCCCAACAACTAGACTTGCCAACAGAATCCTTAAGTGTATACAAGGAGTCAAATCAACAACGTCGTGGATCGCACAAGATAGAATAGACCTACATGACTCAGAAATAGGCTCAACAGACATTGAAGACAGGAGTGCATACAGGAGAAAGATGCTCGGTTGGAAGGTCCCAGAGAATGAAATCCCAAAGAGAGCAGGGGTAAAATGGACGGAGGAGCGGAAGAGGATCCATGGGGACAGGATGAGGGAGGTGTGGAGGATTAGAAGGAACAAGACATGAGTCGGAGTGCTTTGCGTGATCCAATAGGGTCTATACGCAGATTATAATAATAATAATAATTATTATTATTATTATTTTTATTATTATTATATATATATATATATATATATATATATATATATATATATATATATATATATATATATATATATATGGGTCCCTTCAAAATGTGATCAATAGGAATTTATTTTTGAATCAAAATTACCTAATAAGTAGAAGTACTTGTAATATTTGTAGAAATACAACTAATTAATCAGTCACCTGTTTTTTCATTTCTGCCGTGATAGTAGTAAATATTCCTTGCTTTTTCTCAGGGTACGGGTGTAAGTGTTTCAAATTCGCGGCTATGTCAACACCATACCTAATGCCTGCCAACAGAAGAGAAATCAATAATATTGTTAGAGAAAACATTTATCCAACTGCAATAATTGTGCTTTAAACTCATTAGGATATGCATAAAACTGAACAGTATATCTCGTGGTAATGTACAACAGAAACTGAGGAAAAACATCTGATAAAACCGAGTGTAAATTTATATTTTCTTTATTTTCAAATTTTTAGATTTATTAATATCTTTAGAATGTTACAGTAATAAACAGTTAAATTGACTGTCAATAATGCAATTGTTAAATGATGTTAATATTAAATGCCTGAAACATTTGCCTTGGTTAGCATTAGTTTTATCGGAACACAAAAAAACATTTGTAGTGTTACCCACTTGAGCATTTACTAAGCAAATATCAATGATGATTAATTACATATAATAAGAATCAATTTAGAAAGAATTCAGTTGTGATAATTCTTATTTACTTATAAAATTATTACTAATAAATATGTTATAGTTTTTTTATAATACAGAGAGACTAAAAACATTTGTCATTGAATGGCTTTTTTATTGTCCATCTTCATAAAAATTAATTATTTTTAATTTAATAATTTTAGTTTAATGTTAGTAAATTTCCGAAGAAAGTATAGAGTTATAAAGCTCAAACAACTCTATTTGTGTGTTTCCATGTATAACACAAACACTATTACGTTAATACAGATACTCCATATTTTGGTTGTTGATTTTTATAATAATAATCTTCAAACAAACGCACACAATACGAACATGTATACAATAACTACGCCTTTTATAACAAACAGGTCTTACTAACAGTTGCTATGCTTGCACTAACTGCAGCATAAATATGCAAATAATACACTCATGTAGAATGTGACGCTAGTAGGAGTTTGAAATCTACAATGCCTTTTAGTAGACCACACCCATATACACTGAAACTGTATATATATTAAAAATTTCTCCAATCCACAGGCTACAATATTAAAACTAAAACTAAGAGTTAGTCTTACATTATAAAAACTTTATTCTTCATTTCCCTAATTAGATAATGATAATTATTCGCGTATATGGTTTTCAGTACAAGAGACAATAGCATCAAACCTTCAAACAGTGGTGAATAACTGTAGCTTATCACACTTTAGTATGTCGTACACCAAAGGACCAAGAAGTGTTTCATGCGGCATACCTAGTGAGCAAAAATAGAGGCCCAACCAACACCTTCAGACAGACAAAGCTAAAATGATGAACGTCAAATAGAGCAGACATGTTTTGAACTTGCACAAGCAACCCAAGGCCAGACATTATATATATTGATTGATGTTGGATGAAAGAAATGTAGCAGAACTGTAATAATTTGTCTTTAAATTCTGATTGGTAGTTATTACAAAGTATATGATATATTTGTATAAAATATTTAATCAGACTGCGTAGTATGAAGTTCACAATTTCAGTTTAATATTTTAAAAAATACTATTTTTAATCTGACACAATTATTGCAGCATTTTTGTAGGTAGAATATTTTTGTAGGTAGTAACAACACACTCAGTACAAAACTTTGTGACTTAAATTTCTAGTAACCAAGAATTTGTTTACAACTGACAGACAAACCGGTTAAGTCTCGTAAGAATCCAAATGTCCTTAAATTCTTACAATTGTATTTCCGTGATACGCTAAGGACTATATTGTCAAATAAACTGGTCAAATTTGTTAATAGTTTCAGACTTTTGTATAATGCGCTCCAACATTCAGCTAGTAAATCATTTTACTTTACTCGTTCCTACTTACTGAATAAATGAACTGGTAACGGTCCTTTTTTCGATACAACATCTGGACCGAACCTATCGCGAAGTCGTCCTCTAATGTAAGCATGCAATTGTTGGTAGAAAGGCTTAAATTCTTCCCACAAATCCATTAAAAATTGTATGAACTCTGGAGCCGGCGGGACTTCGAAAACACCCAATTTTTCTTCTGCTCTGTTAGCATAGCCTGCAATTAAATTTATTATACCATATTGTACATACAATATTAAGCGTATTTAACAGTAAAAGGTTGTCTGTTGAATTTAATTTTTCTTTCTAAATGACAGCTAATGTTTTAAAATATTATTTTTTCATAGTAGCTAAATAAATGACTACAAAACCTATTGAAAGTTTGTTGTTTGATTCTTCGCCAAATTTTTTAATTGTTTTATCTTTCGTTTACGACTACAGATTTAATTCTAAAATTTATTGCCATTTTTAAATCCTTAATAGATTTGTATTCTCACAACAAGCAACGCCAACACGCCCCTAAAGTCATGTTTAAAGCGAACTAAATAGTAGAAGATGAATTACACGTGAGAAGGATAAAAATTATTGAAGAGTTTTTTTTAATGAATTATAATTTATAAATAAATAAAATGCTTACTTTCTAAATGTATAACCCCTTTAAAATAGCAATAAGCGTTTATAATTTTCTTACTAATTCGGAGATTTTGTATTTTAATTAAATCTTCTTTAATTAAATATTAGCCAAAAAAAGAATGTTAAATCATATGCTCATTAAACCTCTGTTTAAATATATTCCTGATAATTAATGCCATAAATTATTAAAAACTTTTACTGGTTCCCATATTGCGTGCACTTTTGTATTAGAATATGTTATTAACTTTGATCCAAAACATAACGTGAATTGAAATCCTACACAGTGCAAATTAATTTACACGTTTTAAAATAACTTAATCATAGAATACATAACAAACTTTTATAATTATCTTGAATGTTTTTGCAGCATACACTTTTTCCTTTCGTCAAAACGATTTTGCGTTAACAATTTAAGTAATAAGATTTTGGTTAATTTCAAAAAACATATTGGTAAAAGTATACGTTTAATTATGGCTTGTACTTAAGAAAATTGCTTACCTCTAGATTGAGCGAGCTTGTTGCATGCGTCCACGTACTCTTTCCATACAGGCCTAATCAAAGTAGTTATCGGTACTCGGTTTTGTTTCCAGTAAAACAGAAGTTCTTCGGGGTCACAAGATTTTTCAAGTGCTGAGGAAATGGTGCTAGTTGCTGTAAAGAGAGGTGTGACGAATTTACAGTTTTGCTGCTCAATCTTCTCGGATGTATTTAAAACATACAATTTCATTTCCATAATTAACCAGTAAAAAAAGTGAGATACATAGTAATTGTTTTAAATATTTTGAGGCCGTTTAAAGTAAGAGTAAAATTTACGGCGGTAACTGCAAGTCAATCGAACCTACGACATTGAGTTGCGCACTTCAGAGACGCGGCAGACTGCCCGGTGTCAGCCATATCGACAATCGAGCCCTCTATGGTAGAAAGAAAAACAGCTACATGACGGACCTTATCGTAGCTAATAAAATAAATACTTGTGCCAAACTGAATCAAATCGGACAACAAATTTCGAACGCTTAACTCCTCTCTCTCTCTCTCTCTCTCTCACACACACACACACACACACACACACACACACACACACGCACGCACGCACACGCACGCACGCACACGCACGCAACACACGCAAGCGCGCGCACGCACACGCAAGCAAGCGCACACACACGCGCACAAATACACGCAAGGAAACAAGCGATAGTGCACAAACGTACACACACACACACACGCACAAACGCGCTCGCACGCACAAACACATGCAAGCGCGCACACACGCACACGCACGCGGACAAATACACGCAAGGAAGCAAGCGCTAGTGCACAAACGCACACACACACACACACACACACACACACACACACACACACACACACGCACAAACGCGCTCGCACGCACAAACACATGCAAGCGTGCACACACGCACACGCACGCGCACAAATACACGCAAGGAAGCAAGCGCGAGTGCGCACACACACACACGCACGCGCACAAATACACGCAAGGAAACAAGCGCTAGTGCACAAACGCACACGCACACACGCACAAACGCGCTCGCACGCACAAACACATGCAAGCGCGCACACACGCACACGCACGCGGACAAATACACGCAAGGAAGCAAGCGCTAGTGCACAAACGCACACACACACACACGCACGCACAAACGCGCTCGTACGCACAAACACATGCAAGCGTGCACACACGCACACGCACGCGCACAAATACACGCAAAGAAGCAAGCGCGAGTGCGCACACACACACACACGCACGCGCACAAATACACGCAAGGAAGCAAGCGCTAGTGCACAAACGCACATACACACACACTCGCACAAATCGCTCGCACGCACAAACACATGCAAGCGCGCACACACGCACACGCACGCGCACAAATACACGCAAGGAAGCAAGCGCGAGTGCGCACACACGCGCGGAGGAGAGAGAGAAAAGTAAAATAGTAATTATTTAAACAGTTACAAACAACAGGAGTTTTCAAAAATAGTTGCAGTTAGCAGATATCTCGCGGATAGAACAAAAGCGTATTTCCAAAAATTTAATACCATAATGAATTGTTCATTTAATTTCGCTTTAAAATCTGATCACTATAATTATCACCTTTTGAAGTACATAAATTATTTGAAGTGTCACAATCAAATTTATGTTTGCATCTCCAGTATAAGTTTTAAAAATAAATAAAATGTATTATAAAATAATGGAAATGAGTGGAAATGTCAAATTTGCGTATCAGTCATACCGGACATATTTATAAGTGTTCATTTTTTTAAATTTTTAACTAGAAATAGACAGAAATGATAAATTGTCTTAAATGCCCAACCTGGACACGTAGAAGTTGTACAAGAACTTATCAACCACTTCCTGCCTGATACTGCGTCTATCCAGACTGGATATGATATCATAAGCATTTACTGACTCTTGAAAAACCAGATATAAAAAATCTTATCTAAAATTGTGTTTTAAAAGAAATATTCTAAACGGAATTAAAATGTTTATGGTAGACAATTCTGGAGACAACATTAAAAATTAAAAGGGCAAACTCTCCCCAAGATGTTATTAGGCGAAAATTTAAGGGGGAGGGGTGTTAACAAAGGATGACAAATAGGATGTTGTCAATACAGCAGTTAAAAAAAAACATAACAAACCTTCAGGTCCGCATTTTGTAGAGTTGTAAATGCATTTCTCAGATGGTGCATCTCCAATATCAGTCATTTTTGCAATTACTTCGCCGTACTGCAGCAAAGTAAAATATAATTACAATTAAAAGATACTGTACTTAAATAAGCATGTTTTTTTCTCACATGACAATACGAAAGTTTTAATTTAAACAAAAAACTACCAAATGGTAAAAATGTTCCCTGACACGTCTGTAATTTTTAAAAAAATGGTAAATCCCTTTTTAATTCCTCAAAGAAACAGTCATCTGCTGTTTCAGTCATTATCAATGTTCAGACAGGTGGAACGCTGCCTCTTCTTGATACTTATAAATTTTTCAAAACCTATACCAACAAGTCGTTTTCAATTTGAGTTAAAACGGAATATGTTTTCGCAATGCTACTTCATATTAGCACTTATACACCAGAAGTAATTATGATTGTTTATTGATTGAAATTGGTTCATTAGTTTAGACTGTAAAAGTGTCATTTTTTTACATTTTAATCATATTTTATTTTAAGACGGTTTTTGCAATTTTGTAATTTTTAACAAATATTTTTTTACTTTTATGAAAAATGAATACAGTACAGTCCATGTCGGATAAAATGATTCATAGTTGATCAAATTGGTACGTAAATGTTCATATTTGTCCTTGTTATTTTTTTCCTTTCTTGTTATTTTATTGGGATATTTTTGGAGTATTTATGTAAAGACCATTCTTCAAATAAAGCGAGTAATCATTCATCAAAATTGGTTCCGTATTTTAAGCCGTGCTTGAGTCAATGTTGAAAAAGGAAAAAGTGGTTAAATAATTATTTTATTCTTGTTAGAACGCTTTTATTAAAGATTTTCAAAATATCATTTTTGTTTTTACCACTTAGTAATGCCCCATCTATAGTAGTTTTCGTTTTAAATTTATTTATACCTTAAAACAGTTCATTTTGAAGTCACTACATAAACTTCAGCAGCTTTTGAACGATTTAATGGGGCGGAATGCCGCATTCCTCGATAAAATAAAAATATTTGAAAATAACTAAGTGTTTCGAGTTATGGTGGTACCTTGTTTTTGTTTCGACGTCTCCCAAACTGAATATTATGGATAAAAAACGACCAATTTGTATATAGTACAGGTAATTAATATTAAAATTTAATTTATTTAAAAGAGCCTATTTTGATAAAAATCAATGCTGTAATATTTAAGTGTGTTTTATGCAATTAATAGTTTAAAACATTTTATTAAAAATTTTCCAGATATATGATAAAATAACATCTGTTCAGTTTATCAAATCGTCAATCAAATAAAGCAAAATATTTTTGGATTATCAGGACCAAGTGTTAGTGTTCTTGTCGGTGGAAAGGACACTTTATCAAACAAATGAAATAAATATTTAAAAAATATAAATTTTATAAAAAAAACTATTTTTTTTTAAAGGAAAAGTTACATTTTCTTGCAATACCAATCATGGACAAGCACAACGATTGAGCAATCGAAGTTGGGAAATAAAGTAAATAGAAGTAGTAAGTAATTAAAAGTTAGAGACAGCGTGGCGCGTTGCAAGTAGTTGCAGCATCGAAACACACACACACACACACACACACACACACACACACACACACACACAAAGCACAAGTAAGGCACAACAATTGATTCATAGGACCTGATTATGGACACTGAATGTAATGTTTGATTTTGTTTTTCACTATCAGCTTACTTCCTACATATATAGCTTCATATACTAGCACAAACTTCTTATTTTTGTTATACGAACTTCATGTAACTTATGACTTACTGCTTTATATGCGGCTGGATCGACCGGTTTACCTAACAAACCATAAAACATTGCTTCGCGTTTAAGATCGGGGGAGAAACAATCCCAGTTGAAGGAAACGAATTCCACACCATACATTGGTGATTTCGCTAATTCTTCTTCCTGAAGGAAAACAAATAAAAAATTACAAATGTAATAATAAATGTATTGATACAAAAGTTGAAGCTTTATAGCTTTAATGTTTCCCGCATTAGTAGCAACATTTTAAGATACTGTACCTCATAAAATTTAAAAAAAAATATTTTTTTTAATTTTCTTTACAAGTTTTTTTTTTTTTTTTTTGAACATACAAAAACAAATACTTGCTACATAAACCTTGTGTCAAATTTTGAAAAACAAACCTATAAAACGTTAAAACGATAATTATTCCTTATTGCTGTCAATGTTTTGTTTAAAATTTGTTTTCAATTTGTGTAAGCCGCCTCGGTGGCCTAGTGGATAGCGTACTAGGCTTTCACCCCGAGGATCCGGGTTCGATTCCCGACGAGGGCTTGTCATTTTCATACGCTATAAATCATCCCACCGTCTGCATTAGCCCAAGTGTGCACAATAGTCGTACGTTAAACAGCAAAAAAAAAAAAAAAAAACAAAAAATTCAATTTGTGTATACTAAAAAACAAGTTAATATTTAATAAATTATAATAAATTTTTGCAAAAAGTTTCCAATAATAACATAAATAGTTATATAACGTTATTTTAGTTCTAATTTTCTTCTCAACTGAAGCAATTTTGAAATAAAAACATTAAAATTATTTTTAGAAGAGTTATATACTTTCGCTTCCAACAGAAAACTTTTCTATCAGAGAAAAATAACTAATTACAAACTCTAGTGAAAAATATAATAAACGTAATGCGGTCGGTACTTCTAATTGGAGACATTAACAAATATAATAAACGTAATGCGGTCGGTACCTCTAATTGGAGACTTTAACAAATGTAATAAACGTAATGCGGTCGGTACCTCTAATTGGAGACTTTAACAAATATAATAAACGTAATGCGGTCGGTACCTCTAATTGGAGACTTTAACAAATATAATAAACGTAATGCGGTCGGTACCTCTAATTGGAGACTTTAACAAATATAATAAACGTAATGCGGTCGGTACCTCTAATTGGAGACTTTAACAAATATAATAAACATAATGCGGTCGGTACCTCTAATTGGAGACTTTAACAAATATAATAAACGTAATGCGGTAGGTACCTCTAATTGGAGACTTTAACAAATATAATAAGCGTAATGCGGTCGGTACCTCTAATTGGAGACTTTAACAAATATAATAAATGTAATGCGGTCGGTACCTCTAATTGGAGACTTTAACAAATGTAATAAACGTAATGCGGTCGGTACCTCTAATTGGAGACTTTAACAAATATAATAAACGTAATGCGGTCGGTACCTCTAATTGGAGACTTTAACAAATATAATAAACGTAATGCGGTCGGTACCTCTAATTGGAGACTTTAACAAATATAATAAACGTAATGCGGTCGGTACCTCTAATTGGAGACTTTAACAAATATAATAAACGTAATGAGGTCGGTACCTCTAATTGGAGACTTTAACAAATATAATAAACGTAATGCGGTCGGTACCTCTAATTGGAGACTATAACAAATATAATGAACGTAATGAGGTCGGTACCTCTAATTGGAGACTTTAACAAATATAATAAACGTAATGCGGTCGGTACCTCTAATTGGAGACTTTAACAAATATAATAAACGTAATGCGGTCGGTACCTCTAATTGCAGACTTTAACAAACATAATAAACGTAATGCGGTCGGTACCTCTAATTGCAGACTTTAACAAATATAATAAACGTAATGCGGTCGGTACCTCTAATTGCAGACTTTAACAAATATAATAAACGTAATGCGGTCGGTACCTCTATTTGCAGACTTTAACAAATATAATAAACGTAATGCGGTCGGTACCTCTAATTTGCAGACTTTTACAAATATAATAAACGTAATGCGGTCGGTACCTCTAATTGGAGACTTTAACAAATATAATAAACGTAATGCGGTCGGTACCTCTAATTGGAGACTAACAAATATAATAAACGTAATGCGGTCGGTACCTCTAATTGGAGACTTTAACAAATATAATAAACGTAATGCGGTCGGTACCTCTAATTGGAGACTAACAAATATAATAAACGTAATGCGGTCAGTACCTCTAATTGGAGACTTTAACAAATATAATAAACGTAATGCGGTCGGTACCTCTAATTGGAGACTTTAACAAATATAATAAAAGTAATGCGGTCGGTACCTCTAATTGGAGACTTTAACAAATATAATAAACGTAATGCGGTCGGTCCCTCTAATTGGAGACTTTAAAAAATATAATTTCATTAATTAATTTGTATTTATAATTTTACTTTCCAATAATTTAATTCCGAAAAATATCTGCTTTTAAAATATTGGAGACTGAATAATAACAGCAAAAATAATGCAAAATAAGAATTATTTTAAATTTTACTGAAATATAACTTTAAAAAAATGTATTATACCAATTAATTGGCAGAGTAGTTAAATGTACTTAAAAACGATATATATGGCCAAAAACATTCAACCAAAAATACTTATAGCCAAATATAAAATTAAAATAACCACCTTACCTGTTTCCTTGACCTGATACAAGCGAATTTCTAAAAGTATTCGACATTATTTAACCATTTTTAAGTTCTGATTTCACTTTTATAATCAGTGTTAAAATTTTCATACATTAGGATCTTAAATTATTAGATTTAATGTAATAATTTAAAGCACATAAATTATTACATTAAATCCAATAATTTAATGTAATAATAATTTAATAATTTATTACATAATACACAATGCATAATAATTTATGTTATAATTACAATTATAATTATAACATAAATTATTATAATTTATTGTAATAATAATAATAAATTATACCGAAAATACGAAAATGAAACTTGACCGCCGTCAAATTAATTTTCACATTTTCAACGGATTTTGACCTTTCAAAATGCTAATTATTATGCTAATTATGTTTATATCTTACAAATTATTAATACTAATTTTAATGTTTATATTACTACCTATGTAACTTTTAGGTTTTTAATTGCCAACTTTTAAAAGTGTATAATTTATTTTACGTAATAATTTTAATTTATTTAAATTTATAAAATTGGTTTAGTGTTTTATTTCTTGGAGCAGTGGTCTTTCATTACAATAAAATTTTTCTGGTAGATACTTCACGTCTTATTAATCTTTGCCTTACTTGAATTTACCCTCTTGTTTTTATGTGCAGTTGGCAACTTGGAGTTGATCTGTGCGGGTGCAGTAGGTGATGGAGTACGTAAACTACTGCACCAATACAGATCAACTACAACTTAATTAATTGCTTGTTAATTAATTAACCAGCCGTTTTATAAAATACCAACTTAATTAACCCGCTTACACAGTTGATGGTATTGTAGATCATTATACTCGATTACACTAAAGTTATCAATGATTAAAAAAACCACTTCTAATGGCGACAAATAATACAATACAAAACAAAAATTCTAGTTAATGGCTAATTTCTGTTTCGTCGATGAACTTTAGCTTTGTGCTAATTTAATTAGCATAACTCATATATTTATTTTATTTTTAGAAAACGATTCGTAAGCGAAGACAATTTTTAGCTTTCCAGCTGATTATTTTTTTTAATTAATTATTATCAGTAACTTCTAACAAAACGCGTGACTTGTATGTACCATATGTATATGTTTAATGAGGATGTGCATATGTCTTCCATATTCTAATTTTCGTTCTATAAGAAACTCCCGGGTGACTACATAGGGTAAAAGACTATTCCCGGTGTCTGTGGAGGCGTAAAAGACCCAGATTCCTCTGGAATTACCTCCTTTTATCAATTTCTCAGTGACACAATACCATTATACAGTATTTTAACCAATTGTAGAAAGCGTGATAATTCTAAACCACGTCAGAATACAGCTTTCTGTGTTTGTGGAAGTAAACCGTCATCAACGGTTGCAAGAAAAACTGTTAGCCACTTAACTTTCTAATGGACTTTATGGTTTTGTTCCACTTACATGGCTTTAAACGGCTTTAAGCACATAGCATTTATTGTTGTAAGTGCTGATTTATGATTTGAATATGTTTCCTAGACGCATACTAATATTTTACATAGATTTCTAAACCTAGTTGCGATACTACTAACGTACCTTTATAATATATATATATATATATATATATATATATATATATATATATATATATATATATATTATATGTTTATATTATATATGTATTATATATATATTTTATATATATATATATATATAATTTAGCGAACCATCAAGAAAATCTAAAATTTAGGACCGGTGCTCATTTTATGGTCATGAGTCTGGCTCTAACCGTAATTATCTCTGTAATAGCTCATTTTTTAATAAAAATTCACTAATAAATAACAAAATTATAAAATAAAATTACATACTATATTTTTCTTAATTGTAAATTTTAATATTAGTCTAATTGAAAGAAACACGTTTAGGATATAAATGACTACAATCATAAACAGTAAAACATTTAAAAATAATAAAAAGTCATATTTATCAGATTAAAAAACAGATTAAAAAATAAATTTAATGAATGATATTTACATATCTCTTGAAGTTTTCGTCTGTAACGTTTGTATTATAATCAAACGTAGCAGACTCCTGGTTATATCGATTTTCATAGCACACTTTCTGCTCAAGATAGTCAAGATACTTGCGTGCATCTTCTTCGCTATCTGGGTTATAATCTTTTACGTCACAGTTGCATATTTGTACAACAGCAAATATAACAACTGCTGTTAAACAACGTATAACACTGAAAACATTAAACAATAACAATTAGAAAGATAATTTTTTTAAAATATAGTTCTACAAATAGAGTTTGTGCAACATTTTTTATATAATTATAGAGTATTGATGTTGGTATTATTTTTATTATGAAATTTTCCTTCATATGTCTAAGTAAAACAATACACTAGAATGGATCATATCTCGTTATCGATATATAAGATAGCAAGTTGTTTACTTTTGACCAGCATACATCCCGGTTTGAGTAGAGTATTTCAACTACTGTGTAAGATGTTCATACACTAGATGTTAGATTTAGTTTTTATCACCAAAAATCAGGTGATATTTTCTTTCTATTGATGCATTACCACAAAGTTATTCATTTTAAAATTAAACAATTTTAGTTTTTTTATTACCTTCTTACCAATTTATATCTTATCAATGAAAGCTATTACTATTATTAGTAGTATAATTTAAAAAAAATCATACTATTAGAACAGTAGATACACATATTTTTCGATTATTAATAGGATTTCAATCAGACAGACATTACTCCAAAAAAGTTTTCCTGATTGTAAAAAAAAGTTGCTATCAAAATTACTATTTTTGTGGTCAAATGTAAACGATTTGTAAGTAATTAAAAAACGTCTCCATGAGACCTGAAACTTAATTGTATTAAAAATAAATATAAACGATTTTGGTTCTACAGTGCTACAATTATATATTGATGGAATAAAAGCGTTACATAATAATGCAACTGTAAAGTGTAGAGAACAATATTATAAATATTTATAGTAATGTAATAACTTAAAATTAATAATATCATTAAAAATATAATTCGCTACTTACCAAAACATTATGTAAAGTAAAAACCAACTTTAGTAGAAAGTCTGTAATACTGAATAACGTAGCATTGACGCATTAATTATATATATCCCCCCGTCTTTGTATTGCTTGCTTTTGACTATTGTATGAAAAGCATACGCAAAATACTATGCAAAGAAACGTGTTTTTATAAAACATGTGTTTTCATTTTCGACCTTGAATACACACTAAGAAAATACACATACACACACGCGGGAACTGTAACGAAAATATGATAGCAGGTCGTACCATAAGACTCATCTTTACATATTATTTATTTGCCAGTGATGATAAATATAGCAAATACTGAATTGGATTCTTTGTGTTATTTTTATTAAATTTGTTACAGTATTGGAACTGTAACTTTGGTACAGTATTTGGAATATTGGAACTGTTAAAAATTTGGATCTCCCCCTAACCCGGGTCCTTTAAAGAATCAATTATCGGAGGTTCTACAAAGCCCTTTAATACATTAAATTATATTACAATATTCTTATGTTGTTACGGCTACTATTGCACTTGATAACAAAGAATGTTCATTAGTGTATTACCCGATCAACACTTTTTTACTGAAATAATGTCCCAAGATCATCTCTGGAGATCTGGAATATTGGAAATGTTAAAAATTTGGATCTCCCCTAACCCGGGTCCTTTAAAGAATCAATTATCGGAGGTTCTACAAAGCCCTTTAATACATTAAATTATATTACAATATTCTTATGTTGTTACGGCTACTAGTGCACTTGATAACAAACAAAGAATGTTCATTAGTGTATTACCCGATCAACACTTTTTTACTGAAATAATGTCCCAAGATCCCCTCTGCAGATCTGTGCCTCAATTTGTTTAAACCAAAAAAAGAAAGGTGAAGTCATGTACGCAAAACTGTTGATCCGTTCCACCCCAGCACCGTCTGGCTAGAATATCTTCTTGGTACACTTCCTGATGGCCTATCAAACCGCTCTTTGGTCTTTCCCAGAATCGACTGATCTTCCTGTCTCTTCAGATTCGACTACCCATAACCTACGTCTTCCTCAGCTTTTATCTAAACATTGTGGTTCATTACAACAGGCAGTTTTGTAATTTTTCTGCATCTTTGTCAATACTGTTTACTCTTTGGCCTCTTTACAATATTTAAAATTAATAACAAAATTTATAATTTTTAATTCCTAACAGCAATTTGTCGGGTGTATCACCTAACCGTTATCCCGCTACAACATCCATATAACTAAGAAGGAATTATTTACACATTGTCCAACAACCAATTGTGTAACTGAACTCTCTGGCTTCTAATTGAAACTTTGGTGTAATTATTTTAGGAAAATTATTAAAAACCTGGTGATATTAGTCTAATTGTACTCAGTTTGCGGCACGAAAGTATAATATTTATTTAACTAGCTTTCCACTACGTACGAATTGTATGTAATAAAAGCATATAAACTAATTTTTTTTTCTTTTAGATTTATAATAGAATAAAGCTATAACTGCTAAGATAAGTACCAAGGACGAAAGAATAAGATTCCAAGATAAAACCAAAATAAGACCTAAACCTGTCATTTCGGAAGATGAGAGGAAAAGAAGATCGGAAAGAATGAAGAGCTACTGGGAACAAAGAAAAGTACAGCGCGCAAGAAATGATTGATTCAGCGTACCCCAAAGAGGGTGAAACGAAAAGAAGAAGAATAAAGCTATATTTGAAAAAACTAATCCGTTAAAAATAATTATTATCCTTGGCCCGAGATTAACAGAAGATGGATACAGGTTGCACTCCCGGAAGACCACAGAGAAGATATCGAACCTGTCAGCAGATATCAGAAGAAGGAGGCTTCGGTTCTATGGACACATCAGTAGACTCCCAACAACGAGACTTGTCAACAGAATCCTTAAGTATATACAAGGTGTCAAATCAACAACGTCGTGCATCGCACAAGTCAGAATAGACCTACATGACGCAGAAATAGACCCAACAGACGTTGAAGACAGGAACACATACAGGAAAGATGCTAGGTTGGAAGGTCCCAGAGAATGAAATCCCAAAGAGAGCAGGGGTAAAATGGACGGAGGAGCGGAAGAGGATCCATGGGGATAGGATGAGGGAGGTGTGGAG
>CM040190.1:93939162-93994162 GCA_022606455.1 Callitettix versicolor
ACCTCATTTTTACCTCTTTAGGGGTTAAATACTGTAAAATCGTTTTTCAGTGCACCCCTACATGTCGTGGTGACCCTGGATAATTCAAATCTTTAGCTATTATAGTTTCAGCTATACGATGATTATTAAAGTTGGACTGGGTAAAATGTTCAATGGCGTTAAAATCAATTTTTTGGAAAATCCTGTCAAAGTGCTCCTCGACAGTGTTGAAAAAAGAGGCATTGAAATACTCTGAAAATTTCAAGTTTCTAGCTATAATAGTCTTAGCTCTACGTTCATTATTAAAGTTGAACTGTGTAAGTAGTTTAATGGCATTGAAATCAAATGTTTGCAAAATACTTTCTTAATGCACATCGCCATTGTTGAAAGATGGTGAAAATTTCAAGTCTCTAATTATAATAGAACGTTGATTATTAAAATCGGACTGGGTAAGTAGTTTAAAGGCGTTAAAATCAAATTTGTGTATAATCCGTTCTTAGGGCACATCGATATTGTTGAAAGAAGGTGAAAATTTAAAGTTATTTATATAACTTTAAATTTATAAGTCTCTAGTTATATTAAATTTGGCTGTAAGTTGATTATAGGTAACTTCGTTGGACTGGGTAAGTACGAGTTTAATGGCGTCAAAATAAAATGTTGCAAAATCCTTTCTTAGTGCACCTTGAACATTGTTGTAAGAATGTACCTTGAAAATTTCAAGTCTAGCTATAATAGTATTGGCTGTACGTTTTTTATTAAAGTTGGACAGGGTAAGTATTTTAATGGCATTAAAAAGAAATTGTTGCAAAATCCTTTCTTAGTGTACCTTGTCATTATTGTAAGAAGGTACCCTGAACATTTCAACTGTCTAGCTATAATAGTATTGGCTGTACGTTGATTATTAAATTTGGACTGGGTAAGTAGTTTAATGGCGTTAAAATCATTTATTTTGCAAAATCCTTTCTTAGAGCACCTTCACACTGTTGTAAGAATGTACCTTGAAAATTTCAAGTCTCTAGCTATAATAGTATTGTTCGTACGTTGTTTATTAAATTTGGACTGGGTAAGTAGTTTAATCGATTTGAAATCAAATTTTTGAAAAATCCTTTGTTACTGCTCGCCTACATGATAACATAAATGTATCCTGAAAATTTCAAGCGGATAGCTAAAATAGTTTTGGCTCTGCGTTGATTATGAATCAGTCAGTCAGTCAGACAGGACGTCTTTTATATATTAAGATGTATTAAAGGGCTTTGTTGAACCTCCGATAGTTGATTCTTTAAAGGACCCGGGTTAGGGGAGATCCCAAATTCTTAACAGTGCCAATATTACTGTAACAAATTAAATTAAAATAACAACAAAGAATCCTAGTCAATATTTTCTACATTTATCGTCACTGACAAATAAGTAATATGTAAAGATGAGTCGTAAGGTACGGTTCGTGTGTGTGTGTGTTTTCAAGGTTGAAAATGAAAACACATGTTTAATAAAATCTCGTTTCTTTGCATTGTATTGGCCGTATGCTTTTCATACAACAGTCAAAAGCAAACAAAAATGGCGGGGGGTTGTATTTAAATTAATAAGTCAACGCAGAAGTTAATCAGTATTACAGACTTTCTACTAAATTTGGATTTTTACATTACACAATGTTCAGGTAAGTATTAGATTATATTTTTAATGATATTACTAATTTTAGTTACTACGTTTCTACAAATATTTATAATATTCTTCTCAACACTTACAGTTGCATTACTATATAAAACTTTTAATCCATCAATGTACAATTATGGCACAGAAGAAACAAGATACTTTTATTTATTTATTTTTATTTTTAATGTAATTAAGTTATATGTCTTCTGAAGACTTTTTTATTAATTTTCCAATTATTTACATTTGACCACAAAAAATAGCAATTTTGATATCAACATTTTTTTTACAATTAAGAAAACATTTTCGAGGCAGTGTCTGTCTGATATACCTTCTATCAACAGTTGAACATTGTGTGTATCTACTCTTCTAACAATATGATTTTTTTCCAAAAATTTATACTATTAAAAATAGTAATTGTTTTCATTGGTAAGTTTTAAATCGATCAGAATTTAATTTAAAAAAAAAATATTTTATTTTAAAATGCATAAATTTGATAACGCTTTAATAGAAAGAACAATTTCATCTGATATTTCCTAATCAAGACAAAATCTATCATCTAGTATACTCACATGTTACACAATACGTGACAAATACTCTACTGAAATCGGGATGTATGCTGGTCAAAAGTAAACAACTTACTCCTTTATATGTTGACAACGAGAGTATATACATTCTCGTGTATTGTTCTACTACATACATGAAGGAAAATTTCCAAATAAAAATATTACCAACAACAATATTATATAGTTAGGTAAAAACGTTTGCATAAAATCAATTTATTAAACTATTTTTGTAAAATTATCTTTCTAAATTGTTGTTGTTCTAAATTTGATAATGCTTTAATAGAAAGAACAATTTCATCTGATATTTCCTAATCAAGACAAAATCTAACATCTAGTGTACTCACATGTTACACAATACGTGACAAATACTCTACTGAAATCGGGATGTATGCTGGTCAAAAGTAAACAACTTACTCCTTTATATGTTGACAACTAGAGTATATACATTCTCGTGTATTGTTCTACTACATACATGAAGGAAAATTTCCAAATAAAAATAATACCAACAACAATATTATATAGTTAGGTAAAAACGTTTGCATAAAATCAATTTATTAAACTATTTTTGTAAAATTATCTTTCTAAATTGTTATTGTTTAATGTTTCAGTGTTATGCATTGTTTGACAGCAGTTATATTTGCTGTTGTACAAAAATGCAGCTGTAACGTAAAAGATTATAACCCAGATAGCGAGGAAGATGCACGCAAGTATCTTGACTATCTTGAGCAGAAAGTGTGCTATGAAGGTCGATATAAGCAACAATCTGCTACGTATGATTATAATATAAACGTTACAGATGAAACATTGGAGAGATATGTAAATATTATTGATTAAATTTATTTTTTTATCTGTATATAAATAAATCTTTTTATTATTTTTAAAGTTTTATTATTTATATGAAACTAACAATTTGGACTTGCGGAGAAGGTCTTGTGCCGACTGGCAGTGGTTAAGGTTCAGTTGAAGCATTTTCATTTAGGAGTTAGCTGAAGAGCTAACTGTGGTGCATGTGTGTGTGTGTGTGTGTGTGTGTGTGTGTGTGTGTGTGTGTGTGTGTGTGTGTGTGTGTGTGTGTGTGTGTGTGTGTGTGTGTGTGTGTGTGTGTGTGTGTGTGTGTGTGTGTGTGTGTGTGCGCGCGCGTGCGTGCGTGTGTGTGTGTGCGTGTGTGTGTGCGTGCGTGTGCGTGTGTGTGTGTGTGTGTGTGTGTGTGTGTGTGTGTGTGTGTGTGTGTGTGTGTGTGTGCGTGCGCGTGCGTGTGTGTGTGTGTGTGCGTGCGTGTGTGTGTGTGCGTGCGTGCGTGCGTGTGTGTGTGTGTGTGTGTGTGTGTGTGTGTGTGTAAACAACGGTATTTAACATATTTTTCCAAAATTGAAATTAAAACAGATGTCTTATGCAAACATGTTCCAATGTACTGTATTGTTGTGCATGTTTGCGATCGGGACAATAATTATAATCAAACAATAAAAAGGCTGGGAAATGTATTTAAACACAGTGCTTAATCAGCTTTGCAGCCATTCTATTAAATTTGGTTTCATTTTACAGAACGTATAGGTATGTAACTAATTACAATTTTTTTATGTCATCAATTTGACGCGTTTACATTAGTTTTATTGTAATATATAATTTCCATAAAATATGGATTGCATTTAAAATATTTATAATTTTCTTCTCTACATTTTATAGTTTTATTACTATAGAACGACTTTATTCCATGTACACTTATAGCACTGAGGTATTATAAGTTTTACTATATATTTTTTGTTTGTAATACAATAAGTTTTATTTCTCATTATAATTTGTAACAATTTTCAAATCATTTCAATTTGACAACTTTTATTTTACAAACAAGATAACATTTTCGGTACAGTGTCTGTCTGTTTAACCTCCTATCAACAATTTACAAATGTGAATATCTCTTGTCCTAATAATGCGATTGTTTTAAAATGTATACTGTTAATGGTTGTAAGGATTTTTTTAAATTAGAGATTCATCGGTCAGAGGAAAGTGATAAAAAAACTAAAATTCATATTTGAAAAAGCATACCGTTATGGCAAAAAATTTAATAAACTCAACAATTTCTTGATTTTTCTTAAACATGCAACCTTTATCACGCATTATACGAACATAATAGCTGACAAATACTCCACACAAACTGAGATGTATACTGGTCAAAAGTAAACTCCACATGTCAGTTACGTTGTTACGAGAATAGATCCATGCTCATATATTGTTCCACGTACACAATAATGGTGACAATTCTTGAATACAAATATTACAAATAATTTTACACCACTAGATAAAATGTTTGTTTAAACTCAATTTGTATGTTTCTAATTGCTATTGTTTAATGTTTTCAGTGTTATGTATTGTTTAACAATTGTTATACTTGCTGTTGTACAAAAGTGTAGCAGCGACTTGAAAGATTTAAACCCAGATAGCGAGGATAATGCACGCAAGTATCTTGACTATCTTGAGCAGAAAGTGTGCTATGAAGGACGATATAAGCAAAAATCTGCTATATTTAATTACAATATAAATATCACAGATGAAAACTTGAAGATATATGTAACTATCATTTTTTTATTCTTTACAGTTTAATATAATATAGATGTAAATATATATATATATATATATATATATATATATATATATATATAAAACATTAAATATAAAAAAAAACATTAAACTTGCTTTTTAATCTGTCAAAAAAATAATGTCTTTATATTAAACCTTTTATTGTTTGTGATAGCAGTATAGTTTTTTAATTGTCTTAACGGTTTTCTATAAATTGAACTAATATTACAAGTAAAAAATACAATATGTAATTTTATTTTATTTTATCATTGAGCTACTTGATTAGATATCGTGGTAAGGCCAACACCTGGTAAAGTATAATGAGCAGCCTTTATTTTTAACCTTTATTTTTATAGTTTTTGAGGACAATTAATACATATATTAATTAATATATATATATATATATATATATATATATATATATATATATATATATATATATATTTGGATGGATATATCCAAAATCGATTTGGTATATATATATATATATATATATATATATATATATATATATATATATATATATATATAGAGAGAGAGAGAGAGAGAGAGAGAGAGAGAGAGATCATTAGGCATGTTTTTCAGAAGTTCCAAAATTACGAACATTTCAAATTTTATTTATTAAATTTCGGTATAATTTATATTTTATCATCGTCATTATTTTCAAAAATGCATAAATTAGCAATTTGAGTTTTCAAAATATGTTAAAATTAAGAAATTTAATTTTAAGTCGGTCAGTTTATTCATCATACTTACAATGCAATTTGATAGTTTAAAATACTAATGTTTGTAAATTTTAAATCCTATTGTTCTTATAAAATTGGAGCTAGATAAGGGTTTAATAATTTAATATACTTTTGGATATTTGCTTCTATCAGGTCAACGAGACAGCTACGTGAGGCGATTATTTTAATTTAATATTCGGCGACAAGTAATTTTGGCAACGTAATTTTACCTGAATATATATTCTTAAGTGCAGTTATCTACTTTGTCAATTAATTGTTATAATATAAAACAAATTATAGATCTTTCCATACTTATATTGCAATACTAAATAAATTATTTTAAGTTTTGTATTATTTTTGCTGTTATTTAAATATGCGATGTTTTAAAAACAGTTTTTCCCGAAATGAGTTGAGTAAAATATAAAATTGTTTATCCAATTTTTATAACTGTAAAATATTTTTAATCAATGTAATAGAAATACCGAATCTGTATAAACTTTATTGCATTTTTCAACTAGGATTGGTAATTAACTATTTTTCTTGAAACAAAATTTGCTGTTTTAAAGAAATTTGTAAATATAGCGTTAACAGTTTTTTTTTATTGTTTAAGATGAGAAGAAAATAAAAGTAGTTATGTGTTATTTATTTAAATAATATTTTGAAACAATAAAAAGTATATTTTTAGATCAATAAGGATTAATATTTCAGTTTTATGGGTTTGTTTTTCAAATTCTTATACAAAAATTTTATTTAACTAATCGTTTTCATTGCGTATAAAATCTTGACTAAAACCTGTGGCCCTAATTTTGGAAAAAAATGGAACTTTCGAATTATCATGAGTTACAGTATCTTACTGGGCAAAGACTGTAGGAACTGTATGTCTGGAAAAGCTTCAGTTTCAGTATTATAGCTTTTATTATTTGAATTACTTATCACTTTCAATTGTTTTTCTGCAGAAAGAAGAAATAGCTAAACCACCGTTGTTTGACGCAGAATACATTACTTTTAACTGGGATTGTTTCAACGATACCGAACTTAAACGTCAAGCAAAGTTTTATACTTTATTGGCTAAACCTGTCGATCCTGCCTTATATAAATCAGTAAGTAATATAGTATTATAAAGTGCGCATAACAATTATTAGAAGTTTGTGCTCTATATGAAGCAATATATGTATACTATATATATATATATATATATATATATATATATATATATATATATAAAAGTGAGATGACAGTAAAAAACAAAATCAAACAGTGCAATCAATGTACATGTCATTAATAAATAATTGTGAGCATTACTTAAATTAATTGTGAGCTACTTAAATGTGCTTGTGCGTTTTGCGTGCATACTTTACAATGCTCCACGTTTTCTCTTTATTTTAACTCCTTACACGCTCCTATTTACGTCATTCGCCAACTTGGATCATCCACTCTTGGTGGTGGTCAATGGTTGTTATCGCAAGAAAATTAAACTTCGATATTTACATAAAGTTACTTTCCTTCATAAATTTTATACATTTTCCTGATATTGATTTTATTTGATTGAAAAATTGTCTATCGCCCTAACGTGAGAGCAGCAAAATCGGTTGTGTCCATTTTAAAATACTTCGGTTATTTTGTGTCATAATAACACATACAGCTTACAGGTATAAATTGTGTATTAAGTTTATTTTCTTGTATAAAGCATTATTCAAGTACACTATTAGATTATTGAGAATGTTTATATTGACGAAAATAATTTTAAAATGAAAATACAATTTATATTAAGTAAAATTAAATTACACAAAAATGACTGTACTAATTATTATATATTTTAAAATATATTGTCACACACTTTCAGCTCCACTCCTGGTTTCGTTCCTTTATTTACATACTGTGTTTGGGCTACGCAAACTGTTTAGAAAACATATAACTAATCGATTAAATTGAAAAGACAATCGGTAAAATCAAAGCGTACAAAAACATTTTGTTGGTGACACTTCAACCTTTTTTTCTATTTCAGTTTTCTGAACTACTAAAACTATTATCAAATTGACTTGTTTTATCAGTTTGTTTGCAGGGCGTGCCTTTTTCATAACAAATGCAAAAAAAATAGGAACGATTATTCCATTTTTTGTAAAATGCAACAAATCAAAAAATCAATCAAATTGCGATTGCTGTGACAATTTTTAAAATACGTAAATCGTAATAAACTGCCAAAACAATTACAAGTTTCAGTATTTTTTACCTTTTTTAACTGACCTATGACGTATAAAAGTTGGCTTGTACTTACATGTTGTGAAAAAGTTATAAGATAACAATGAAAGTGCCAATGTTACGCCCTTTTAGACACTGATATTGTTCAACAAACTGCACAAGCAGAACACAGTTTCTAATTTTTATAATAATTATAATCTTGACCTTTTTTCTTCCGTCCAGTGGTACTTTTTGTTTACCTTAAAAATTACTACGGTTTCGAAAACTCACTGTTTCATCTTCAAGCCGTAATACAAAATGTCAAATCCCTCTGTCGAGGTCGTCACAAATTAAAAACGTAGAAAACACACATCACGAACACTAAACACAGTTACAATATTTTTATTAAAATGCACAACGATAAAAATTGCTTTGGCAAAACATTACATGCCGTATGTCGTTACATTAATTACTTTTTTGTTAATTACAGTCTTGACAGGAAACATTCAAAGTATCTCTTAATTTTAATTATATTTTCCTTTACTACAGTACGGTGATGTAATTGCAAAAATGATAGATATTGGCGAGACACGATCTGAACCATGTATTTACAACTCTACAGTATGCGGAGATGCAGGTTTGTTGTGTTATTTTCTAAACAGTACTATAATGTTCTACTTAATCTTTTTATATTTATATTTTATCGATACCATACTAGATTAAACGTGAAAATTGGAAAATGTAAAAAGTGAAAAATGTAAAATATATTCTAAACACAATTACAGGCAAAATTACTAGAAATTTTTGTGCACTCGAGAGAATATATTGACTAGGTTTATGTAAAATGTGGACAGGCTGCGTTATCATAAAGGCGTTGGGTCATACTACCCTGTATGTCTTGCATGTGTCTAAGTAGGGCATTAGAGAAAAATTATTATTTCAAAATCCATCTGGTTAAAACTTCCAGCCGCCTCGGTGACCTAGTGGATAGCGTACTAGGCTTTCACCCCGAGGACCCGGGTTCGATTCCCGGCGAGGGCTTGGCATTTTCATACGCTATAAATCATCCCACCGTCTGCATTAGCCCAAGTGTGCACAATAGTCGGACGTTAAACACCAAAAAATAAATAAATAAAAAAATAAAACTTCCAGTATTTTATGTGTATTTTGTTTAAATTCTACTAGATTTAACTATATAAAATAAAGACTATTGAAATTTTAAGACTGTAAATGCTAGTTTATGTATGTTAAACTCTGTCAGAGTGTTTCCATAAAAAACTTTAATCACAGCGAGACTTTAACGTCATAACTTTGGTGTTCCAAAATAAAGACTTTTTGAAATTAATTACATTTTAAATTTTTTTGAGAAGAATAAATACCGAAATTTTAAATACTGCCACTATATTATTCACAGCGTACGAGGCTATGTATATCGCAAGTGAAAATTCTCGTGACCCCAAAGAACTTCAGTTCTACTGGGAACAAAACCGAGTACCTGTAGCTACTTTGGTTAGGCCTGTGTGGAAACAGTACGTGGACTCATGTAACAAGGTATCTCAGGCCAAAGGTGAGCAGTCACTAAATTACAAGCCTAATTTAAACGTAACATTTGACCAATATGTTTTTTTTTTAAACTACAAAATTTATTAAAGTAATTAAATTGTTATTGCAAAATTGATTTGAAGGCAAATTTGTTTGCTGTGGAAACTGTAAAAAAAATTAAAAATTGTTTAATACGTTTCATTGAATTATATTATTTTATATTCTGTACAAACGTTTGTCTAATTTATTATTTTAGTTCAACTTTTATTTTCGTACAACTTTATTGGTATACTTATAATATCAACCTTACACGTGAAATAGGAACCAATAAGATGTTGCTATTTTTACTTAAAACAATTGTTCTAAGAGTTCCTCAATTTGAAATTACTAGGGAAGTAATAATAAAACAGTGATTTAATTGGCGTTTGCATGTTATGCGGATATATATTAGGGCATTTCTTCTTCTTTTCGTTTCACCCTCTTTGGGGTACGCTGAATCAATCATTTCTTGCGCGCTGTACTTTTCTTTGTTCCCAGTAGCTCTTCATTCTTTCCGATCTTCTCTTCCTCTCCTCTTCCGAAATGACAGGTTTAGGTCTTATTTTGGTTTTATCTTGGAATCTTATTCTTTCGTCTTTGGTAATTATCTTAGCAGTTTGGTCAAACAATGAATCTTCTGTAATTTTTAATTCTATTAGGTCTTTTTCAATTTCTTTAAACCAGTTCGGTTTTGTTTTACGATTATGGAAAAAATCAAACACCTGTTTCGTCAATCTATTGGAGTTCATTCTAAGAAGATGGCCGTAAAAATTTATTCCCCTTTTTCTCATAGTATCTGACAGTTTTTCAATTTTCTTATAGAGAGCTTCATTTCTTATATATACAACCTTATTTTCCTGAAATTTTGTTCCTATAATTTTTCTTAAGATTTTCCTTTCCGTTATTTCAAGTTTTTCTATCTGGCCTATGCGATTCATGGTTAATGTTTCTGCTGCGTACAGTGCTTCCGGCTTGATCACTGTTTTATAATGTTTAATTTTGGACCCCCATGAAAGGGATTTCTTATTGTATGTTTCTTTCGTCAATTGGAAGGCCAATTCCAGTTTGTTTCTCCTGGATTCCATTGCCTTGCCCTCATCTGCATTCCAACTAATCCATTCACCAAGATATTTGAACTCTTTTACAATTTCTATTTTCTGTTCTTGGATTTTAAGGTATTTATTTGGGTATTTGTTGTTTGTCATGATTTTGGTCTTTTCAAACGATATGTTTAGACCTATTTTAGCTGCTTGTTTCTTCAATTTAGGGCATTTATTAAAACAAGATTTAATCGAACATGAAATCTTAAAAAGTTTTAAAAAAGTAAAACTAAATGTTGTTATACTGGTGGTGTTGTACATTTACAATGTAAGCAATATATTAAATGATTAATTATAATTAATTTGAAACCTACTCCCTAGACATTCTCATATGTAATAAGTCTGTTTCATCTTCAACTTATCTCGGTTTAAACTTGACCTTAGCGGCAGATGCAACCATCAACTGTTGAAGATGAATAATCTTCAATAATAATAATAATGTGTTTTTCATATCATTTTAAGCCAAAGGAAGATTTAAAAATGAAAATAAATTTTAGAAATAAGTGTGTAATAGTATCAAAGGTTTTTATTTACCAAGGTCACAAATATGATCAACGTGATATAATCAATAAATAGGACACTATCACAAATATGACAAATAAATTTCAATAAGTGTTTACATCTTGATGTAGTCATTTTTTAAGTTAATGAAAAAATTATTTTTTTTTTTTTTTTTTTTTTTTTTTTGGTGTTTAACGTCCGACTATTGTGCATACTTCAATGCAGACGGTGGGATGATTTATAGCGTATGAAAATGCCAAGCCCTCGCCGGGAATCGAACCCGGATCCTCGGGGTGAAAGCCTAGTACGCTATCCACTAGACCACCGAGGCGGCAAAAAAAATTAAAAGCATTAGTTGTGAGATAAATAGAAAAAATTCAATCAACCATTGATTGTTAATTTTTTTTAACATTATACCTGTTATGTATAATAAATTCTTTTTATATTCTTCTTCTTTTCTGCTAGGATTATTGTCACTATATTAAGTATAATGATCTGCTTTCCCTAGCTTCGTCAATTCTACTTTCGTTGACGCGTTTCGGAGAATCTCCATCTTAAAAAATTATATCTATACTCCAGTATACTTGAAGTATAGATATAGTTTTTGAAGATGGAGGTTCTCCGAAACGCGTCAACGAAAGTAGAATTGACGATGCTAGGGAAGGCAGATCATTATACTGAACATAGTATAATAAATTTCATGATTGCAGGTTATGCTAACGGAGCAGAAGAACGTATGGACGTTTTTGAAGTGCCGCCGATTCCAGAGTTCAAAAAAGCAATGCTGGATTTGTGGGAAGAGTTTAAGCCTTTCTACCAACAATTGCATGCCTTTATTAGAGGACGACTTCGTGACAGGTTCGGTCCCGATATTGTAACGGAAAAAGGGCCGATACCAGTTCATTTATACAGTAAGTTGGAACGAATAAAGTAAAAATTTACTAGCTGAATATAGGATCTCATTTTACAAAAGTCTAATTAATCTCAAACTGCGACAAGTTTGTCTAACTCTATGGTCATTAGTAAATCATGGCACCATTGAATTTTTACAAGATTAGAATAGTTTATCTGTCGGTTATCAACATTTGCGTGTTACTAAAAAGTATATTTCACAAAATGGTAAACAGACAATACCGTACTGTACTAATTATATTGTACCTACTAAAATGCAACATAAATTTTACCAAATTACCAAGAGTATTTATTTCAAAATATAAAAATGAAATTGTGAACTTTATACAATGGCACACTCGAATATTTTGAACAAGTAAATCGTATAATTTGTAATAACTATCACAGAGTTTAAAGAAAAAGGCAGTTCTGCTACATTTCCATCTTCTAACATCAATGCACATATTTTCTGTCCTTGAGTTGGTTGCCTGTTCTTATATTAGCTTTGTATTTATCTGAAGATGCTAGGTGGCCTTCTGGTTTGGTGTGCCGCAGGAATCAGTTCTTGATCTCATGCTTTACAATATACGTAATTGGGATAAGCTACAATAACTCATATATACATTATACTTTGAAAACTTAATGTTTTTTCTCTCTTATAACGTAAAACTAGACAAGCAAATAATTATCACTATCTATTTAGCGAAATTAAAAATAAATATTTTTTTATGTAATACTAAACATTAGTTTTAATTCTTAACACTTTAACCTAAATATTGGAGAAATTTTTAATATTAATTTAATTTTACTTTTTTGACTCGTCTATCAATCCAACAATTTTAACAATACGATTATTGCAGTTTCAGGCTTCTTGCACTCATCATCAGATCCGTTTATAACAAAGACTCTAATTTCTAACTTAAGTTTCAATTTGAGTCGAAAATATTGTATGAAAATGTTACCAAAATGCAATCATCCTAAGAGAGTTAACGATCCAAGGTAGTTTACTATCGAACCATCCGAATTAATAATGAACACTGCGTAAAACTTACTAACTTAACTTCTTATTTATACGTTTTTGTTGTTTGTGTTTTATGGATTTAAGGAAAACAGCGTATTATTAAAAAAAAACTCAACGAATGTAACGGATTCAGAGTCCGGAATGTAACGACGTACGAGTCGCGTGTGTAGCTTGGCCAAGCCGAATTTCATGGTGGATATTTTAAACGTGTAATTGTGTTCAGTGTTTGTGATGTATGTTTTGATGTTTTGACTTTATGACGGCCTCGACAGAGGGATTTAACATTTTGTATAACGGCCTGAAGATAAAACGATAGAGTTTCGAAACCGCGGCAGCCTTTATGAGGTGAGTGGATAGACCACTGACGGGAAGAATAGGTCATAATCCTAATTATATAAATAATTGTAGATTATATTCCAATATTTTTTTACTTCTACTATATCCTTATAAAAACAGAAATATTCTAAAAAATACATACCAAATTTATTTTTAAATTGTGCTTAAATTATGTAATTATCCTACAACATTAATATTTGTTTAGGTAGTAGATGCTCTGGGATAACACTACACATTATATCTTATATTCTAATAAAACTACAATTTACGAAGGCAAAACGTTAGATATTTAAGTATCATATACAAATAACTTAACTGTTTGTCACTGTAATATAGCCTCTTTGCAAAAACAATCTGCTGATATATAACCTAGTTCTAAAGCCTGTATATATATAGTATCCAGCTGTGGGGTTGTACCAAGAAAACAAATGCTGTGGTGATCCAAACATTTCAAAACAAAGTACTGCGAAGTATCTGCAATGCACCATGGTATTGACGATATTCATCGGGACTTGGGAGTTCCTACCGTTGTAGAAGAAATTAAATTACATGCAACGAAAAATAAAAAGAGACTGGCGACACATTCTGATGTGGAAGTACTGCTGCTCATAACGACCGTCAGGATCAGCACAGATTGAAAAGGACTAAGCCTTGTGATTTGATGTGTTAGTGAAGTGGGGTCTGGCTTATGGGTCGGATCTTGGATATACCTTTATGTACTTGACTCTAGTGAATGAAATATTACTTGATAAGTCATGTAACTTAGATGAAAATTTGTAAAAGAAAAAAAGAAAAGTAGCCCGAAAAACTGTAATATTCTGAACATATAGAAAACCTAGAGAGATATGAAAATAAGTAAAATATAATTTTAACAGAAATTCACGTGTAATTTTAATTGTTTTTTTTACTCAGTTTCTATAGTTCGTCTATTATCATTAGATCTACTATTCGGTTTTATGGAAAAAACACAATTAATGATAGTATTTATAGTTTTGTGTGTTATTTCCAAATTTGATTGCAGGCATTGGTAATGGTGTTGACATTGCTTCCTGGATGAGATTTTTATATCCGTACCCTGACAAACAGTCTACTAGTGTCGCAGATGAAATGAAAAAACAGGTGACTGTATTTGTATTTGTACAAATATTACAACCAATTATTAGAGAATTTTTAGCTGAAAAATTAAATCCTATAAATCATATTTTGATTGGGTCATTTATATACACACTCATATATATATAAAGAAGAAGTCCTGTCTGACTAATTAATAATCAATACAGAGCCAAAACTATTTTAAGAAGCGACTTGAAATTTTTCGGGTACATTTATGTTACCATACAGGCGTGCACTAAGAAAGGAAATTGCAAAAATTTGGTTTAAACGCCATTTAACTACATACCCAGTCCAACTTTAATAATCAACATACAGCCGAGACTATTATAGCTAGAGATTTGACATTTTCGGAGTACCATCTTACAACAATGTCGAGGTGAACTAAGAAATGATTTTGCAAAAATTTGATTTTAACGCCATCAAACTACTTACACAGTCCAAATTTAATAATCAACGTATAGCCTAGACAATAATACCTAAAGCTTTGAAATTTTCAGGGTTATCACCACTTGCAGGGGTGCACTGAAAAACGGTTTTCCAGTATTACACCCTTCAAGAGGTAAAAATTGGGTACAACAATTTTTATTGGAAAAATATGTTTTTCGTCTGACCTTCTTAAAAAATACTTACCAGTATACGGAACTCGGTGGTCAATGTGATTCAAGCACACGACAGTCTGCTGCGTCACTGAACTGCGCAAATTAAGGTTTTAAGTTCTAGCTGCAGTAACTCCCACCGTTAACGCTGATTCCTCGTCTTCATTAGTCTAACTGGCATAAGTATAGAAATTAAGCAAAAAAACATGTAATATATATTACAATATATATGTCAGTTAGACTATGAATACGAGGACTCAGCGTTAACTGTGAGAGTAACTGCAGCTAGAACATAAAACCTTAATTTGCGTATATATATATATATATATATATATATATATATATATATATATAAACCACTTGGAATGTATAATGTAACTTAAACGGGTAAATGTTCCTTTGGTGCATCTAGATGTTAAGAATCCCGCATTATATTTACTTATAGAGACAGTTTGAGTATTATTAATGTTAGACATAATTAATAAATTTATTTTATATATATATATATTATTATTATTATTATTATTATTTGCGCATAGACCCTGTTGGATCACGCAAAGCACTCCGACTCATGTCTTGTTCGTTCTAATCCTTCACACCTCTCTCATCCTGTCCCTATGGAACCTCTTCCGCTCCCCCGTCCATTTTACCCCTGCTCTCTTTGGGATTTCATTCTCTGGGACCTTTCAACTGATCATCTTTCTCCTGTATGTATCTTCAACATCTGTTGAGTCTATTCCTGCGTCATGTAGGTCTATTCTGACTTGTGCGATCCACGACGTTGTTGATTTGACACCTTGTATATACTTAAGGACTCTGTTGGCAAGTCTCGTTGTTGGGAGTCTACTGATGTGTCCATAGAACCGAAGCCTCCTTCTTCTGATATCTGCTGCTAGGTTCGATATCTTCTCTGTGGTCTTCCGGGAGTGCAACCTGGTGTGCAACACAAATATATATATATTGCTGTGTTTGCTTCTTCGTATTCTTTTAAAGAAATATTATTTTTACATTTCGTCAAATACAGTAGTACCTGTCATCTTCAAGGTGGTTCTTGCTACAAGTCTAAAGTCAAAATTGAAACAAAAATTTCTAATTTTATCCTTACATTAATTTTCGATTGACGGCAACCACAAAGACCTCATTTCTACAGTGACAGAATGTGTTTTTATTTAAATACACTAATATACTTGAGTTCCATCAGTTAATATTTATCTACATTACCAAATTTAGTGTTTATATTGTGTTAATGTATGTTTATATTTAGAGGTCATTTATCTCAAAGTAGTCCCCAAACAGAACACATAAAACAAAATAAATCTTAGTATTTATGAAGAATATTTTGCCTTTGTTTAGAATTATACTGTGAAGAAAATGATAGAACTAATTGAAGATTTTTATCAATCTTTGGGATTGGAACAACTACCGGATAGCTTCTACAAGTACTCAATGTTTGAAGAACCAAAAGATGGTAGAAAGTTCTTTTGTGACCCGACTGCATATGATTTTTATAACAGAAAGGATTTCAGGTAGGAAAAAATTATTTGTAATTATTTTTTTCTGCAATATGTTTTAGTGTAAATAAATAATAGGCTTTTTTTCGATTTTTAAACTCCAAAGTAATTATTCTATCCTTCTTGGTGATATTACTACATTATTTGCCAACGCCACTTGTATGGTTGTATGTTTTGGATCCACATTTCTAATCCTTCCTGTAGGACATTTTCCTCTGGTGTTCCAAACAAAAACGTACTTCGGACCATAGCGAGGGGTACTAATAAACTAATATTAGGAAACTAAGCGATATCCTGTAATACACTAGAAGAGGACTTACAATTTTCTTTGTAATCTCATCGTGATATTTTGTATAAGCTTATTTTAACTGAACGGTACTCCAAAATGACAACTGGCTGTAAAATATAGAAAAGTATTGATCTGCATCATGTACACTAACATTATACTCTTAATATCGTTTCATATTCATCTAATGATTCCAACTAAGTAATCCAATGATTTTGACAGACATTTTAAATATTAACATTTGTTCTAACATGCAAAGAATGGAAGGAGGGCAGTTCTTAAGGCAACCATTAAAAGGGTGTAATCATATATGTTAAAAACTACAGCCTTACTCAATTTCAATAAATATAGTATTCCTACTGTGTTTCCATTATTACTACATTGTTCCTCTAACAATTATGACATAAATTTCCATATTAGCTACTATAGTCTATTCTTATTAAAATCACTGGATGATTAAGAGAGCCGCCTCGGTGGTCTAGTGGATAGTGTACTGGCTATCACCCCGAGGATCCGGGTTCGATTCCCGGCGAGGGATTGGCATTTTCATACGCTATAAATCATCCCACCGTCTGCATTAGCCCAAGTGTGCACAATAGTCGGACGTTAAACACCAAAAAAAAAAAAATGGATGATTAAGAGCAGAGACAAATAATTGTTCATTAATAACAAATTTGTGACCCTTTAATCTGAACAAAATGCCCCTATTAGTTTACTTATATAACTCGGTTTTTCATAAACACCACGTTATATATCAAATACAATTTTGCTTTTCGTGTTTCCTTGCAGATTTTATAAAGGGTTACTTTTAACTCATATACTGGTGCTTTGACGTTGTTTTCACAGTCATAAAAATAACCTTAATTATACAATATCAGTTCAATAAGAATTTCTTTATATATAAAAGCATAAAATATGTTTGTCTCAACGCAGTCATCCTACAGTTGTGTGTTTGTGTGATTTTGCAGACAAAACAAATAGCTTAACTTCGGTTTATTTGATTAATTTTGAAATGTTCAACTCCTTGTACTACCTTTTAAGTTTGTTTCTGTTTTTTAGGAAAATAAAAAAAACCTTGAACGATTTTTATTTTGTTTTTAAAAATATGTTTTACGCAAGAATTATTATTAATAATAATAATAATATTATTATTATTATTATTATTATTATTATTTATTTATTTATTTATTTACATTACTATGAACTAGGCTAATTGTTTTTAACGAAAAACTAATCTACGATAACGTTTCTCATTTTAGAGTACAATATTGTGCACAGATATCACTTTTCGACATCCAAATTTTATTGCATGAGTTCGGTCATATACATAACTTTATGGCTTACAAGGACCTGCCTTGCAGTTACAGAGATCACTCAAAAGCAGGTAATTGTTATTGCAATTACAGAAACACACTTATAAGAAATTACAGAGGTAACACTTAAGCTAACGTAACCTAACATTAGACTCTACGAAAACAACGTTCTCAATTCAGAGTGTTCAAATTTAAATTCACAAACAAAATAAACTTTAACTATTGTCTTGTTTATTTTAGGTTATGTTTGAGCTGTAAAATTATTTCATTTTAAATTTTTTACATTGACTTCAACTATAATATAAAATATAGGATAAACATAATACACATATTATCAATAAAACGAAATTCATTTTATTTTGAAAAATATGTCCTAGAATGATTTATTGACAATTACGAAACCACACATTATTTCTATGATATAGCGTTTTTCGTTGGTATAGCACATTTTATTCATTTTATTAAATGTTTCAAATGTTTCAACAAAATTAATGCTTCAATTATATTACTTCTAATTTATAAAAGTGCATAAACAATACTATTTTTAATAACAATATAACTACTGTTATACAACACCTGGACAAAAAAAGTCACTAAAATGATACCCAGAACACTAAAAATAAATTTAAAGTTTAAAATATGTTAGGCTGTACGTAGAAGTGCCAAGAAAAACTTTAAATGTAATTATAAATTACACAAAACTTACACTAATACAATTTTTTATTTGATTTTATAGTATTCATGTTAAAGTATCGAAGGTAAATACTCTCTGCCTCCTAACCTATAAAACGTATAACAGATAATGTATATATATATATATATATATATATATATATACAAGAAAACATAACCTAAATTTCGAAGAAAAATAATAAAGTAAAAACCTAGTATAAATCAATAATAGCAGAACATATATGGTCCAAGTGTCATAAATTAAATTTAAAAAATAATACAAAAAGTGTATTAATTTTTAGACAATGTTTTAATACAAATACAATACTAATACAAATAAAAATTATTTAAAGCCTCGTTTATAAAAATAAAGGACAAACGTGTCAGCCAATACCTATGTAAAATTTAGGCTTCTGTTTACATTTTATTAAAAATAAATGGAATTTGAAAAAAATAATTTCAAAATTATGCAGTTTTAACGTTTAAAGAATTAGTTCTTACTAGATTCCAGGCTAGGAAATTGAACGAGAAAAAGAGAAAAGTTTAATAACCTTTAACAGGAAAGCCCCTCCAAGAGACGTTGACTTGAACAAACATCAAGGTGACATGAAATGAAACTTATTTCGTGTTTTCATGAGCAATCCTTTCTTCTGATACGGTATTTGATATCTATTGTCGTTTTTTGATCAGATAAAAGCATCAGTTTTATTTATATTTTGACAATACAGGGATGTGCCCTGAGCTATCGTTCTTAGTTTTCAAGTATGTTAATAACTTAGGTATCCGGGTTTATGTTCTAGCTGCAAATTTAGGATTTCGGTTAGCCACTTGAGAACAAGAGTTGATCTTTAATCTCAAAACTTGTTCTATTGATTAATGTACAAAAATATTGCAAATATCTGAATAAACAGTAATCGTAACATTAAAATTACATCATTATTTAAAAAAATAATTGTGTTGTTATACCAACAAATTAAATTGCCCCAGTATTAACGTAAAATGTCTATTGCCTATTTTTAGCTCTCCTCGAAGCTATCGCAGATACGATGGTTATGTCGGTCTCATCTAGCAAATATCTGCAAAGGATAGGCCTGGTGTTAGACGAGTGCGAGAAGGATCCTGAAGTAGAATTAAACGATTTTTACGACATATTTCAGAATACAGCAGGTTTTGGGACGTTAACACTAATTGAGGATCTTTGGCGATGGAGTTTATTCGCTGGTGAAGTACCAGAGGAACATTACAACCAAGCTTTCTGGGACTTGAGGTGTTTACATTAATTCTATAATACTTTTTAAATTTTTTGGTTACACATACATATACAACACATCACAACAAACACGCGCGAACAAGCACGCGCACGCACATGCACATTCTCATATACAAACATAAACACACGCCCGCGCGCGCGCACACACACACACACACACACACACACACACAAACTTATTCAAAAATATGTTTTTGACCCTGTCTCTAAAGGAATGATTTTTCACAAAAAAAAATTTCTGAGAATCTAAACATGAAAGGCTCAATTAATTTAATATGATACATTTACTTTTAAAATTAACATTTTTAAAACTTATTAAAATAACAAAAAACCTTTATCTTAATTTTAATAATTGACAGCATGAGGTAAATAAACATTAACAAAACATTATTTGTATTACGTATGAAATAAGCAACCATTTTACAGACATCAGATTCAAGGGGTTGTTCCTCCTAACACAACGGGAAATATTGAGGATTATCTAGACGCTGCTAAAGATTTCGCCATGTTGGATGACACTCCATCTATCAAGTGAGTGTGATTTAGTTTATTTAATATAATAATTATCACACGTATAAAATAATAAGTTGGTGATATGTTCTTTTCAACATATTCTTAATATAAATCAATCGCATGATATTTAAATCAATGACCACTGTTAATGTTTTAAATGATTAATAAAAAAAATACAGTATAACCAGATCTCTGAGGAATGTGTATGATATTTAGGGGGTTCGACACGTGACCAAATATAACACGAGTAAAGTGGGAACGACGAAAAGCCAATATCAAAAGCTGAATAAGAGTATTTAATTTTAAAGAACTGTTCGAGTTTGGTGTTGGAAAAAAGTTTCCGTTGACAGATAAATTAATTATAGTTAAATAAAAAATAATTTTCAATTGTTTTTCATATGGAACGTGTAATTTTTATTTTTCCTTAAAATATGGATATTAAAGCATTTTATCAAATAAGTGTTGTTAGAGTTATAAGCAATTTCACTTAAGTGTTAAACATTAAAAGTATCGATAACGATAACTAGAGTATTTTTTAATTTTTTATCAAGATTTTTCGACTACTTTTAAGTTAATAATCGAGAAAACATTACAAAATAGTGGTTTTATAAAAGGCTGTGTTTATGGTCTTAATATATTTTTAGGTTATTTCTTGACTATGTTGTCAGGGAAATAAGTCAATAAGGAATTGTTCTTACTTCATATCGTATAATAGTTTTAAGAAATTAAAAATTAGCAGGCTATACAAAGGTAGATTAGTAGATTATAAAATACACATATTATCCGTCTTATATTAACAACCAATGATAGGATTCTGAGAGAAAAGTACGAAATGTCCATTTAAAATCATTAACAGTTATTTTCTATTTTACAGTTATTTTCTGTGTGCAATAGCTGAGTTTCAATTCTACGAAGGTCTGTGCATAATTGCTGGGCAATTCGATCCAAATGATCCAAATTCTGAGCCATTGCACAACTGTGATCTGTACGGAAACAAAGAGGCTGGGGAGAAGTGGCAGTAAGTAAAGCTGGTGTTTCATTTAAAGTTTAAAGACATTATTAATATATAACATACTCTAAGTGCATATTACTATTTAGTATAATTCATATTATTTTTTATCATACTTCACTGAAATAATTTATTTTAAACAGGAGAGAACAGTGTAAAATAATAATTTATATATAAATATTATTATGTAATAAGGTGATACATGTTATTTTATCTTCTAATTTTCCTTATCAACATTATCAATGCTCGCAGTGAAGTTTTAAAAGTGGGAATATCTAAGCCTTACACAGCTCTATTGGAAATATTAACTGGAGACACAAAGTTGAGCGCTGCTTCTGTACTGAGATACTTTGAACCGCTGCACAAATTTTTCATCGCCGAAAACAAAAGGAGAGGAGAATTTATTGGCTGGGAATAACCTAAGTGTAAGTAAGGTAATAACTTCACGAAGTTTATACAGATTGTTACACTACAAAACGTTTTCTTCTTGGCAAAATATTATTCATACAATTCTAATAATGTATAAAATCATTCAAAAGTTTATAAAAATAATGGTATGAAATTTGTCCTTTAAGTTTTAAATTTTTTACTACGTATTACTTCCTTGAAAACATTAATGATTCTGAAAAATTGCTGAGAAAGTTGCACTGGTCCGGAAATTAATGAAGTAAGTGTTAACGATATGAAAAGAAAAGACATTAAAAATGGAGAGTTAAAAACATTCACGAATTTAGTAGGGATTATTTTAATAAGTTAAGACACAAGCAAGTGTATATTATAAGACGATAGATATTTTAATAAAATCCCATTAGGAAACCATTTTTAACTGTGAACTTGTTTGTTAAGTTTAGTATGAAATGTTTTGGATGGAATGTACTCATTTTCCGAATGAAGTATGTTTGCCTTCATTTTTTTATGAAAGGATAAATCTCTAATTCCGGTAAAGTAACATTGACAATGTAAAAAAGTCAATTTTGTATTCACGCGTGGTAATTTAATTTGCTTCTAAGCACTTTTATTTTTTATAAAGGAACACCTAATGTGACTACCGCAAAAACTTTCCAGTTACGTATTTATTGGATACACTCGAACATCACTCAAGTTTTTTTTGTTTATTTTTAAAATTTGTGTTCTTACTTTAAAATGTTTTAAAAATGTATTACACTGTGCATTTAGTATTTTTTACAAGTAAAGTATGAGTTACTTGTTACTTTTCAGATATTAAAGACTTATAAATATTTAAACTTAGAATGTTATATAAACAGTTAAAAATTGTAAATATTACAATTTCTCATATAAATTTCTTATTTAATTTCCCATCTGTAAGCATTAATTTAATATTATTAGATTGTATAAATTTTTGGTTAATACTTTTTTTTCAGTTTGCTCTTCCATAGAACAAATATGTACTGAAATTAAGATTGTGAAGTTTACTACAACTAGTCTATTATTAGGCACAAAATTACGTGTAATATTGTGTGTTTGTAATTAATAAAGTGTATTAAAAATGAGTTTATTAAAAATAATGTACTGTTTTAACAAAACATTTTCTATTCCTCTGCAATAATGTAGACCTATATCACAATATTCCAGCAGCTGGTGGGCTTAATAATACCATGGTACCTCTAGCTCATACTACTGTCACTCATCTGCTAAAAAAAAAAAAAAAAACAAAACACACACACACACACACATTTAATATTCTGTACAACCAATAGTCTAGTTAACTTTAAACTGTAAAGCAACTCGTGCTATTGGTGGAGAATTTCACCGGTCTAATTGTGTATCAAACTGAGCTCTTGCTACCTCCCAGTGTACCGTAGCCTTACCCATGGTCCTGTATTCGGAGCACCTGTCTAGCAAATGGTGCCTTCCCATTAGTAAAAATGTAAACTGAAATCTCTGTTATATCACGTACAACTAACAGTATTTCCGTAATAAGAATCAAGATGTAATAAAATTGAAAGCAAATTAACAGATCGAGCCACCTCACTAAGAAACTGGGAGTCACCAATTAGAAATGGAGCAGCTACCCATCTTGAATCCCCTATATATCCTAGACATTATATAGAGAATATGTCAGGAGCGACCATTGGAAATAGCAAAATCTTCCAGGATATCTATATTAGGCTATAAAAGATAGCGTTTAGTTATATTTATCAAATAAAACTAATAAACGTTATACATCGCTTAATAAAAGGTAAAACATATTTTACTGAAAACTACCGACTAAATTAGAATAAATACACATATAGGAAACAAACTAAAACATTTACACATAATAAACGTAAATACACATAAAGTTCATAAAAACTATGACATTGTTGAGAAAACTAATTAACTCAAAATAAGCATAGTGGTAAAATTATCCCAACAAAAAGGAAGTTCTCCAAACCTAGGAATGAACAGGACACAAAGTCCAAACAACAAAGTCAATGTAACGATTTTATTCTGATGTATTTTACGTTTCGGTTCTTATTGCCAACACTTTTCTGGTTATGGTTTACACTCTGCTTTAGGTATTCAGATTTACTTAAGAGTTTTTTTGTAGCTCTAATAAACAGCGAAAACAAAGTTGCATGGCTTACCTGATTTTAATTCTTCTTGCTAGGAAGGCTCCGGCAATATTTTACCACTTACAGTAAAAAAAATGCATTGAAACCGTTACACTTTCCACTGATTTTGGGGTAAAAAAAAGTAAAACCAAAATAAAGTAAAAAACCACTTTGAATATACAATTACATAACTATTTTACAAGGATCTAAAAAATTCATCCATATATATCTACCCGAGACAACTCTACGGAAGTAACAAGTACTCCTAGATTCTAAATATTCATTCTTATCTATGTCCTTTCTTCCTTGGTTTTTATAAAGGTATAAACTTGTCTTTTTATGGTCCTGTATTATGGTTGTTGAAATCTTTTTTAAGGTAAGGCTTATTGTTACGTCTTGAAGTAACTGTTTTCTTATTTACTTTGAACCTTTCTTTTTGGAAATGTACGGTTCTTACAGGAAGCCTTACTTTGTAAAACAATTATCAGATTTCGATTACGGTATTGTTTTTAACCCTAAAGGTATTTCAAACGTGTTAGGTTATATTGGGGAAACGGAAATATGTAAACTCGTGGGCGAGATATAACCAACGTAGATACGAGTATTCAAAGGAAGAAAGTAGTTTTTGAAGTGAAAACTTCTTTAGCGAGGTTGTGCACTTTTTTTAGATAGGTAAAAAGCATTGAACTCGCGTCAGATATTATAGCGACACCGTCACCGCTACCATGAGATATACATATGTATACTGTGTATAGTATATAAAATAGTATGCACGCCACACATTTATCGTTGGGCACTTTTTGGATGGGCAAAAACCATTGAACTCACGTCAGCTATTATAGCTATACCGTCACAGCTACCATGAGATATACGAAGTGTGTTCAGAAAGTAACGAGAATTTTAATTTTTTGAACAAAATATTTACTCTTCTACATTGATGTTGTCGCCTTCAAAATAGTCCCCATTGGAGATTATATACTTGTGCCAGCGCTTCTTCCAATCCCCGAAACATTTCTCAAACTCGATCTTTGAGATAGCCTTTAGTTCTTTCAGCGATGCGCTTTTAATGTCATCTACGGCCGTAAAACGACGGCCCTTTAAGGTTCTCTTTATTATTGGAAATAGGAAAAGTCACACGGAGCCATGTCTGGCGAATATGGAGGCTGAGGCATCGCTACAGTATTGTTTTTGGCCAAAAATTCACGAACAAGCAATGAAGTGTGAGCTGGTATATTATCGTGGTGCAAAAGCCATGAATTGTTTTTCCACAGATCCGGGCGTTTTTTTCGGATTGCTTCATGCAAACGGCGTTGAAATTATAGGTAGTACTCCTTATTGACCGTTTCACCTGGTGGCAGGAATTCTTGATGCACTATGCCATTAATATCGAAGAACACAGTGATCATAACCTTCACGTTCTACCGCACTTGTCGAGCCTTTTTTGGTCTTGGCGAGCCAGAATGCCTCCACTGGGATGATTGAGCCTTAGTTTCGACGTCATATTCGTAAACCCATGTTCGTCACCTGTTATTATACGTTTCAGTAATTCTGCATTGTCGTTGACGTCATTTAGTGACTCCTGAGCAACTTCCATTCGCCGCTGTTTTTGTTCAAAATTCAACAATTTTGGAACGAATTTTGCTGCCACGCGTTTCATACACAAAACATTGGAAACAATGTCATGACATGATCCAATAGATATGCCAACATCATCAGCGATTTCTCTAATTGTGATTCGGCGATTGTTCATAACCATTTCTTTCACTTTTTCCACGTTTTCATCGGTTGTTGATGTGCTGGGGCGTCCAGGGCGTTCCTCATCTTCAGCGTCTTTACAGCTTTCTTGGAAACGCTTATACCACTCGTAAACTCTTGCTTTACTCATAACAGACTCACCATAGGCCTTTGTTAACATTTCACACACTTTGTTACACTTTATTCCATTTTTTACGCAAAATTTGATACACATTCTTTGATCCATGTATTTTAACAAACGAAAATCTCCTAGCTCATAAAAACACGTCTAACCTTAGTGGCTGTCACAGACAAAGTCAACAATGAAAACAACTGAAAGTTTTATCATACTTCAAGGGCATGTATAACAACATAAAAAAAGGTTTGACAATCGGACTCTCCAAGCCCGCGAAATTTAAAAATTCTCGTTACTTTCTGAACACACTTCGTATAATGTATCCTGTGTATAGTATATAAAATAGTATAGTATGCACGACATGCGTATATCGTTGGATGGGCAAAAACCATTGAACTCGCGTCAGATTTTATAGCGACACCGTTACCGCTACCATGATATATATATATATATATATATATATATATATATAGTATAGGACGCACGCTATGCGCATATACTATATATATCCTTTCATATAAAATTGTGGTATATATATATATATATATATATATATATATATATATATACATTTTACGAATAGTATACTGGCTACTGACCAGTTTCTTTCTGGTTCTATACTCTACGTATATATGTGCTTTATATACAGTATATACGTAGTTCACAAATTATATACGAGCATGTGTTTTTATGTAAAATAATTGTAATAATTGTGTAAGATAGCGCAATAAATGAATATTGTATTTTATCAAATAAATGATAGTACTTTCTACTGATAAATAAAACAATTCGTGCGAAATTATTCCCTAAACATTCAAAAACATTCAAAAATGCACAACGTTATTGTTCAAGTTTTCACTTCTGTCGGCACTCCCGGAGTGCAGCCGCAGTTTTTTCACACTTTTTTAGGATGATGTCTTCCACACATTTCATAAACATTGTTCTGTTGGAAGAAAATATCAGCTTTGTCATGCAACAGTTACAAAGTATATTTCAGCTAATATACACTCTAATTATTCCCACTCAATAAATTCTCCTACTTTCATTTTTCGGCGACTAAAAATGTGTGTTCGAAGTATTTCAGTGCAGAAGAAACGCTCACTTTAGGTTTCCCAGTAATTATTTCTAAGGCCGCATCATAAGGCTTAGAACACCCCAACTTTAGCAGCTCACTGTGAACATGAATTATTGTGATAAGAAAGATAAAACGATAAAGCGACATTATTTGTTATATTATTATTTGATTTCTATAGGCAACTCACACATACAAAACATAATTAGTTTCATGTGGTATGACCCCGCAGGGGGTGCAGACTAGCTGTACCTATTGAGAGGATTTAGTCGTCCCTCGCGGTACCCGAGTTTAACAAACACTTACACTTACAACACTACATTTAAGACTTTAACACTTTAAACTCATACTTACATTTAGGGAGGCAATAGTAGCTTCAATGTGCTTTTCGCCTTAAAATAAAAAAAAAATCATGTGGTAAGACTTAATTAAGTAAAAGGTGAATAATTTTTATAGAACTTTTTTAATTGTACATTTTACAAATAATACAAACTAATTGAATATTGTTGCCTCAAATGTTTTGTTGAGTCTGTAACCTCTAAAAATATCTATAGAAACGAGAACACTCCTCAAACATTTTTAACCAGGTCGAATGGAGGAAGAGTGTCCTTAAGGCAGGGCTCTACAAAATCTTCTAAAAAGGATTATGGACGTAAAGACTATATTTTTGAAAAAAAATAAAAAATTGTTAGAAGTTATTTTTATTATTTTTGTGAATTTCTCTCTCTCTCTCTCTCTCTCTCTCACACACACACTCTCTCTCTCTCTCTCTCTCTCTCTCTCTCTCTCTCTCTCTCTCTCTCTCTCACACACACACACACACACACACACACACACACACACACACACACACACACACACACACACACACACACACACACACACACACACAGAGAGAGAGAGAGAGAGAGAGCGAAAGAGAAAGAGAGAGCAAGAAAGAGAATATACTAATTTCTTGTGTTTTATATATATTATTTTTATAATTATTTTTTATCTTTAAAAAGACGAAACAGCATATTTAGAAAATGTAAAAGGCGGATACAAGTTAAAATTTATGGAATTTATAACACAATTTGATATAAATAAATATCAGCGTAATCTGTATCATTAATTAACTTTATTTTTATAGAGGTCTGGTTCAATATGGCTGATAGAGAAAAGATTCAATCACATTTTTATTTATCACTTTTATTTTGAAAAAAAACCAAAATGAACAAATGCGCACCCGAAAGCACAACACAGACAAAGACACACATCTAGAATACAATTTTATCTTCTAAAAGCTTATTTATCTAAAGAAAATCACAAATTCGTATTTTTACTGTTGCAAAGCTTTTTACGCAATTTCGTACGTTAGCATAATAAAATGTTGAAATACACAACTCATAAATCGCTCGAAAATGTGAACAAAATTGAAATTATTTTTTTAATATTTTGTTATCTGTTACATGATGAAGCTACTTTTTGTTGTCACAAGTGTTTTTGTTCACGTCATTATTGGACAAATACCAGTGATACATTACAGCTGGCCTTTTTACGAAGCTCGCATATCCGCAAAGCCTAAGCTTCAATTAACTAATTATATTAAATGAATAGTTGGACTTTCATTGAGATCATTTGTTGGCGTCCATTTGTTCCAGTGTTTACAAACAAATTTCAACAATTACCTGTCGTTCTTTGTTGTAGTTATTCACTTTGATTATACATTATAAAACTAAAGACAAAAATAAATCAAACGTTATTTTAATTTATTAATTTATTATCAGGCTTTAATTAATTTATAATTAATTAATTAAATAATTTATAATTAATTAATTTAATAATTTAAAATTAATTAATTTAATAATTTATAATTAATTTAATTATAATAATTAATTAATTTATAATTAATTTATCAGGTTTTTATAACGTATATTAAAAATTCACATTTAAGCTAATCTTGTAAGTATATTTTAGTTGAATGTGAAACAAAGTGGTGTTTTTGATAGTGTAAATTTCATATATAGTGACTCCGTAATACCACTTTTTACCTTTATGGAAGTAAGGGATATAATTAATAATAATAAGATGAAGAAAGCGCCTGATTATAACCTTGAAAATGGAGAACTTCTAAAGCATTTGCCTAAATAGTTGTGTTTAAGTTGTTGAATTTATTTAATTTTATGATTCGACAGAAGTGTTTTCCAACTTATGGAAGGTTGCTGAAATGATCCCTAAGCCTGGTAACTAACCTCAAGACGTAACTTGGTATAGGCCTATAATTATTACCTTTATTGGCCAAATTATTCGAAAAACTGCTACTAAAAGATGAAGCGAATTCATCAAACTTAATACCTTAAACCTTTCTTAAGAGTTTGGTTTTTGAAATCAATATTCTACCATTGATCAGGTCCACAGGATCACCTGTGTTATAGAGAAATCACTTGAAGATTGAAAAATTTGTTCAGTTGAGTTCCTCGACGTTTAGAGTGCTTTTGATAAAGCACGGCATGTTGGACTAGTTACATAACTTTAAAAACTCTTTCCACGACGCAAGAGTGTGTTATTAAAATCGTATTTATCTAATAGACTGATTTAAAAGAAATTAAGACTGGTGTTCCGCAAGGTAGTGTTTCCGGACCACTATTGTATTCTTCTACATACCTACACCCATGCTCCCGGATACTTTTATTGCTGAAGACATTGCTGTGCTGTCTGTTGGTGATACAATTGAAGCTACTGGAAAATTTAAAGATATTGTAAATCATATAAACAGTTGAGCCCAAATATGGTGCATAAAACTTAACGAATCGAAAACAGTTCATTTTGATTTTACTAATAAACAGATACATAAACATATCAATACATACCACCATCAACGGAACTTCGATGCCATACGATAATACAGCAAATTATCTGGGCATGACTCTAGATTTTGGACTTAGATTGAAACAGCATGTTAAAAAGAAAAACGAAGAACTGAACATTAGTTGGCAGAAAATCCAAGTTATCCATGCACAACATGCTAAAGCTTTTAAAACAAGTGCTAAAACCCATAAGGACATGGCGCATAGTTATGAGGATGTACTAGTAACGCTAACAGGCAAATTATTCAGTAATGAATAAAAAGTGTCATTAATCACTTAAACAATTTTATAGCAATATTTTTTTTCATATTCTCTTTATTTGTTTCACCCAACTTTGGGGTACACCAAATCAATCACTTCTTAATGTTCTGTGCCTTCCTCGTAGCCCAGTATTGCTTCATACGTTGTGATCTTGCTTTTCTTTCTTCGTCAGAGATTTGGATAGTTCGCTTGGATTTGACTTTGCCTTGGAACCGTTGCTTTTTGTCCTTGGTTGTTGTTTTGACCGTTCTGTCCATGAGCATAGTGTCAGTGATCTGTTCTGTTATGTCTTTCTCCGTTTCTCTAAACCAAAGTGGTTTGGCTCTTCTACTGCGAAAGTAGTCAAATATTTTTTTCGTTAGTCTATTTTTGTCCATTCGGAGGATGTGCCCATAAAAATCAATTCTCCTTTTTCTTATTGTGTCTGATAGTGTATCAGTTTTTTGGTAAGGAGTTTCATTAATGATGCGGAGTACTTGGTTGTTACGGAATTTGGAGCCTAAGATTTTTCGTAATATCTTTCTTTCTTTGATCCTTTCAAGTGGGCCCTGGGTTGTGAGAGATAATGTTTCAGCTGCATATAAGGCTTCTGGTTTAATTACAGTATGATAACGTCTTATCTTTGTATTCCAAGATGGACTTCTTGTTGTATGTGTCCTTGGTAAGTTGGAAAGCTAATTCAACTTTTTTTCTCCTAGATTCCATAGCTTTTTTCTCTAGGGCGTTCCAACTGGTCCATTCCCCAAGATATTTGAATTTTTTCATATTAATATTGCAATCTTATAAATTTAAATTTTTACATAAAATATTTATGCCTATTTCTGTGGAATTAGATTCTTTGAACCTATTCTTTGAACAACTTCCCTAGTTCGCGTTAAATAATCTTGGCGATGAATCGTCGATCTAATTTAAACATACAATTCTTTTCTTTCCAAATTATTAAAAAGAAAAACAATGTTATTGCCTTAAAACTTAGTTTAGCTTGATACATACAACGTAATTCCAACACATGTAGGATTTTGATAGATGTAGGATTTATTCAAGTTGTATAAACAACTGGTACAAATTTCACGTGAGTGTGTGTGCGCGCGCGCGCGTGTGTGTATGTGCGTCCGTAAGGACGTGCGTATGCGCGCATGTACAAATACGTAAAACAGAATGTTTAACATATTTTGTGTAATATTTACTTGAAAACACCTGTTTTAAACAAAACTCGTTTCATTGGATGTTTTTAAAATTTTGCTTTACGTCCTGTTCAATCAAAGGGGGGATAATGTATTTAAAGGAAGGTTTCAGTGTTGACGTCAAATAGTCTAACAGCATTTGCACTTGATTTCATTTTACTGTAAACAATGTATTGGTAAGTAACAGAAAAATTTCTTTATTTGATATTATCAATTTTTTAGTTTTTACATTACGTTTTTTACCTCTTTTTCGTTTGTAATACATTAAAGTTTTATTTTTCATGAAGACGTCTTATATTAGTTTTTAAATCATTTCAAGTCACAGTACAGACTTAATATTGTCTATTGCTACTTTTGTATTACGATCAAGAGAACATTTTCGACGCAGTGTCTGTTGTCTTTAAATTTCCTCGAAATGTAGAAATGTATATGCCTACCCCATTGTTGGCACACATTTTTGGCCCAATGTTGGGATTTTGTCGGCAGAGTTGGGCAGAGTTAATACGCCATCGAATTATCTTCAATGGACCAACGAGCTGTTTGTTTGCTAGGCCAACTGTTACATTCATGAAAACCTCTGCTGTTGGCCCAACATTAATTCTTAGTTGGCAGAAAATATAAAAAATATTTTGTTAAAATAAATATCTCATGAATTAAATAGGGTATAATTATTCCAAAAGTTTAAAAATATTGTCTTATTTGTTAGTATAGTCGTATTTTATCGATGTTGTAAAATTTACTGCTAAGTGCAAAGGCACGTTATGACACACAGAATTGCCAACAACAGAACAATTGTTTTTTGTTAAATATATCTTTAATTACTGTACTAACAATAGTGTTACAATGATTACAAATTTTTTAAAATCTTATTTTATTTCTACTTAACTATAATCATTTACTATCGATGATTTTATAAGTACTTATTATTTTAAATATTGCCAGCACTGTGGAAAAGTGAAAGTTTGTCCGTTACTGGTTTACTTCTTTGTCACTGAGCAGGCATAGTTGCGCGATCCTACATGTGTACAGTTATAGTTTTAATCTGGTGCTATAGTGCTTTTTTTGATTTGGCTTTTTACAATTGCCATTTAAATAAATTTTGTTTGTGTGAATTTTGTCTCTTTTTGTAAAATAACCTTGTTTCAGTAACGAAATATGTCATGTTGGTTACTCAACTAACTTTCATTAGTAGGCCTAACCCTACTAATTACCACTATGTTCAAAGTGTTATATTTTATTTAATTGATTAATGAACTTAATAATAATTATAACTTCTCTACATTCACGAACACGTTTGAATACCTTTTCTTATCAAATTTAATATGTGTTCTTACTCAATATGTACATTGTAATATACAATTAAAAAGCTAAAGTAGGCAACATATTATATATTACTTCGAGTAAGAATATTCTACATTTGATAATGAAAGGTATGCGAATGTATAGAAAAGTTATGATTACTATTATGGTAACTAATCAATTGAATAGAAATATAATACTTTAAACATGTTGGTAATTAGTAGGGTTACCATTGAAAGTTAGTTGGGTAACTGTTGGGAGTAAGTTGGGCCAACAAGTTCTTTGTTGGTTTTTGGTGAAGTTCGTTGGCCCTATGTTGGCATTTGGTTCGTTATTAATTGGTAGTGATTTGTGCCAATTTTAACCGTTGCCCAACAGTGTGTGAAAACAAAATACCAACAATGGGCCAACAGAAAATGCTACTGGGGTATGATCTAAGAATACAGTTGTTTTAAAATTTATGCTATTAATAATAGTGACAGTTTGTATAGATAAGAAATCCATCGGCCATAAGAAAGGCGACAAAAAATCTAAAATCGATTTTATTTGAAAAACGCATTCATTTGTGACAATTGTTTAATAGACACAATTGTGTATTGATCAGAAAAACATTTATCACCAAAATGTATGAATATCTTAGATAATAAACAGTCTCGTCCGCATTAGTCTAACTGGCATGAAGTACTGATTTTACGCAAAAAAAACTTACATAATAGCTGGCGAATATTCTATTCAAACCAGGATGTATACTGGTCAAAAGTAAACAACTTATTTACAAGAGTTGATCTAGACTACGTACAACAAGATAACATGAATGAATATTCTATAAATAAGTAAAAAAATACTTCAAATCCATTTATAGAGCTAATTTTGTACAAATATTCCAAAATTGATAATGTTCTAATTGGTATTGTTTAATGTTTCCAGTGTTATGCATTGTTTAACAGCAGTTGTTATATTTGCTGTTGTACAATTATGCAGCTGTGACTTGGAAGATTTTGACCCAGATAGCGAGGAAGATGCACGCAAGTATCTTGACTATCTTGAGCAGAAAGTGTGTTTTGAGGGTCGATATAGGCTGGCGTCTGCTATATTTGATTATAACACAAACATTACAGATGAAACCTTCAAGAGATATGTAAATATCATTCTTTTAATTTTGTTCTTTTTATCGTTCACATAATTAATGACTTTACCTTAATTTTAAATCTTTTCCTGATTGTGATTGTAATAATTATTTCGCTTTCCTAATTTTTTTTACATAGATTACACTAAAATTTATATTAAGACATTTTATTTTGTTATTTCCATTAGACATTTGGCTGATTTCCATTTAGCTATTGACGAGGCCGTCATTATAACACCTAGATCCGTAAACGTAAAGTCAGCACTGATGCTGACAGTTACTATTATATTAAGTACAATAAATTGCTAAAAGAAATGGTGTCACTACCACGAGGGTTTACCACCATCCCCACTTAACAGAAGAAGATCAAAGAAGAAGACAGACATCTACTATCCAACACCACCACTACCCCCACGAATCCTAACCTTCTTCACCATATGACTTAGGGGTCTTCAAACCCACTTCTTTTAGGTTAAGAAATCTATGTAAATTGTTAGCATTATACTTTGTCTTCAAAACTTTGAGAAATATTAAAGTAGGCCTAGGAAACATGTGACAGTCACAAATCAGCACCTCACAATGTAAATGTACGTGCTTCAAATCACTAACAGTCGCGTAGCTGAAACAAAACCATAAATTCCATTAGAAAATTATGTAACTAACCGTTTTTTTTGCAACCGTTGATGACCGTTTAATTTTAGAAAATTAGAAAGCTGCGTTCTGAGGTTGTTATTAACGATCAGGTTTTCTACAAATGGCTAAAATATAGTGGTATTTTGTCATTGAGAAAGTGATAAATAAAGTGATTACATTGGAACCGGGGTGTTTGCACCTTTTAGTTACAGCGCTTGTGTGCTTTGTAGTCACCCGGGAAGGGCTTACAAAATGAAAAAATCACTGCAAGTAGAGTATGGCACACAGATACATTATCCAAGTCTCAAATTTTATTTGACATTTTGATAATAATTAATTAATAATAATAATTAGCTAGACAGCTGAAAATTTTGTTTCTCTATGAATCGTCAACTAAAAATAAAATTTAAAAAATAATTAATTAAATTTCCATAAAACTATAAAATGCATCTCAAATTCTAAATTAGCCAAAGGGATATTTTTTTTTGTATTGTGTCGACGTCATTGGTTACTTTAGTTGTTGTCAAATATATAAATTCATGGTGAAAACCCGCCATCAGCTTATCCATCACCTACAGCACCAACACAGATCAACTCCAACTCCCCAACTGTATTCCAAAAAAAACAATATTGTAAGATCTAGAAAGATTAATAAAAAGTAAAGTACCTAACAGGAAAAATTAAAAAATTCTAATTTCGTCATATTGTAATAAAAGACACCAAATATCAAAACATTAAATAATTTCTTTTGTAAATTTAAAGCAAAGTATTACATAAAATAATTTATAAATTTTGGAATTGATGGCAATCAAAAATTTAAAAGTTACACAGGTAGTAATATAAAGGTTATTTTTAATAATTTATAGAAATATCTTCAGCTAGAAAGTGTAGTGTTTAAATTGTTTTTGCTTTTGTATTCAGTTAATTTAATAAAATTCTAGATCATTAGATCTTCGCCAATCATCAGAGGCGTATTCATTACTTCTTGTTCTACATTACCCAACAATCCTAATCACTATAATAATCGTAGTTAAAAACCTCATATCTTAGCATTTTTAAAATTTTAAAATCCATTGAAAAAGAGAAAATTTATTCGACGGCGGTCAGGTTTCATTTTCATATTGTATAATTTTATAGTTTAAAATCTTGTTTCGTATATTGTATTATAATAACTCGTAATTATAATTAACATGTACTGTATAATAATTTATATTTTGTATTATTTGCGCTGCAGTTTAATTATGTAAAGTCTTCAACGTTTTAAAAGAAGGTATTTTCGAAATTAATTTATTGGAAAGTAGCATTACAAATAAAATTTATTTAATGTAATTATATTTGATAATATATTCAATAAGAGATACCAAATCCGCAATTACTTTATTATCTTTCTCACTAAGGTTAGTAATTAACTATTTTTCAATGAAGGAAAAAGTTTGCTGTTGAAAGTGAAAGTATATAACTCTTTTGAAAAATATCTTTAAAGTTTTTTTCAAAATTATTTCAATAGAAATAAAAATAAGAACTAAAATAACGTGGTATGATCTAATGATATTTTTGTAATGGATTGGAAACTTTTATCAATCATTACTTTTATTATAATTATTATTTTTATTATAGTTTAAGAAACAAATTTAAAATAATACTAAAAAATTTTAAAAAGCATTGATAAAAATTATGAAAATATCATACAGTTTTCTCGTTTTATGTTTTTTTTCAAAGTTTTACACAAAATTTATGTAACTAGTATTTGTTTTTGTATCGTTCAAAGGAAATTTGTGAAGCAAATTAAAAAACAATAATCTTTTAATTTTTACCAGATACAGTATCTTGGTGTGAAGCTACTAATGCGAGGAACTTAACAGCTATGAAGCTTCATCTTTTGTGTTGAAGCTTTTATTATTACACTTATAATTAATTTTTTTTCTTTCAGAAAGAAGAATTAGCGAAACCGATTGGCGCAAAATACGCTTTCTTTAACTGGGATTGTTTCGACCCCGATCTTAAACGCCAAGCAATGTTTTATGGTTTGTTACATAAATCTGTCGATTCTGCCCTATCAAAAGCAGTAAGTCATAAGTTATAAATTTTTGTATAACAATAATATAAAGTTCGTGCTAGTATAAGTAGCATTATATATATATATATATATATATATATATATATATATATATATATATATATAGAGAGAGAGAGAGAGAGAGATAAGAGAAAGAAATATATACATAGAAAGTAAGATGAAAGTTAAAAACGCTTGATATTCAGTGTTCATATTGAGGTCCTATAAATCAATAATTGTGAGTTTTGCTTAGATGCTGAACTTGTGTGTGTTTGCGTGTTTGTGTTTCAACGCTGCAACTAATTAGGGCTACAACGCGCCCCACTTTTTCTTTTAACTCCTTACACGCTCCTATTTACTTTATTTCCCAACTTCGATCGATCAATCGTGGTGGTTGTCGAAGTTTGTTAGTGCAAGAAAATTTAACTTCACCTTTTTTGCTAAATTATTTTACTTCATAAATTTCTTATATTTTTCCTAATTTTTATGTCATTTCATTGATGAAATGTCCTTCATACTGATTTAAAAGCACTAACACTCGATCTTGAAAATTCAAAAACATTTTTCTTTATTTGTGTGATGTTGTAATAAACTAGAAAACACTTACTTTGTTTAGCACATTACAGCCAGAAATTATATTTAAAAAAATATATGTTTGCATTAAGCGTTATTAAAATATATTATTAAATTACAGCGATTATTTTAATGGACGAAAATATTTAAAAAAACTAAAACAAAATTTCATATAACTACAGCAAACAAATTACCGTGCCGAATTATAAATTGAAATATATTGGCAGATCTATAACTTCATTACTAGCCTTGTTACATTATTTATATGCTATGTTTTGGTTACCTAAACTGTTTAGAAAACAGAGTGTTTAGTTGAGATTAAGCGAAATGGTTAATGTTCATCAAATTTACCATGCAGGTGTAATTTTATCGTATATCTGGAAAATTTTTAATCAAATGTTTAAAACCATTAATTGCTTAAAACACACTTATTATTATACTCTTATCACCGACTTTTAGCAAAATAGGCTCTTTTAGCTAAGTGAATTCAGTTTAAAATTAATTAGCTGTACTATGTACACATTGGTAATTATTTATCCAAAATATTCAGTTTCGGAGACACCGAGACAAAGCTGAAAATGTACAATCGTAATTCGAAATCACTTTGTCATTTTCAAATTTTGGTATTTTATGAAACAACGCGGCAGAGTTCCGCCAGACTAAATCGTACAAAAGTTGCAGAAGTTTATATACGTGTTGTGGCAATGGGTGGTTTTAAGGTATCAATAACTTCGAAACAAAAATTACTATAGGTGGTTCATTGCTAAGTAATAAAAATCAAAAATGAAATTTTGAAAATCGATAGTAAAAACGCATAAAAACAAATAGATTTAACCATTTTTCTTTTCTAAAACATTAAGTCAAGCACAGACTAAACTAATGAAACAATTTTGATGAATGAATAATTTATCTTTTGTTTTGTTTTGGCTTTCACCCCGAGACCCGGGTTCGATTCCCGGCGAGGGCTTGACATTTTCATACGCTATGTCATTCCATCGTCTGCATAACGAAACACTAAAAATATGCTTTGTTTAAATAATTTACAATTGTAAAATATGCAATTTTAAAATATAAAAAAGGATATAATAAAAAGGAAAAAATAAACATTTACTTTCCAATTTTATCAACGTTGACTCCATTTTATTCTTCATGGTATATAATTTGTGCTTTTTTCATAAAAAAAATATTTCTTAGAAATTATGGGATTGCAAAAAACCGTCTTATTACAAATTATGATTAAAATAGTAACGTTTGATATTTCTACAGCCTATACTGAACCAATTATTAGCAATAAACACTCTTTTATACATTATTTATGTGAATAATGACATATAAGTGACATTACGTATATTCTTGTATAAGACTCTATTAAAACACGCTATTATTTTATTTAGAAAAATAAATTACGTTATTTTTAAATTATAAAAATTATAAGGGCCCACTTGAAAGGCTGGAGATCAAAGAAAGATATTACGAAAAAACTTAGGCCTCAAATTCCGTAACAACCAATTACTCCACATCAGTAATGAAACTCTTTACCAAAAAACTGAAACACTTATTATCATACGGTAATTAAACCAGAAGCCTTATGTGCAGCTGAAACATTATCTCTCACAACCCAGAGCCCACTTGAAAGGCTGGATATCAAAGAAAGAAAGATATTACGAAAAATCTTAGGCCCCAAATTCCGTAACAACCAATTACTCCACATCAGTAATGAAACTCTTTACCAAAAAACTGAAACACTATCAGACACAATAAGAAAAAGAAGAATTGATTTTTATGGGCACATCCTCCGAATGGACAAAAATAGACTAAACAAAAAATATTTGGTTTCGCAATAGAAGAGCCAAACCACTTTGGTTTAGAGAAACAGAGAGACATAACAGAACTACAAATCACTGACGCTATGCTCATGGACAGAACAGCCAAAACAATAACCAAGTACAAGAAACAACGGTTCCAAGGCAAAGTCAAATCCAAACGAACGATCCAAATCTCTGACGAAGAAAGAAAAGCAAGATCACAACGAATGAAGCAATACTGGGCTACGAGGAAGGCACAGAACATTAAAAAGTGATTGATTTAGTGTACCCCAAATTTGGGTGAAACAAATAACGAGAAAGAGAAAAATTATAAGAAACATAAATACAATTATAAAAAGTAATACAAAATTATATATAGGATCTGAATAAAACTTAAAAAATACTGTGGCCAATTATATTTGAAAATATATTGCCTGAATACAGCTCCACTAGTAATTAGTCTAGTTACTTTATTTATATGCTATGTTTTGGTTACCTAAACTGTTTAGATAACACAGTGGAAACTGTTTAAATATAAGAGGAAACTGAAGTTGTTTAAGTTCACTTTACAGTTGTAATTTTACCATATATCTGGGCAATTTTTAATAAAATGTTTTAAAGCAATCATTGATAAAAACATACTTGATATCATCTCGTCGATTTTCAATAATGTAAGCTGTTTTAATTAAATTTGTTTTTAATATTAGTTACCTATTCTGTGTTCAAGTCGGAAGCTATTTCTAGGAATTGTCGGTTCAGGAAACATGAAAAAAACTGAAAATTACCATCATAAGGAACGAGGCAATGTTCCGCCCCTCAGGTCACCCAAGTTGCAGCGGTTTATATATACTATTTTGATGATTTTGTAACTTAAAAACAAAAATTCTTATATATAGGGCAACAAATATTCTTAAGTGGTAAAAATTTTAAAAATTTTAAAATCAATAGTGTCAAATAGGAAAAAACTTGAAAATGGAACTTGTTTAACATTTTGTTTTCTTCTTCTACATTAACTCGTCTACAACTTAAACTACCGGTTTTGGTAAACGAGTTCTCGTTTCATCCGATATATTTGTAGGATATATCTTTTGCATTAAGTGTCCAAAAGTAAAATATACTTACGATTGTATGACGGCAATCGTATAAATAACAAATAACAAATAACAAATAACAAATAACAAATAACAAATAACAAATAACAAATAACAAATAACAAATAACAAATAACAAATAACAAATAACAAATAACAAATAACAAATAACAAATAACAAATAACAAATAACAAATAACAAATAACAAATAACAAAATAACAAAATAAAAGGAACACGTAAACATTTACGTGCTTTTGTGTATTTAACGTCCGACTATTGTGCACACGGGCTAATGCAGACGATGGAATAATTTATAGCGCATGAAAATGCCAAGCCTTGGCCGGGAATCGAACCAGAGTCCTCGGGGAGAAAGCCTAGTACGCTATCAACTAGACCACCGATGCGGCTAATTTTTGCGTGCTAATTTTTAAGGAACATTATTCGTCATGATCATAGTTTGTTTATGTGTGTGTGTGTGTGTGTGTTTCGCCAAAATTGGAAGTAAAATATTTCTTAAAAATACAAAATTTTAAAAACCGTCATAAAAAATGGAAAAAAGATTTATTCTTACAGAATAAACTAGAGAAACAATTTTGAGTAATCATGCAATATTTCTTTCCACTTTCAACATATGTAATATTCAAATATGTTGTTCCTTACATGACAGAAGTTATTTAGGTATTAATTTTAGTAGTCCGAAAAGGGTTTTTTAACATGAAAACTGGAAAATTAACCTCTATAACGTAAGTATTAACGTTATGTGTTACATAAAATAACATAAAGAGATACTAACTGTTTTTTTCTCGCCAAAACGAATGTATGTCATGTTCATTAGTAATAACACAAAATGTAAAAGTGCTAAAAAATACGGCAAAAATTTAAACGTGATCTGCATACCCCACAAAATCACTACTATGTAACGTGTTTTTCATCGCGAAAACTAATAATTAGTTACATGTTATTAAAGAAAAAAACAGTCTGTTTTTACAAAATAGCGTTTTAAGAACTTAACTAACAGCTTTTGTACCTAAAAAGAATACAATACTTGAACTGTACTTTTGTTAAAAAAAATCGTTCTTTTTTTAATAAAATTTTCTATGGTTTTTTTATTAATAAAACGTTTTCACGAAGAAAAAACACGTTAGCTATTTTCGCGCGGTAGTAATTTTTGAAGTCATGCCTGTCATTTGTTGTTTGATAATAAGGAAGTAACTTCCTTTGTACTTGTTACTAATGAGCATGAAATAAAGCGTTTTCGCGAGAAAAGCGTTACTAACCTTAGATACCACTTACGTACCATGCTATAGTAATAGTTAGTTTATGGAGCTTATTTATCTGTTCTTTCAAATTAATTCGTAAACAATTTCTTATATATATATATATGAAACGACGTATTTAAATATGACATAAAAGTTTGAGGTGTTAGGGAAGAGTGAATAATTACAAAATTTTTATAAAACCACCCATTTTATTCATAATATTTGTAATTTTGGTTAATAAATTATAGAAAATAGTAATTTTATATTGTATTTACTACTTGTATTAACTAAACATATTGCAAATTTGGTGGAGACATTATTTCACCTCTAGCTGGATTTTGTTTAAACTTGACGTTCCATACATTCGCGTGAGAAAAAATATGTTTATTCACCTCCATCACCTAGTAATTTTAATTATGTTTTTCTCTGCAGTACGGCGATGTCATTGCATCAATGGTTGATAGCGGTAATGAAGAATCTAAGGAATGCATTTACAACTCTACAATATGCGGCAAGAAAGGTTTGTTATGTTGATTTTTGACAGATTTATGTTGTTTTTGTTAACCTCTATTATTACGTTTTTCTTGCTTAAACATAATGAATAAAATTGCTTTTGATTTATAGTATGTTTTTTTTAAAGCAGTAGTTTAGATTGCTCGTATTTATGGGACAACAAAAGTAAGTATTGTATTAAACTGGACTGCCTATGGTATCACACAGACTGTGGTTTATAAAGAAGGGTACAACTCCGTTTGGTTAAAAATTAAAAAATAAGAACTCATAAATTCGGCTAGTATGACTGATAAATGGCTTTACTAACGAGCCGCCTCGGTGGTCTAGTGGATAGCGTACTAGGCTTTCACCTCGAGGACCCGGGTTCGATTCCCGGCGAGAGCTTGGCATTTTCATACGCTATAAAATCATCCCACCGTCTGCATTAGCCCAAGTGTGCACAATAGTCGGACGTTAAAAAAAAAAAAAAAAAAAATACGAACGATAACAGGCGAGAGCAAGTTAAACAAACTTCAATGATAGACACTAATTGATAATTTGTTGTAAAGTGTTTTATTAAAGTTTGTTAAAATTGCATTTATAATATAGAAGCAAAATGATTGCGACAATTGAAACATTTTAAATACTAATTTATTTATTTTAAACTGCGATTAGAGTATAAAAATAAGATTTTAAAGAAAAATTAAACAATTAATTGATTTTAAAACTGTTACTTTATGAAAATGCTTTTTTGTCGTAAAGAGACACAGAGCCGCGTGCTGCAATCGTTTTGTAAACCTTTGGTTTTTTTAACGTAAATATTTGTTAAAATTAATTTGAGGTAATTAAGTACCATTACTTTGTTTCTAGCACGTGGCGCCATGTTCTCAGCACTTGAAAATTCCCGTGACCCCAAAGAACTTCTGTTCTACTGGGAACAAAACCGAGTACCTGTATCTACTTTGGTTAGACCTTTATGGAAACAGTACGTGGAGGCATGTAACAACCTTTCACAGGCCAAAGGTAAGACTTTTCCGCAAGTATAACAACCTTTCACAGGCCAAAGGTAAGACTTTTCCGCAAGTATAACAACCTTTCACAGGCCAATGGTAAAACTTTTCCGCAAGTATAAGCTTCATTTAAAGGTAAAATTCACCCAATATTGTTTTTGAAATTAACTATAAAATCAATTATTTAAATTTTTAATACAAAATTGTTTTAACGAAACGTTTATGCTGTAGAATCATTCGTTTCGTCATGTATTCCATAATTAAATTATTTTAAAATGTTTATTAATTTGCCCTGTTTATAATTTTTAGTTCAAATTAAATTTCTAAATACGTTACTATCATACTAATAATAGTGAATTAGGAAACATTGTAACTATTAATCGTAAAAGTAATGTAGTCATCTACTGAAAAAAGTAATTTAAAAACATTAGCTGTAGAACTACAAGGAAATTTTAATGGACCACCAGTTGTTCTTCATATTTTCTATACTATGCCTGAGATATGGTATCACTAAATATAATAAATATGATTGCAGGCTATGCTAACAGAGCAGAAGAACGTATGCACGAATTTGAAGTTCCACCAGCTGCAGAGTTCAAAAATTTTTTAATGGATTTGTGGGAAGAATTTAAGCCTTTCTACCAACAAATGCATGCTTATATTAGAGGACGACTTCGTGATAAGTTCGGTCCAGATGTGGTAACGGAAAAAGGACCGTTACCAGTTCATTTATACAGTAAGTAGGAACGAGTAAAGTAAAATAATGTACTAGCTGAACGCTGAAGAGCATTCTACAAAAGTCCAACAATATTTTAAACAGATATATCATATACTTTGTAATAACTACCAATCAGAATTTAAAGAAAAAGGATTATAGTTGGGCCACATTTCCATCATCATTCAATACAGACATTGGGTTGGTCTTGCAAGATCAAAACATTTCTGCCCTACATGATGTCCTTCGTGTTAGCTTTGTATTTACCTGAGATTGGTGGACGGGTCTTACGTTTTGCTCAGCAGGTGTGCTGCAGGGATCTGTTCTTGGTCCTATGCTGTACAATATACTTAAATGTGATAAGCTACAGTGAAAGTTTGATGCTTTTCTCTCGTGTAGCGTATAACCAGCTAAGCGAATAATTATCACTATCTAATCGAAAAATAAGGAATAATATTTTTATTCTGTAAGATTAATCTTAGTTTTACTTATAATGCATTAGCAAAGGAATTTTAGAATTTCCTTATATAAATAGCATTTTCATTTTCTGACACGTGTACTAATCCAATTTTTACAGTATTATTTCTTCAGTTTCTGGTTTTTTGAGCTCCTTATCAGAATTATGCGTAAGTACCAAAGAAACACAAAAAGTACGCTTAACACACTGCTGTATTTGGATGTTGTTAGGTTTTTAATTAAAGGTGTTTTTGTTAAATTCACAAAACACATAACACAAACATGTTCGAGTTGGTAAAGTTAGAAAAAGATTATCTCCATTTTTACTTTACTCGTTATCTCCATTTGTAATAAAGTAAAACAATTTAATAATTGAACGCTGGACATTTTAATTTTAACGGATAATTTTATTCTTTTAAAGATATTTTAATTTTTACAATATTTGAGATGTTTTCCCGTCAGTTATAAACAAATTTGATGTTTCCCGATAAGTGTAAACTAACAGTGTTGTTATTAATTATATTTTACCTATTATATAATATGAAACATTGATAACAGAATTTATTTTAAAATATAAAATTGAAATTGTAAACTTTATACCTTTGGATATTTTGATGAAATAAACACATATTTTGTACAAAACTTTTCTGCTATTTTTGACGTTTATTATCTTTGTTCGTGTGAAGCATAAAAGTGCTGGGTGGGCCTCGATTTTTGCTCCTATGCTATTCAAAATATTCAAGTGTGATAAGCTGCAGTTATTTACCACAGTTTGAAAATATGATGTTTTTCTCTCATGCAACGTAAAACCAGATATGGGCATAATTATCCCTATAAGAGGTGTGTTCAGAAATTAAAGAGAATTTTAATTTTTTGAACAAAATATTTATTTATTTTTCTACATTGATGTTGTCGCCTTCAAAATAGTCCCTATTGGAGATTATGCACTTGTGCCAGCGCTTCTTCCAATCTTCGAAACACTTCTCAGACTCTATCTGTGAGATAGCCTTTAGTTCTTTCAGCGATGCGCTTTCAATGTCATCTACGGCTGTAAAACGGCTCTTTAAGGTTTTCTTTATTTTTGGAAATAGGAAATGTCACACGGAGCCATGTCTGGCGAATATGGAGGCTGGGGCATCGTTACAGTATTGTTTTTGGCCAAAAATTCAGGAACAAGCAATGAAGTGTGAGCTGGTGCATTATCGTGGTGCCAAAGCCATGAATTGTTTTTCCACAGATCCGGGCGTTTTTTCGGATTGCTTCACACAAACGGCGTTGAACTTGTAGGTATCTGTAGTTTCTGTAGACCTCCATATGTAGTATCTGTAGACCTCCATATGTAGTATCTGAATAAAAACATACACTTTGTGTTTGTGTTACACATGGAAGATGTAGATATAGATATTTGAGTTTCAAACCACTGTTCTTGGAAATTTGTGTAGCTCAAACTAAAATCAATTAATTAAAAATTCAACCTTTGAACTTTTATCCAAATTTGAGACCCACGTATATTATCAATGCCAAGCGTTTTTAGTGTTTGAGTAATACAAAACACTATTGCGAACATTTTTGTTAGTAATATTTTTTATAAAGAAATCTAAATTATTTTCCTATGAATTGTTTAATTCTGCTTTGTCCCTATTAAAAGTGAAATATTATATAAAAAATATTAAACAAATTAACTTATAAATTGCACTTAAAATATGTAATTAGCCAACAACATTGTTATCTGTTTAGTTAGTAAATACTCAAAAGAGTAACACTATACTTTTCTATTTGCCATTAAAAGAAAAAAGACTTGTTTCGCACATTAGAGTAAGAAAAACAAAAATTGTAAACATATTGATAAACCAAAATAAATACAAAAATAAGGAAAATATAGTTTCAGCAAGGAATAATACTCGTATATAATTTTAATTCTAAATTGTTTAGAAATCAACACAAACGTTTACTATACTCAGTTTCTATAGTACCTCCATTGCTATTAAATGTACTCTTCTGTTATATATATATATATATATATATATATATATATATATATATATATATATATATATATATCCTATACACTAATGAGCTTAAAACACATTAAGTGCAGTTAGATAAAGTTGTAACTATATCATTTATTACTATTTTGATTGCAGGCGTTGGTTATGGTAGTGACATTGCTTCGTGGGTGAAATTTTTGCATCCGTACCCTGACAAAAAGTCAGGGTTATTTACTACAATCACACAAGAAATGAAAAAGCAGGTGACTACGTAGTTCTACTTCTACAAATATTACAACCATTAGTTAGCAAATTCTGAATGAAAAATGAGTTAATATAAAAACAATTTGGTGAGGCCGTTAATGTATATATATATATGCTTACTTATTCGTATTACGTTATAAGAAATATTGTTCCATTACTGCAACATAGCCACCGGTTCACATATTTAAATAATTAGGATTATGATCTATTTTTCCGTCTAGTGGTCTATTTACTCATCTCGTAAAGGCTACCGCGGTTTCGAAACCTTACTGTTTAATATAAAATGTCAAATCCTTCTGTCAAATATTTTACAAATATTGTTCGTACGTTTCGTCAAATATAATCTGCCATCGTGGTGGTTCTCGCTCCAGCTCAAGTTCAAAAATCAAGTCGAAATTGAAAAAAATATTCTTAATTTTAATATAAATTAACTCGGTTAGTTTGAATTTATCAGCAGACTCAAGTCTGCTGCTTATTTTTTACGTTTAGAGGTCATACTATCTCAAAGTAGTCCCTAAACAAAAAACATGTAAATGAAATAAATTTTATTATATATATATATATATATATACATAAATATTTTTATTTTTTTAGAACTATACAGTAAATAAAATGATTGATCGAATAGAAGATTTTTATGAATCGTTGGGATTGGAACAACTACCTGATAGCTTCTACAAGTACTCCATGTTTGAAAAACCAAAAGATGGTAGACAGGTTTCCTGTGACGCGACCTCATATGATTTTTTCAACAGGAAGGATTTCAGGTAGAATAAAAGCGTTTATCCACCTATCTTCATTATATGAGTGGAAAAATTTATTTAGAATATATAACCTAATTTTTACACTTTAGTTCCTTTGTTAACTTTAAGATTCTCATTAACACATTCTCTAAACTCCAAAGTAATTATTCTACTCTTCTGAGAGATATTACTACATTATATGCCAATACCGTTTGCTATATGTTTAGAATCCAAACCTTTAAACCTTCCTCCAGTACATTTTTCTAAAAAAATTATGATTTTCCTTAACAAAGATCTACTTCTATCATACACGGTAGGTACTAACAAACTACTAATAGGGAACTATAAAATATCCTGTAATACACTAAAAAAAGACTCACAAACAAATAGCTTAGCTTCAGTTTATTTAAGTAATATTGAAATGTTCAACGCCTTTTATTACTTCTAAATTAAGTTTCTGTTATTTACAGAACTAACAACATGTTAACGTCTTTTTACCTTGTTTTTATATTATGTAGACCTCCATATGTAGTATCTGTAGACCTCCATATGTAGTATCTGTAGACCTCCATATGTAGTATCTGTAGACCTCCATATGTAGTATCTGTAGACCTCCATATGTAGTATCTGTAGACCTCCATATGTTCAAGTACCTCTTTTGTATATACTTTATATATATACCTGGATATATGTCTTATTATATAAAGACGGTTCTTATTATATAAAGGTTAGTAATTCGAGATTAACCAATACATATAACCTACATTAGGCAGGTTTTATTATTCTTGTGTTTACCTATAAAAAACATTAAGTATGATGATTTAGTATTTTTAAATCAAGCACTAATACGGTAATTGTTTTTATTTTAGAGTACAATATTGTACGGATGTGACATTTTTCGACTTTCAAATTTTATTGCACGAATTCGGCCATATACACAACTATGTGGCTTACAAGGACCTGCCTTGCAGTTACAAAGATAATTCAAAAGCAGGTAATTGTAGCTGTTATTGCAATCATAGAAACACTTATAAGCAATTACAGAAGTAACATCTAAGCATAATCTATTCAGATCCTAAGAAAATGACGCCCTAATTTCAAAATATTCAAATTTAAATTTTAAAATATATTTAACTTTGTCTTTTTTATTTATTTTTTAACTATATTTTCTTTATTTTAAATTTAATACAGTGTCGTAAATTTTAAAACTGCATTTAGAATAGAAACCTTAGCGAAACGAAATTAACTCATTTTGAGAAATACCTGTTTATTGATCTGTTAACAACATATTTTGTATGTATTTTGATGGTTTTACACAAATTATTCATTAAATTACGAGTACGATTTTCAAAGCATTAACCTGTTCATTTCTGCAACAATAATGTTTACTTTAACAACACTGTTTACTCGGACATTTTCTATCATTTTTTGTTTTTTGTATATAACGACAATACGTCTTTTTTAACTGCTAGGCAATATCTAGACAAAATAAAGCCTCGAAATTCTAAAAATTGAATTTTCATTTTAAATTGAGAAAAAAATTAGGCAGTACGTAAACGTAACAAAACAAATCACTAAGATTAAAAGTAGGTTAAAAAGGAACACACTAAGCCTTTTTCATTTTGTTGTAATATGGTATTTACTTTGAAGAAGCGAAGTTAAAGTTAAGATTCTCTCTGCCACCAATTTTCATTAAAATATAACATCCGATAAATAATTAATCATAAAAATACAATAAAACTTAAACTTAACTAAGATAAAAATTAACACGAAATAATAAAATATACCCCACGACTAGAAGATAAATCAATAGTAGCTAATCATACATTTTATACAAATCATAAATTTAATTGAGAAGAGGCAAAAATAAAACACAAATTTATATAAATGGATATTAGTGGCTGCCTCATTAAAAACATTTCTGTTATTGAACGACAAAGAAAAATCATGTATCATGTTTTTCACTTCCTTTTTATTTTAATTACGATGATTTTCTCGTAAACACGACAAATTAGCATAGCTAGTTTTTAAACGACTTATTACTAAAACTTATTACACTCAATTAGTTGTTCAATGAAATAATCTGATCGATATAAATTAATATAAAACAACTTATCTTTTGCTATATTTTTTTATTATTTTAAGGCGAAAAGCACATTTAGGCTATTATCGCCTCCATAAATGTGAGTGTAAAGTGTTAAAGTCGTAAGTGCAGTGTTATGAGTGTAAGTGTTTGTGCACAATTCTAGATTCTGGATTATATTCTAGAGGAAGGGATAGTTCAACCGCAGGCACTGCGATCAACTGACCTATTGTGCAACTTATCTCTTAAAATACCTAGTTCATCAGATTGGTGCCCCTAATAAGTTCCAACAACCCACTGACTAGCTCATTCTGCTGAAGATCCCTAGGGTCTTGGAAACCAAAAACCCCTGCGGCCTACTAGCAAGAGCCTCACAATCATATATTATGTGACCTGCTCCTCCTTCCTGCACAATCTACACACGGTTTCTCCGTACACACCTATCCTGTTCATGTGCACCCTCAGACCACTGTGACCTGTTATGAGCCCCATGATCCTCCTGAGTAGTGCTCTGCCCAGAACATCTGCTGCCTCTTTGATGTCCTTTGTAGGTATAAGTGTGGTATTGTAAGTGTAAGTGTGTGTGTTAGACTCGGGTACCGCGAGGGACGTCTAAATCCTCTCACTAGATGCAGCTAGTCTGCGCCCCCTGCGGGGTTTTACTATAATTAAAAATATATACTTGTGCACTTGCATCACAAAATCCAATATCACAACCAGCCCTAAAATACGATAATGTTAAAATAACGTACATTATACCAGGCAAACTAGTGTAGCCTCTGTGCCTAATTCTTATTAAAATTGAAGTTAAATTTGAAATTAAATATAAGTTTAAATTTGAAGTTTTAACGGTGAAAGGAGAAATATTTATTACTAGATTTCAGGCTGGGACACTGAGCGCGCGACAGTGAAACGCTTCATAAAATTGAACAGGAAACCCTTCTTTAAAGAATATTAATATATGTTAACATAAACAAAAAGTTCATTGCGTTGCGTTTTCGTTTTTCTCTAGTGAATGGGCGTGAAAAGCATCAGGTGATCACAAACATTCTGATCACGTGAAAGCATCAGTTATATTTTTAGCTTTTTTATTATTTTTTTTATCACGCAAGGATCTGTGATTGTTTGTTGTTATTTTTAAGTATAATTAGAACATAACATAGACCCAGGCATCGAAGCTTATATTCTAGTAGCCGGTTTACATTTTAAGTTAGGCTCGTCAGAACGATAGTTCATCCATACGAACTATCGTTAGGTATACGTTTCGTTTGCGTTAGGTATACGTTTCGTTTGCGTTAGGTATACGTTTCGTTTGCGTTAGGTATACGTTTTGTTTGCGTTAGGTATACATTTCGTTTGCGTTAGGTATACGTTTCGTTTGCGTTAGGTATACGTTTCGTTTGCGTTAGGTATACGTTTCGTTTGCGTTAGGTATACGTTTCGTTTGCGTTAGGTATACGTTTCGTTTGCGTTAGGTATACGTTTCGTTTGCGTTAGGTATACGTTTCGTTTGCGTTAGGTATACGATTCGTTTGCGTTAGGTATACGTTTCGTTTGCGTTAGGTATACGTTTCGTTTGCGTTAGGTATACGTTTCGTTTGCGTTAGGTATACGTTTCGTTTGCGTTAGGTATACGTTTTGTTTGCGTTAGGTATACATTTCGTTTGCGTTAGGTATACGTTTCGTTTGCGTTAGGTATACGTTTCGTTTGCGTTAGGTATACGTTTCGTTTGCGTTAGGTATACGTTTCGTTTGCGTTAGGTATACGTTTCGTTTGCGTTAGGTATACGTTTCGTTTGCGTTAGGTATACGTTTCGTTTGCGTTAGGTATACGATTCGTTTGCGTTAGGTATACGTTTCGTTTGCGTTAGGTATACGTTTCGTTTGCGTTAGGTATACGTTTTGTTTGCGTTAGGTATACGTTTCGTTTGCGTTAGGTATACGTTTCGTTTGCGTTAGGTATACGTTTCGTTTGCGTTAGGTATACGTTTCGTTTGCGTTAGGTATACGTTTCGTTTGCGTTAGGTATACGTTTCGTTTGCGTTAGGTATACGTTTCGTTTGCGTTAGGTATACGTTTCGTTTGCGTTAGGTATACGTTTCGTTTGCGTTAGGTATACGTTTCGTTTGCGTTAGGTATACGATTCGTTTGCGTTAGGTATACGTTTCGTTTGCGTTAGGTATACGTTTCGTTTGCGTTAGGTATACGTTTTGTTTGCGTTAGGTATACGTTTCGTTTGCGTTAGGTATACGTTTCGTTTGCGTTAGGTATACGTTTCGTTTGCGTTAGGTATACGTTTCGTTTGCGTTAGGTATACGTTTCGTTTGCGTTAGGTATACGTTTCGTTTGCGTTAGGTATACGTTTCGTTTGCGTTAGGTATACGTTTCGTTTGCGTTAGGTATACGAATGAACGATGCCTTTTAGGTATGTAAATGTGTGAACAAATAGTAATAATAACATGAATATCATCAAGGAACACTTTTAAAAATAGGAAGTGTAAATTGTTACATAACAAATTAAATTCTCTTTGTATTAACTTAATATTGTTATTGTCTATTGTCACGTTTTAGCTCTCGTCGAAGCTATTGGAGATACGATGGTTATGTCGATCTCATCATACAAATATCTGCAAAGGATAGGTCTGATATTGGACGAATGCGACATGGTTGAATTAAACGATTTGTACGATATATTTACAAATACTGCAGGCATTGGGACGGTATCACTAATTGAGGATCTTTGGCGATGGAGCTGTTTCACTGGTGAAATACAAGAGGAACATTACAACCAAGCTTATTGGGACTTAAGGTGTTTATAATTTTTTGTGTTACACACAATAAAACACACACACACACACACACACACACACACACAGAGAGAGAGAGAGAGAGAGAGAGAGAGAGAGAGAGAGAGAGAGAGAAAGGCTAACACATGATTTCGACCAGGGGTCTCCAAACTTTCCAGCCTTAGGGCCATACTGATTACTCAAGTAAGTTCCGAGGGCCAAAACCATATTATCATTGTTGCCGGTGGTAAAAAGTGAAATAGTCCACTGATGAAAAAAAAGTCCGAAAAAGTACGCAACGTTTAAAAAAATAATTATTCAACATAAAATTAGAATACTTCAGTAAACTAAATTTTATTTGCTATAAACAATATGTTCTCTAAAAGGAGTTTTCAAGTATGCTAGCTCTCCGCGGGCCGGACAAAATCTGTCCGCGGGCCGGATGTGGCCCTCAGGCCGTAGTTTGGAGACCCCTGATTTAGACTATACTAAATATACAAAATATTAATACAAAGTTATTTTAAGGCAGTTCTATAATTCATATTACATTAATTGGATTATATTAATTGGATTTAATATATACAGTAGCGTTATGCAAACTTTATAAGTTTAAAGTAGACCGTGTTACGCAGTAATTAAATTATCATCCTATTTATGAAAATAAGTTCACAAAATAATAAAGAAATTATTGGTAAAGTGTTATTTTTAAAAAAATCTAAATTAATTTTATTAAAATAATTTATACAAAATGTTATGATAATTAAAACAAATGAGATTAAAAATATTAATGTTTGCCTTTTTGTCAAACAAGTTGTACTAAATCTTTCAACAAAGTTTCATTACTTAATTTAACTAAAGATATTTATTATCAGTATAATGTCCATTTCATGTAAAAGAATTAAATTAATGTAATTAATTAATTATGTAAGTAATGATTGCAAAAAATAAGCAATAATTATAATTATTTAAACTTATTTAATAAATATAAATTAAACAATAAATATAGGAGAAAATATAAAAGCGTGAAATCCAAATTTCAAATTAATTATAAAGATAAAAGCAATAAGAGCGAATCATAAATGTAATGAAAACAATAGTTACAAGTAGGTAATTAAATGATTAAATCATAAAAATATTAAAAGATAAATATTTTTAAGCTAATCAACGTAAAAGCTAAAAACAAATCAAGATTAGTACGATCCACGACAGATTCATAAAGATGGCGTTGACAGGATGAACATCGGATCAGATGTTACAGATGCAAAAAATCATTGGACTGTTATAAAAAAATTTGATCACAATTTGTATCCTGTACTGTTGGACTTATCTTATGAACATGATCAGTGCTTGAATATATTTGCAAAAGAATTCAATATAAAAAATTTAAAATCTAGGAAGGATAAAATTAAAATTCATTATTAAGAAGGATATTATCACCAATAGAGAAATAAAAACCACACTAAAAGCATCTAGGATAACGAACCCTTTTAGGTATTCTAACGACAAACGAAGTGAATTTCTTTTTGAAAATTGTAAAAGACATAATGACAGAAAAGGAATAAACCAAAGCTGCTTTATGTGGAAAGTAGTTCGAAAGTAGTCTTAACTTGAAACGGACGTTTTCCAATATTTTAAAGTTTTTTGAAGTTGGCGTAGACAAGCTAATCTTATGTCGACGACATTGGATCATACCGTAATGGAGAAATGTAAAAGTTGTTGGTCAGTTTTTTATCATAGTGTTTAGTCTTGGAACACCAATCACTCATTAAGAATAGCACACCAAGGAATGTTCAAACAGATCCATGAACAATAGTCAGATAAGAAAAGAGAATAAATTTTCACAATTTACTAGGGGAACAAGGTCAAACTTACTGCTTTATATACTATAATTGTTCTGATGAAAATGGTCATGTCAAAAATTTTTAAGATTAATAAATTTTAGAACTCAATTTAAGAAACTAATACTTTTTCTAAACAAATTAAATAAAACTATAACAATAATAAAAAGAAAATAACCAAAACAAAACATAACTAAAAATATTAAACACGTTATCACAAAATAAAATAGTCAATTGAAACAAGGAAAATGGGGGATTCAGATAGTCAAACAATTTAACTGTATGTAAATTAATTAATTTTAATTAATTTAGTCTTATATTCTTAAGATATACTTAATATGGGAGTAATTTCACTTAAAATGTATTATAAATTATCAATCAAAAATATCAAGATATCATCAAAGAATGTGTATTGCTGTGAAAAATTGTAAAATTCTTTGGCAATAGCCAAATTATTATTAGAGATTAAACGCATTTTCAAAAAAATGTACAATATGATTAAGTAGTAATTTCTTTAAAAATAATGTAAGTTCAGATAACTTAAAAATTGAACTGCATTTCGAATAACCCAATCGTATAAAATTGTCAGCAAATTGAATATTGTACAAGCCTTGCAAACGATATAAATTTATCTTCTCGCAAGGTTTACGTAATTTCGTTTCTCATAAATTTTACCAAAGTTTTTATTGATGAGAAACAGTAGATTAAATCTCTTTTATTTTGATTCAAATCTTTGAATAAATGTGTATATTTAGTATTCAGCAAAGTCGTTATTAGTGTCACTGTAATCAGTGAAAGTGAAAATTAAATGATCTATAAATTTATTATTTTTAAATTATTACGTTCAAATTATCGTTTTCAGAACTTAGTGAATTTTTTTAAAACACAGTTAGCTTATTTCTAAGATTTAACAGCATCCGTTAAAAACGTTAAACAAAACTTTATTTGTATTATATGTAAAAAATAAGCAACCATTGTTACAGACACAAGATGCAAGGGGTTGTCCCGCCTACAACGAAAAATATTGAGGATTATCTAGACGCTGCCAATAATTTTATAATGTTGGATGACACTCCAGCTATCAAGTGAGTGTGTTTTATTTATTTAATACAAGAAGTAATTTTCATATATAATAATATAATATTGTATATATATATATATATATATATATATATATATATATATTATAAGGCACCTAATAAATAACAAACACAAGCGAAGCATATATATATATATATATATATATATATATATATATTATTATTATTATTATTATTTGCATATAGACCCTGTTGGATCACGCAAAGCACTCCGACTCATGTCTTGTTCCTTCTAATCCTCCACACCTCCCTCATCCTGTCCCCATGGATCCTCTTCCGCTCCTCCGTCCATTTTACCCTGCCTGCTCTCTTTGGGACCCAAAGACACATATACATATATATATATATATATATATATATATATATATATATATATATATATATATATATGTGTGTGTGTGTGTGTGTGTGTGTGTGTCTGTATGTGTGTGTGTTGTGTGTGTGTGTGTGTGTGTGTGTGTGTGTGTGTGTGTGTGTGTGTGTGTGTGTGTCTGTGTGTCTGTGTGTGTGT